>JAKOGI010000041.1:1072500-1342500 GCA_029747015.1 Carnegiea gigantea
AACATTCTGATACCACTTGTTAAGATCGGTTAAAAATTGAATGAATGCAACAAATAAATCACAAAGATAATATAAACGAGTAAAAATGTATCAACACCAGAATTTACGTGGAAAACCCAAAATGGGAAAAACCATAGACAACGACGAGTCACAAATCCATTATAGAGAAGAGGAGTATAAGATCGATCTTAGAACAATAAGTTCTAATAAGAAGATCGATTAGAGATTACAAAACTCTCTATAACGCTCTCTCACAAATCTAGGAAACTAGAAATGAATACTTGAATGATATTTCTATTGGAGTATTGAGAAGGTAGGAGGCGTGCCCTTTATAAAGGGTTAGGATGAGTGAGGAACCCGCTAGAAATCCTAACCACCACAGCTAAACAGCCGCCGTCCGCTATGGGTCATGGAGTGCAAATTGGGCCAAAAGCCAACAATATCAATACATGTGTGTGTGTGTGTGTGTGTGTGTGTGAGAGTGTGTGTGTGTGTGTGTGTGTGTGTGTGTGTGTGTGTGTGGAGGTATAGAGGACATCTACACATATCTTTTATGCTCATACACCCAGTACAGAAGTGACAACACAACATGGTGAAAAAAATATTGATCAATTAGTATTGTTATTCTTAAAATTAAAGCGAAAAGAGATCAAAGAAATTCATTGATTTCTTTTTGGTTTCAGTTTTGCTAGTTAAATTATAAACCAATCTCATTTTCATATTTGATTTTCTGGGGTCTAAGACAAATTTTCTTAGCCAAATAAGGATAACGTGCGAGTTTTATAGGACAAGCTAAGCTACTTATATTATACATAATTAAAGGATAAATTTATGAGGATACGAAAAAAAAACAATTTGTAGTAAGTGCTAAGTATATGTAAACAACTCATAGATTACTCTAATCAAGATGCATGCCATTGCTGTATAATCACTTTAACCAATAAATTATCTATTACTACAACATCATATGTTTGGATTTAAATTTTTTCATATAAATTTAAAACAACTATTAAGTGATTAAACTCAAATTTCTACAGATGGCAAAGAAAAAGATAGCTTCTGATTAGAATTATGAATTCATCAAGGACTTGAATTGCCCTTTTGCTCTTAAAGTTTGATATGCATGTAACACTGATCGACTCTTCCTGGGAGCCTGTCACTAAAAATATTTCAGAGTTTGCAAAAACAAGTTAGACTACAACAATAGCCAATAGGCAATAGGTTGCATGGAGGAAGGTATGGAAGACTGCCTCACCATTTTTTTTTTTTAAAAAAAAACATGTCGACCTCATTGGACCTCTATATCAGGAGTTACCAGTGGGTGACAAGGCCGACAAAGGATTGGAAGAGAAATCTATCAAAGTCCAATTACTTAGGCCCACTATCTGCACAACACACAAAAATCCCCACAAAGAGGCAACATGTGTTTCCCCTCATGATTGAGCTTGGGTGTTCGATGAGTCGAGTGTAAATGAATCTAGTGAGTCTGATGAACTAAGCTAACATTTAATGAAGGATTGGCATGCACAAGTAGATGAAATTCGATAACATGGACCCCTAGTCCCAATGGTTTTTATCTTTGTTAGAGTATAAACATATTCATGGGTCTTCAACAATGAGCTTACGCTTTTGATTGAGTTGGTTATTGCACATGCTATCAGAGCCTTTCTGAGTGAGAGGTTTCAGTTTCAAATCTCAGTAGCCCCCATAGTAATTTATTGCGCAAGGTAAGGCGGGCCTTTGCAACATCCACGTTTCAAGCCAAAGGGCATTTGCGTGAGGGGGTGTGTTAAAGTATAAACTGATTCAAGGGCCTTCAACAATTAGCTTGACGTTTTAGTTGAGTTGGTTTTTGAACAATCTTAAACAAAAATTAAGGATTGAGTTGTATATAACTTGTTGGTCCGGTTTGACTAGTTAAATCACCCTAGAAGGCAAGGGTGAATAGGGTGATGATCAATATTGCAAATCAATTGAAATAAAGAGTAAAAAGATAAACGTGGATAAAATATAAGAACTTTTAAACGAGGTTAACCTCAACCAGGTTTAGTCCCCGCCTAGAGTTCCTTAACTCTAAGGTTAACCCAATTTTGTTAGGAGGGATAGATACGACTCTAGAGTACACCTTACTCTAAATTCCAAGTCAGAAGTTGAACCCTTTATCTAGGCTTGGTAGAGTTGACCCTTCAACTCTATAATCCCACCTAATTACAACTTGAACAATACAAAACAAATGTAATAGAAGCAAATTGAAGTTCAATGAATGCCAATAAATGCTTGAATAATATGTATGCCAATGAGTGCTTGCTCTTCTTGTCTTCTTCAACTCTTAGCCAACTTCTATGTTTATAGCAAAGTCTTGGAAAAATCATAGGAAACTAGCCGTTAGACTCATCCTTAAATTCAACTTCAGTTCAAGGCCTTGAACAGCAGTTCAAGGTCCTTAAAGATCACACAATCTCAGTAGGCAACGATCAAGAGCTATTTTTGGCTGATTGAGAATCTTCCTGACATGATTTGCAGGTTCTTGTATGATCAAGGTAAATATTAAGCATTTAAAAATTGAAACCCTGCTTGAGGAAAGTCAAATATTTTTCAAATGAAGATCCCTAATAAAATGGCATATTTTATCACATAATATCATAATCAAGTTTGAATTATAAAATATAATATCTAAAAGATCACATATTCAAATTTGAATATTAAACTATCTCAAAGATGTTGTGACACATAATATAAAATCAATTAAATAATATTAATATTCCAATATCCACTTCAAAAATATAGCATATTTAAACAATAATAATTATTAAGACAATTCAAGTATAACATGATGAATATGTCAATTGATTAATCTCTTTTTGTCTTTCATCAAAACATATTAAAACACTCAATGTGAGCTTTAAGAAAGCTAACATAACTGAATTAGATGCATTACATCGAATATAGCTCGAGTGGACACGTTTTGAGTATTTTTCATCAAACAATATAATTCGATTGACCATAAATTGGTACAATATCTTAACATGAAAATGCAAGCAATATATAAAACTTCAAGCTAGCTCCCTTTGCACAGTTCATACCAATTAGGGTTGAAGATCTACATTAAATTATCATACCTTAAATCTCCGTTCAAGTTGATTTGATTCGAAACATTGAAGTCAGATAATTGATACGTGTATTGTTTTATAGCCACCGTATAAAGATCAGAAGAATAACTCGAATATCTTTCACTTTGTGCACAACATAGAATGAATACTAATCAATGAAGACACTGTGAAAAAGGAAGAGGAATGAGAAGGAATAGTAAAAAGAAAAGGTTGAAGAGATCTAAAATCCAATGATTAAAATTGTAATTGAGATATGAAGTTTCTACATATAGAAAACAAAGACATGACAATGAGGCCTTCTCATTCATCATAGTTCATCACTTTGTTGCTTTGACAAGACAAAAAGAATGGACTAAAATTAATTATACTCCGTCTTAATAAGCTAAACCATGATTTAACTCTCACTTATTAGCTATGCATGTGATTATGTCCCTTTTATTCATCTCACTGTGCATTGGCCCGCTAACCCTTTACATTTGAGTAGCACACCTTTGTGCCATCCCATGTAGGGCTGTCAAATAGGTCAGGTCGGGTCGAGTTTGTGTTCGGGTCGAAGTTAAACGGGTTGAAAATCTCCCGACCTGAACCTGACCTGTTTAATAAACGGGTTAAAAAATCCAACCTAAAACCGTTTAACATTTAAACGGGTCAACCTGATTCTGACCTGTTTAACTTGTTTAAGTTAAACAGGTCAGAATCAGGTATCACTTACCTGTTTAACCTGTTTAACCCACTTAAATTTCAAACTTTAAATGAAAATGTGTGTGAGCCTGAGACTACAATTGGACACTTTATAAACAATACATGATTACATGAATTCTTGGTATACCAACTACTCAACAAATCGGCTTCTAAGGAGATCAGTAAGTCCTAGAGATAAGTAGTGAGGAGATGGGGCGAGGGGAGTGGAGAGGAGATGGGGAGATCAAATCAGTAGAGAGGAGATGAGAGGGGCGACTGAAGGCTGAAGCAATTCAAGCAAGCTTTAGCTCTGTGTGGAGAAGTGGTATTGCGAATGAAGAACTGAAGAAGGCAAGAAGCCTTTTATATCAAGGGTTTTCACTTGATAGGGTGGGCTTTATGGGCTTAGGAACCAAAAATGTGAAAAATATAAAATTTGACCCCCCGCCCCCAGTCAAAAATCTAAAAATTAAAATTTCGATGGCCCCCAAAAATGTTCAAAACTACACATAATTATATATTGATATATAGGTTAAACGGGTTAAATGGGTTACTGTAAACAGGTAAACGGGTTGACCTATTTAACCCGTTTATTTAAACGGGTTAAATAGGTATTTTTTCGTGTCGAAAATTTCAACCTGAACCTAACCCGTTTAATTAAACGGGTTAATCGTGTCAACCTATTTAATCAAACGGGTTGAAAATCTTTACCCAAACCCATCTAATTTCGTGTTCGGTTCGGGTCGATAATCGTGTCAGGTCAGCTTTTGACAGCCCTAATCTCATGCCAATCTCCCCCTCCCTCCTCCCCCCCCAAAAAAAGCCCCATTTTGGAGATCTAGGCAAGGCATGCTAGCTTTGTAGACTAATGAGCAAGAACAATAGGCATTCTATTGTTTTGGTCCACGTCAATTCCATCTGTATCCGATAAATATTCATTTTATCTGATTTAAAGATATGGTTAAAAAAATTGGAAAACATGGATAGATAGATGGATGATTGGGTAGCGGGTTCAGATTCCGGTAATATTTCATCTGACCCATCACCTGCATATTCAACCGCCCACTTAGCTCATTTGTTCCCTGTTTTCATAGTTGAATTTAGACTTTTATCATGTTTTACTTTGATTTTTTTTGTTTGTACAGATAAGATTGTCTGTATTTAGACACAATAGATTATCTTTTTTACATAACGAGAAAGAGGAAAGATTTATTATTGATAGGCCATACAATATCTATTTCATAATAAACTAGCATTAACAGCTCATGCAATGCATGTGATTTATGTATGTAACTATTTTTATTTAATTGTGAGTTTTTATTCTTTAATTAAGAAATTTGGTAATTCTCATTTCGATAAATGCATTAAAAATTGATAAGATATACACCACAAAATAACATCATACTTTGTACTCGTTCATTATTGAAAATATCCATTAGATTTGAAATTAGGGTTGTAGGCTTGCAGCTTTGAAAGTTAGAATCTCTCATCATCCACTGCCAAATCTTTGCTAATATTCGAAATCGGAATGTTTATTATGAATATTGTGTGTTTTTTAAAATTGGAAAGGAAACAATTATTATTAGGGTTGTCAAATAGGTCAGGTCGGGTCGGGTTCGTGTTCGGGTCGAAGTTAAACGGGTTGAAAATCCCCCGACCTGAACCTGACCTGTTTAATAAACGGGTTGAAAAATCCAACCTGAAACCGTTTAACATTTAAACGGGTCAACCTGATTCTGACCTGTTTAACCCATTTAAATTAAACGGGTCAGAATCAGGTACCACTTACCTGTTTAACCTGTTTAACCTACTTAAGTTTCAAACTTTAAATGAACATGTGTGTGAGCCTGAGACTGCAATTGGACACTTGTAAACAATACATGATTACATGAATTCTTGGTATACCAACTACTCAACAAACCGGTTTCTAAGGAGATCAGTAAGTCCTAGAGATCAGTAGTGAGGAGATGGGACGAGGGGAGTGGAGAGGAGATGGGGAGATCGAATCAGTAGAGAGGAGATGAGAGGGGCGACTGAAGGTTAAAGCAACTCAAGCAAGCGCTAACTCTGTGTGGAGGAGTGGTATTGCGAATGAAGAACTGAAGAAGGCAAGAAGCCTTTTATATCAGTAAGTCCTGCAGATCAGTAGTGAGGAGATGGGACGAGGGGAGTGGAGAGGAGATGGGGAGATCGAATTAGTAAAGAGGAGATGAAAGGGGCAACTGAAGGCTGAAGCAACTCAAGCAAGCTCTACCTCTGTGTGGAGGAGTGGTATTGCGAATGAAGAACTGAAGAAAGCAAGAAGCCGTTTATATCTAGGGTTTTCACTTGATAGGGTGGGCTTTATGGGCTTAGGAACTAAAAATGTGAAAAATATAAAATTTGAACTCCCCACCCCCCGGCCAAAAATCTGAAAATTAAAATTTCAATGGCCCCCAAAAATGTTCAAAAAAACTACACATAATTATATATTGATAAATAGGTTAAACGGGTTAAATGGGTTACTGTAAACAGGTAAACGGATTGACCTATTTAACCCGTTTATTTAAACAGGTTAAATAGGTATTTTTTCGTGTCGGAAATTTCGACCTGAACCTAACCCGTTTAATTAAACGGGTTAATCGTGTCAACCCATTTAATTAAACGGGTTGAAAATCTTTACCCAAACCCGCCTAATTTCGTGTTCAGTTCGGGTCGGTAATCGTGTCGGGTCAACTTCTGACAGCCCTAATTATAATATTAGAATTGTCGTAAAAGGAATCAGAATGTATCACTGACAAGACTCCTCTAATAATAGGGATAAAAAAAAAATTGATAAATTATATGAGAATGATGTGTGATAATTGGAGAAAACAATTCATTTGTTTTAATATTACTGTTTTTATATAGGTATCTCTGAATAAGAAAACAATAACAACTCTTAGTCGGGTTCCGCTTGCCTAGGATTTAAGAAGATTCAAATGTCAGCAATTTTACCTCTGGAGGCATTCGTGCTAGCAGAGAGATCGATTCCAAGAGACAATATCTCCTAAGAAGCATTTATATAAAATGTCAAAATAAATCCTTGTTTCTAAATAGTTGATAGTAAGCATACAACTGTCCGACTCTAAACTTGTAGCATCATTATTATCACCAATTGCGTTCTTTGATATCAATGTATCTTTTTCAAGCATAAGTGAGCTATAGGCTGTGTTCGGCAATAGAGGTTGAAGTAGAGGTTAGTGGTTTATAATGGTCAAAATATTATGGGCCACTACTTAAAAGTATTCGGTAAAATACTGGATGAGGTAGTGGTCAGGGGTTTGTATAGTGTTTTTCAAAAGCTAATGAAAATACCTTTTAAGAACATCTACCTAGTGGTTGCCTTACAAATTACAAAATTCTTCTTATTATTTACTAAAAACTTTTCTTTATTGTACCCTTTTTAGTCATTTTACATATATCTGCTACTCCAACAACTACGTTTACCAAATATATTTATTTTAAATCGTTAGTTATACAGCTAACCACTAGCCACTAGTGGGTCACGGTTAATCGCTAGTAAAATTGCTAACAACTAGTAAAACAGTTAACCATTACTAAAACAGCTAATTTTATCGAACACGTCCATAGTATAACTTCACGGAACAGATACCTATTTGATACAATAGATTAAACTTAAAAGGAAGATCGCTCTAATTGAATCACATGAAATTCTATTTTGACTCGTTTATTAACCAAAATAAGTAGATCTAATATGAAAGCAATGTCCCGTAAGCAAATTACTTTTCATTTCTCCTAATCAATGATACATCGTACTATGGTGACGAACTAAACTCACATTAAAAGGAGAACTCCCCCTTGGGCCGGCTCTTCAATTCCTAGCAAGAGAACTGACGTCTTGGAACGAGGAGGTTTTCGGAAATCTTTTTAGGCGTAGGAGAAAACTATGGAACAGAATTGAAGGGATCCAAGCGCGGTTAGCAGAGGGTGCAACACATCTCCTCAAATTAGAAATGAGTCTAAGAAGACAGTTAGAAGAGGGGCTCAACCAAATTGAAATATTTTGGTTCCAAAAATCCAGAACTGAAGCCATTCGGGATGGGGATCGGAATACAAAACATTTTCTTCTCAGTACTATCATAAGAAGAAGATACAACAGGATCGAAGCACTTTAAGATGAGACTGGAACGTGGGTTATTGACGCAGACAGCGTCAAAGGATTGGTAATGAATTTCTTTGTGATGCTTTACAAAGAAGACTCTCCGGGAATGGACAGAAACGACGTCCTGCAAAATTGGTTCCCTCGGTTAAGTGCAGAGCAATATGCCCACCTCACTAAGCCGTTCACGACTTCTGAGATCCAGGGTACGCTTTTTCATATGGACCCATACAAGGCACCTGGACCCGATCGCTTCCAAGCACTGTTCTTTCAGAAATATTAGGCCTTGGTGGGAGGGAAAGTAAGTGAAATGGTGCTAAGTGTGCTACGAGGACAAGCTCTTCTAGAGGCGTTAAATGAGACATATCTAACACTAATCCTCAAAATAGACAATCCTCACCTAGCCTCGCAACTCCGCCCAATTGGTCTATGTAACGTCAGCTACAAGATTGTCACAAAGACCATAACACAAAGGCTAAAACTTGTCTTGCCAAGCCTTATCTCACCGACCCAAACAAGCTTTGTCCCGGGTCGGCAAATTGGGGACAACATAATTATCATGCAAGAACTATTGCATTCTATGAGAAAAAAGAAAGGTGGTAAATGTTGGATGGCTATCAAAATTGATCTAGAAAAAGCCTACGATCGTCTAAAGTGGAGCTTCATACGTGACATTTTAATAGAAATGCGCATTCCACAAAATCTCATGGATATTATCGTGTTGTGCCTCACTTCCCGTAGCATGCAAATTCTATGGAACGGAGAACCTACCGACGCCTTCTATCCCACAAGAGGAATCCGCCAAGGTGATCCACTTTCACTGTATATTTTTGTAGCGTGTATGGAAAGATTAAACCACCTCACCGAGAGGGCAACACAATCTGGACTGTGGCGGCCAATGCATGCAAGTCGAGGAGGCCCAAAAATTGCAAGTTTAATGTTTGCTAATGATTTGATTTTATTGGCGGAGGCAACGGAAGCAAAAAGTCAAGTCATCAAGACATGCCTCGATCGATTCTGCCGAGCTTCTGGTCAGAAGGTAAATGGTGCTAAATGAAGAATTTACTTTTCACCCAATACAGATGCAAGCGTTAGGACGGATATTTGTACTACCTTGGATATGCTGAGTACCGACGACTTGGGCCAATACTTGGGATTCCCAACGATTAATGGCCATATCACCAAAGCAACCTATCAACATGTGGTGGATAGGGTAGAGAAGCGATTATCTAGATGGAAAACTAAATGGCTCTCACTGGCGGGGCGAGTGACATTGATCTAATCAACCATTATGGCTATATCGTCCTGCACTATGCAAACGGCGAAGCTATCTCGGTCTACATGCGTCCTCCTCGACTGAATGACCCACTTGTTTCTATGAGGGGGCTATTCGGGGGCAAGAAAAATTCACCTAGCATCTTGGGATGTAGTAACGAGACCAAAAAAGGAGGGAGGTTTGGGATTACACTTATTCGGGGGCAAGAAAAATTCACCTAGCATCTTGGGATGTAGTAACGAGACCAAAAAAGGAGGGAGGTTTGGGATTACACTTATTCGGGGGCAAGAAAAATTCACCTAGCATCTTGGGATGTAGTAACGAGACCAAAAAAGGAAGGAGGTTTGGGATTACACTCCATGAGACAGCTCAATGCAGCATACCTAACCAAGCTTGGTTAGAGAATGACCCAAAATTCGGATACCCCATGGGCACACATATTTCGCGATAAATATTACAGAGGTGTAGGGGACCTCCACAACGCTTCAGCAAGGGGGAATTCTTCAACGACATGGAGGGGTATTGTAGAGCATCTTCCTATGTTATGGAAAGGAGTTGGTAGTGCAGTGGCCGATGGACAAAATACCATGTTCTGGAGCCAGCTATGGGTGAGTTCTCAGCCTTCGAAGGATCTAGCATTGCAACCAATCCCATCCAACAAGCACTCAACCAAGGTGGCGGATTACTGGGATGAAGATAGGGGTTGGAGATGGGAAGAGCTTTCAGATTACTTGCCACCTAACACTCTAAAGGAAATAGCCTCCTTTGAGTTAGCCCAAGATACTGGGATCAAAGATGACGTGTTTTGGAGAGCAGACCCTACAGGCGAATTCAGTATCAAGTCAGCCATTCAAATGATGCGCCAGGGCTAAGGCGAAGTGGGAGGGGAATCTTAAAAGTGGCTGTGGAAGGTTAAGACCCTGCAACGGTGCAAGGTGTTCCTTTGGCTAGCTTTACACAATAAGTTACTTACGAACACTAATACGGAAAAAGGTGGCCTCACCAACGACCCTCTGTGTCCGGTGTGTGAGCTAGAATACAAAGAGGTCGACCACGTTATCAGACGCTGCCCCGAAGCCCAAAGTATTTGGGACTATTTTTATAGCTAACGATTGGGCGTGAGAGCTGATGGACTGGACTTTCGTACTTGGGTCAAGAAGAATGTACTGCATGAGCAAGGAGGAGCCGACTGGCCCTCCAAATTCACTATAACTGCCTGGTATATATGGAAGTGGAGAAACGCAATTTGCTTTGATTCGCCTAGGAAGATGCCTGTGGACAAGATTAGCTTCCTACTTAGACGCTTTGCAGAGGTTCTCAAGGCCCTTGATGGAGAGATAGGGGGACAGCAAATGACACACACAAATTGGGCTGAAATTGGCGTACACTGGGAAGCCCCTCCCCCAAGCTGGGTAGTGCTCAATACGGATGGGGCCGCTAGAGGCAACCCAGGCCTAGCAGGAGGTGGAGGAGTCCTAAGGGGCCATAGAGGAGAATGAATATCGGGCTTCGTTGCAAATATGGGTATTTGTACCTCCATGAAGGCGGAATTGAAAGCCCTTCTCCGAGGACTCAAAATGGCTAGGGAGAAAGGTGTTACAAAGTTGTGGGTCCAATCAGACTTGCTTATGGTGGTCGGGATGCTACGAGGTGAGGTAGCATGGAACTCGAAACATAAACCTATTCTTGCTTGGTACGATAACCTTATCAAACAACAAGACTGGGAAGTTCGCATTACCCATTGTTATAGAGAAGCAAATCAAGTGGCATGTCACCTAGCTAACTCTGCTTTATCCTATCCCTTGGGATGTACCACGATTAATACACCGCCTAGTGAAGTCATGACTTTACTATATGCAGATAATGTAAGGGTCTATTGGCCCAGGTTGGTGAGAACTTAATAAAGTTTCTTAGGGACTTGACCCCTCTTCTGCACCCCCCCAAAAAAAAAAAAAAACTCACATTAAAAGGTAGAAAATTGAACAAGTACCTCTCACAAAATATAGAGAATCTAATCGAAATAGATATTAACTATTAGTAGTTACCTTATAAGTTCATTAAGTTGTAACTAAATAAAACTTTAAGAAGCACAAAAATGGGAGCTCACCACTATATAGGAATGGCAATGGTCTAGGCATGGGTCGGATCTACTTAGATGCAGACCTATTTACTTTTTGTGACTTGGAATCAGACTCGTTGGATTTGTGATGATGGGACTCAAACCCAAATCCTTTGGATTTAGTGGGTGCATGGGTCCAGATCATTTTTACTGTTAGGAAAGCTAGCAAACGCTACATTATGCTCTCTACCTTTGTTGAAGAAGCAATCACCAATGGCTTGTGGCGATTCGTGGAGTACTCAAGTAGTGATTGTGGAGCGACTAATTGAGACAGTGAGAGCAAAGGACGCAAGGCGGGAGAGTGGCGGAGTGGAGGAGGCGGCTGGGCAGTGACTACGTGGGGCTATTTGATAGGAAGATATGGAGTTAAGGTTAGTAATTTTAAATGAGAAATATTCTTCAAATTTCAAATAAAAATATTATCGAGTTTTAAGTGGGTCTCTGGTCAGGCGTGGGACTCAATTTTTCAGACTTGAACTCAAACCTGACCCAAAACATTTGGGTCCAAACTCTCTGAAGACCCATCATGTCTTATTTGATTGGACCCAAACCCTTTAATTTGTGATGGATCTAGTGGATTTTTCTTATTAACAATGCTAGTATAACAATACTCTCATTGAATTTTTACCTTATTTAATTATTGAATTCTATAGAATTAACGTAACACAATAAGTCCAGATAGGCAAGAAAATAACAACATAAAAAATGATGAACTCACCTCATAATATATCAAACAACCACCGCAATAATCAAAACGAAAGAAACACACCAACACTGGAGCGGAACATTTTAGATAAGCGAAGACATGAGAAGAAATGAGAAACACGAGTAACGAAATTCTCTCATATCTCCATTAAATTTTGAACCAACATCTTCTTGTTGAAAAGTAGGTCAACTTCTACTCGAAGATTTTCTCGTTAATTAAATCAAAATCCACGTATTTTATTGACTTTCTTTATTCAAAACAAACAGAGAGAAAGGAATCTACTATGAAATTGCTAAGGGTAAAAATGCAAAGGGTAACATTTTTTTCTGTTTTTTTTGGGGGGGGGGGGGTTAGAAAACGAGTAATCAAGGTTTGTTCTTGTCCCACAACTAGTAACAACAAAATTCGGTGAGTAATTTCTAGCCTAATCATAATAATTAGCAACAATGAAATGGGGGATTGCCGCCAAATTAAGGGATAATTAAAGTTTGAAAGGTAATTAGAAACGCCAATTAGCACGTACGCGGTTCGCTCCCTTTAATTTCCTCCACCATTATTTCTTCTGTCCTAATGCCCCCCCCCCTAAAAAAAATCCCCCTTTTTTCCCCTCTAGAAAAAATCCTACAAATTGCCAATCATATCTAGAGATAGTTGCTCTTTCTTGTCAAATTAAAAGGAGCTTAATGAGTTGATAGGGCTTTTAAGGATAGTGTTTACTCTCCCTATTATCCTCAATGACACATCGATTATGTCCCCCCTACCATCCATCTCATTGCTTGATTAGAGAGAAAGAGAAACATATAAGTGCTTGCTATTTGCTATTTCTCCCCTTTTTTTCAATTATTCTAAAAACATCGACGAAAATTTCAATAGTGTGACACTAACATAATGTGATAATTAAAAGAAAATATTTCATCACCAAAATAGAAAAACTTTTAGGAAAAAATTAAAATAAAACAATCAAAATGAGTTGGTGATTTTCAAAGTAATTTTGAATATGTGTAAACATAATTATTGTTCTTTTTTTTTGTCCCTTGAATTTTATTTTCTCAATAAGTTATCAAATCAAGGACACACTTGAGTAAGAATGATAATTTCCCAATAGTAAGATTTATCAACCGATGAGCTTGCATTTTATTGATTTTAATTGTGGTAATGATAAAATGAAGGGGTAGGGGCCCTAATCGAGGACAAGCTAGCTAGTACTTTGATTTGATTTGATTCCTTGCTCTAAAAATCATTTTGGTTCACTTACTCTAGTCCATTCTTGTTAAATTTTGTGGAGATTATCATTAAGAAGTTGACTTTTTATTCTTTGTTCTGGGCTAAATTGTTTGTTTATGACGGGTATTTGGAATGTATGAATATCATTTCAATAAGAAGTGTATAGATAATTAAATTGGCATTTGATAATATGTATGAAAAAGTATTTATTTATTTAATTATTTTACTACGTCCACCTTATAATTTTTGTCACTGTTTCATTTTATGGAAATCCCAAAATAAGAACTGTATGGATATACTTATACCTCATTTTACTCAGAAATATTGTTATCCAACCTACAACATTTGATATCCACATGGGTACTTCTGATATCGGTGTTACTCACCTGATTGCTACCCATATTGGTATTATCCATGGGCATCCATGGATTTGCATGTTTAGTGGTTAAAATATTCATAACCACAAGAAAGGAAGAGACAATAGGCATGGTATGTCGAAATTCAGGAAAAAAAATAATCTAATTTCAACAGTTTGATCAAAACTTGACTATCGAATGAGAATGATTAAAAGAAGCTCAAATGTACATTTTCAATGCCAACTTGTTTCATTTGATTAACATTTATCGCTACTTCGCCACTAAAATAATTCAGTTTTGATATTTTTTACAACTAAAACAATGTCAAAAGCTTGGATCAAAACTTGGCTATCTAATAAGAAACATAAAAGATGTTGAAATCTAAATTTTGAGATCTAAATGCTGTCATTTGGTTAACATCTATCTCCATTATGATAATTCAATTAACATTTTTCACTATAAATAAATTGGCTGACATTTTGGCCACCAACCAATTTCAATGGTTTGGATCAAAACTCGATCGTCTGATGAAAAAGATTGAAAAAACTCGTGCATGAATTTTGAGATCCAAATTCTCTCATTTTTGCTAACATTTATCTCTATTATGACAATTTCCGCAAATATCTAATGAATTTTTGTGGCGGAAATAAATTTTAACTAAATGAATATATCTTAACCTCAAAATTAATATTTGAGCTTCTTTTAAATATATTTTATTTGATAGCTAAGTTTCAATCTAAACTGTTGAAGTTGAAATAGTTGACTCATTGTAATTCTACTTATTATATAAGAGTATTATCGCCCTTTAATACTACAAATGGGCACATAAATATCCACTGCTCAATGGATGCCCACAAAATTTATGGATAAATACATCTGCCCTATCCATTACCTATTGTTATCGAGTATTATTTATTTAATTTGGGTGGAGAAGGGTGGGTACCGATTAGGTCCTGTTTGGTGAGAAAAAATAGAATGGAATGGAATCAGGGGATAATCTCTAAGGGATGAAGGGTGAAACTTGAATCCTAAACTCATGTGTTTGGAGAGAAAATGAATAAAATCAAGTCCCTATCCTTATTGTTTGGCTGTAGATTACGAAACGAAATTAAATTTGTTTTATTTAAAAAAATAATAATGATAAATAATATCAATAATAACAATAATAGTAATAGTAATGACAATGATAATAATAAACATTACTATTACTAATTATTATTCTTATTAATATTAAAAATAATTAATAATTAATTATTATTATTAACATTAAAAGTAATTATTTTTAATATTATTATGAAGTAATATTAATAATTAATAATAATTTATATTTTATAATAATTATAATTATAATTATAACTATTAATAATTGTTAATGACAATAATTAATCATAATAATTAATAATATTAATATTAATATTATTAATTACTATTAATTATAAATATTATTAATAATGATAATTAATAATAAAAATAATTATTAATATTATCATGATAATTATTAATATTGATATTAATATTAATTTTAATAATTATTATTAATTTTAAATATTATTATTAATATTAATTAATTAAAAAATAATACTTAATAATGATATTAATAATTATTATTATTACTAATGATAATTAAGAAGAATAATTATAATTGTAATTACTAATTAATATTATTAATTATTATTGATTACCAATATTGAATATAATAATTAATAATAAAAATAATAACTATTAATCATAATTATAATTATTAGTAGTAATTAATAATTATAATCATGATTGTTGTTATTAATCATAATAATAATGATTAATGTTATCAGTAATAATTAGTAATTATAATTATAATTATTAATTAATATTACTAATAATAATTAATAATAATAATTATTAATGTTAATAATAATAATTATTATTAAAACTAATAATAATAAATAATAATTACAACAACACTTATTATTAATATTATTAATATAATAATTATTAATAAAAATTATTAATAATAATAATAATGATGATGATGATGATGACGACGATGATGATGTTGATTCCAGAGGGTTGGGGACTTGAACCCTCTTGAAAATGGAGGATTAAAGTTCCTTAAGATTGGGGAGAACTTGATACCCTTAGGTATCAAGTTCAATTTTCTCTCACCAAACAGCCTCTTAATGGGTACAAATTCCTACCCATAGCCAAGATTCTCTATATGGAAGTCGAAAATTTGTTGGAACTGTGAATGGGGATAGAATTTAATCTCCACATCTTTTGAAATCAGGGAAGGGTCTTGATTACTAATATACTGTTAAATTTTTCATAAATCAAGCTTTAATCCACCGAGCACTGCATATAAATCATGAGAGGTTCTATCCCAAAATCAATTGGCAATAGGTGGAGTAACTCACAAGCTTATATACATGCTCAAACCCTTTAATTTTTCAATGTGGGACTCTTACCCACTTTACAATTTTCTCCAACACACCCCCTCACGTGTAGGCTTCTCTCTAGGCCTAACACGTGGCATGATTCGATGGAAGGCGGTGGCAACTTCTCGAGCAACTTGGCTCTGATACCATGTTAAATTTTTCATATTAATTAGGCCATAAACAAAGAGTCATGCTTTTAAGCTCAAATGAGGTTCCATCCCAAAACCAATTGGCAATAGGTGGAGTAACTTACAAGCTTATATACATGTTCAAGCCCTTTAATTTTTTCAATGTGGGACAACACCCATTAAAAAAATTTAACATGGTATCAGAGTAGGTTGCTCGATCTTGATTTGCCACCGTCCCCGTTTAATTAAAATTGTGTATACGTGTTGGGCCTTGTTAGTAGCCCACATGTGAGGGGGTGTGTTGGAGTATGAAAGTGGGTATTGTCCCACATTGATGAAATTAAAGAGTTTGAGTATGTATATAAGCTTGTGAGTTACTCCACCCATTATCAATTGGTTTTGGGATGAAACCTCATTTGAGTTTATGTGTATAACTCTTTACTTAAAGCTCAATTGATATTAAAAATTTAACATGATATCAGAGCGGGTTGCTCGATCTTAATTTGCCGGTGTCCCCATTTGATTAAAATTGTGTGCACGTATTGGGCCTTATTAGTAGCTCACACGTGATGGGGCATGTTGGCGTATGAAAGTGGGTATTGTCCCACATTGATAAAAAACTTAAAGAATATGATAGTGGGTGTTGTCCCACATTGATAAAATTAAAGGGTTTGAGCATGTATATAAGCCTGTGAGTTACTCCACCTATTGCCAATTGATTTTGGGATGGAACCTCATTTGAGCTTAAAAGCATGACTCTTTGTTTATGGCCCAATTAATATGAAAAATTTAACATATACTGAATAGATTATTCTTTAACTTTCATTACGTTACCTATTGTGCATGGAGGATATGACTCCTCCCACAAATATTTTCCCTGTGTTTTTTTTTTTTTTTTTGGGATTCAAATGAGGTACAGAGGTGGTATAGTACAATGAGAGAGGAGGAATGAAACATGAGATCTAATGTAACTGTCTTAATCATTTAACTAAGATCTCATCGATTTTCCTGTGTATTTTTGAGGGCTTATGAAATTAAATTGGGAATTAAGCACGGGTGTAATTACATACACTATGTCTCTCCCTCTCTCGCTGGGGTTGTATTTTAATGGTTTTGAGCTTCATCCCAACAAAAAAAAAAGCATTTAAAAAGCCCTTTTATTTTTAGGCGTATGAAGGGGTAAGAATAAGATAGATTAAATTTACCGATTCACTTAAATATTTACAATTAATATACCATATTACTATCAGACAAATTATAATTAAAAGAACAAATAAATATTTTTGATAAAGAAAACACATTCATACGCTTATGAAGGTTATTTTTCTACTTAGTCGCCACTTCATGACACAACCTTTTATAAAGAGATCCATAAAACTTGAATAACTAGTCTTCTTGTCAAAAAGATTTGCCTACTACTATAGTCCAATATGCAGAATTAATATCCATAACAAATTTATATTGTGATTAATTAATAATCCAATCTCGAGCAATCAAAATAATATGAAATAAAATTGGAAAAAAAAAGAGCTCTAAAATGAGATATAACACTACCCGGTTTTTAAAAAAAGGTAATACTAGAAAGGAAACAAAATATATATATATATATATATATGTATGTATATACACATATGTACATACATATATATATATATATATATATATATACACACATACATATATATATATATATATATATGGATGTATGTGTACATACATATACATATGATTAGAAGGGGACAGCATTAACTACGCATTGGGGGGTCATGACAAAATAGAGGGCAGTCACTATCTGAATTCGCATGGTTTGTGTAAAGCCAATAATTGGCCGGCCAAGTCAAATTTTAAGGGCGTGGTCCTGGAAACATTGCATAATTTTTTGTACGGACGACTTGCTTTCTCACAACTGCATTTTATCTGTCTCTGCATTAGCGGTTCAGCCAAATTCAAGATCCGGTTTGGGTGCCTTTCTTTGTTTTTTTTTTTTTTTTCCTTTTTTGATTGGCCAAGGGAGAGGATATTATCACTCAACATCCAAAAGGTCGCATAAGTCATTAAAAGATTTTAGCGGTTTTTATTGTTTTTTTTAATTCTTAGTTGGACATGATTCTTATAAATAAGAAGAGATATAGTAATTATACAATTTAAAGAAGCAGTTAGAATATCTTATAGGCTAGGAATTACAAACAAACAAACTCATTCAACTCTATAATCCAGCACAAACATCAACCAGGACGTCCTCTTATTGTCTAGGAGATATCCTATGAATGTAAATCTCTAATCTATCCTTTATTTTCCAACTCTTTTCTCAAACTTCTTGTTATTTTTCTAAGTGCTCGGGGCACATCAACTAGGCCAAGTTTTTTTGGCGGTTTTTATTGTTTACATTCACCTGTGGTTTTGTGCTTTTGGTTTATTATATTTTATAGTATTTTGAATGCCCCTTTTGGCATAATAATAATTGGGAAAAAAAATGTAAGTCATCAATAGCCACATTAAAGACACAATCTGTCCACCTTCAAACCAAATTTGAGAACCCAAGATGTAGGGCTAAACATGAGCAATATACTGAGCTACTTCGTTTCCTTCCCTCTAAACAAAAGAAGTGGTGCAAAAATCAAAATCATTACTAAGAGAAATAACATCATCAACTAAGAGACCAGCTTCAGAGGCAAGGGTTTGTTCTGTTTATTCTTTTTTTTGGATTACATAGATAACTTTCTGACAAGAATAAATCTAAAATATCAAAATAGATTTCTATTTCAACAAAGTTAATTGTAAATATACTTTCGAATGACTCTATACTTGTAGCATCATTCTTGCCATGAACTGCGTTCTTTGACTTTTGTTTGTCTTTCCCGAACGTCGATGAGCTATTATATAATTTCATAGAACATGTCTTTATGTGATATAACAAATCTAATTTGAAAGAAACATTATCTTGATCCATGCATATAAACTTTCATTGTTGAATCGTTCTTAATCGAACCCAACGGAAAAAAAATGATAAATTAGAAAAATAATCTCTAACTTAATAACCTAAATACAACTTACACGAATAGGCAAGAGAAATAACTCACACAAAAGGCGAGAAACAAATCCAAGAAAGGGAAACTCCAACTCTCACAAAAAGGAAGAAAACTTTAACTCTTACAAGAAGGAGAGAAATCTAACTCTCACAAGCCGAAAAGATTTATTAGAATAAACTAACAATACCACTAGAAATTAAAATTAACTGAATGGATAAAAGTAAACAAACAATACCAGTAGCGGCTCCAACAAACTAAACAAGAAGAGAGAGAAGAAATAAATACAAAATTAGGATTTAAGGAGTAGGAGAGGAGGAGGAGGAGGTGAAGCTTGATATTCCACTTCAACCATATGATAAAAGAACAAGACTTAGGATGCCATAACAATGCCATCTTTTGAATAGGTTGTGATGCCAATTACCTTTAACAAATCGGAATTCATCTCCAATGTATAGTTACTTACTAGAGATGGTTACAAATTGGGAGCTAAGCTAAGCAAGTCCGATGAATGCAATTTTTTTCTTCTTTTGGAAATGGATAAAAGGATTACAACAAAACTTAAGTAGCCCTGATCACAAGAGATCTACCCAAGTTATCACTAACCAAAATAAAAGAAAACTAAGGGAAGAGGCTCGAAAAGCAAACACAAGAAGAAAGTGAAGAATGCCCCATATGCACTAACTAATCAACCGCACAATTTGCTTCCCTACATATGATTGATAATAGCTAGTTGAGCTTGACGTATAAGCATTTTGATGGCGCGAACAAGGAAGTCTATTTGCCAAGGGGGATGAATAATTCCTTGAACAGCCTGGTTGATGATCCTATTGTCTCCTTAAATATGGATATGTCGGCGACCTGCTTTGATTGCCTCTTGAAGACCAAATCTGTCATAACTTCTACGGCAAGAATAGATGCTGTAGCAAGGTTACAAGCCTCTCCCTGTAGTAATTGAGCTTAACATAATCCCCTTGAGGATGTGATCTCTCTTTGGTGCCGTCTCTAGTTTAGGCTTGTGGAAGGGGAAGATGAGAGAGCCGAGTCCTAGCTCAGCTCGTCACTCAACGAAGACTCTTTTTGCTTGGACAATGGTTGTAATTATTTTGGGGGTGTCCCAATATAATGGTGTATTATTTCACTCTTTTCACAAATTACTCCAAAGGAGCCACATGATCTTATGTAACTCAATGGGTTGGCCATGGTCCTCGAACAATTGAAGTCTTTAATTTGTTTACTATCAATATCGCTTGATGGGTTGCTTGTGATAATGACCCACTTATGTTTGCGCTCCCCTCCAAAGCTTCGATGCAGTATGGCATTGAAGGAAAAAGTGATTGATTGTTCCAATTTCAATTAAGCAAAAAGGGCACAAGTGATCACTATTTAAACCTCCTTTAAATAGACTATCTATAGTGGGCAATCCATTGTGGCATATCTGTCAAAGGACGATCTTGAGCTCTGGTGGGATATCGAGTTTGCAAATTTATTTTTTGTGGCCAACATGATGAATCTGATTGGACTCATGACACGTTCAAATGGCTGATTTTGTAGTGAACTTCACACTACGCAATAAGCTCCAACCAGAATCATCTGAAACTGGAAATAAAAGAAGTTGTCAACTGAATAAAACTTGATGTCCGAACCTACCTCTGAATATGTAGGGAAATAAGCACAAACAACACGAGCAAAACAAACCACGACCGACTTGTTAGCAACAAAAAAAACGAAACAAAAGTAGAAACCCATCCAATACATTGAAACTAAGGTCCGGTTCTTTTCGTAGTTTAATGGACCCAACTCACTCCTTCTCACTCACACCCATTCCTTTCCTCTCCCACATCTTCCCGTACTTTCAAAAAAATACAACTCTGATAGTTTTGAAAGTACACGAACACAAGAGGGGGGTGAATTGTGTTAGCCAATTTTTCCAAGTTTCTGGAAACACCTTCAAGAACAGTTCGGACAGAGTGTTTGCAGTGAACCAGGCAGCGGAAAGTAAACAGCATGTATACAGTGTTTTTACGTGGAAAACACCTCTGGCCCCTACCCCTGTAAGATTTTCACACACTTCCACTATACGGACCAAATACGTTACAGAAGTAACCTACACCTTTACAAATGTAACACTCATGTAACCGTCTACGCCAAGACAAATTACACCACGTCTAAAGTCTCCCTAGACTTGGACACACTCAATTCTCACTGATGAAAAGAGAAAATGAAATGAACACCTCACTTTAAGTGCTTCTAAATAAGCGGGTGTAAGGTACAATTGAGCGCCTAGTATGCTAATGAAGAAGACTCGACTTTTGCATACACTTTGAAGGTTTTTCTTTCTAAAAATATGACTCACAAAGCACGTTTTAATCCCTTGAAAACCGTGAGCAATGCTGAGGTAGAAGAGTTTTTTAAATAAGAGAGTGTACGTGGGATAAAACAAAATCTTTATGTGCTTGTGCCGCAAAACTTGGTAACTCACCTACTAACAGCTTGAGTCGCAAGGATAAATGAGTACCACAAATTTCCAACAGCCAAGCCCACAATTTTCTCCACCTATTAGCCACATTCTAAAAATAGGAGTTGTTTTACTTGGTGAAAAATTCACCCTAAAAAGTAGGCTAAAAACTCTCCACAATATTTTCAAAGTCAAAAATAACTCTTTTGGACTCAACGACTATAGAAAACACATATCAAATATTTCAAAAACGTCAGCCCAAAAATCAAAGAAAAACCGTGAAATTCAGTTTTGGCTTAAAAACACTCTGAACCCTGTTCTCAGAACTAGTCTGAGATAGTATTCTGAGATATCTCAAAAAACCATTCAAAGTAAATGTTAAATCAAGACCTTCTAATTGGCATATTAACAAGAATCTAATAAAATAAAATAAATACCAAACCAATAACTCTTGTTAATCAGCTGGACAGCTTGTATACGATTTGACTTATTGCTCCAAATGCTTTGACGCTTCTCAGAACTATTTCTTGAGCTGTTCTGAAGTACTCCATGTTCTTTAATGCTCTTTGGGTCCTTGTCAGTCAGCTCCTTTGAAGAACTGTTCCTAGAACTGTTCTAAAACGATGTTATGAAACACATGTACTTTTCAGCAACTGTTCTAAGACACTGTTCTCAAACACTTATTAATCAAGCAAGATATTTCAAAAATGTTTTCCGGATCCTTTCAACAACACATAACTCAAGTACAATCATATAGAGCATTACATTTGTGTTTGTTATCATCAAAACCTTATACAAGTATGAGGTCAACAATTTTCCAATATGGTCAACACACTCATTCCCACTCTCACCTACTTTCACCTACTCCTTTCCACTCCTACATATAACTATTATTTTTCATATTTTGAAAACTTTTATAATTTATGTAATTGTATGTATGAATAGTCTGATAATGATTATGAAAAGTTTTATTTATTTTTCGGAAGTTACAGAAATATTTGTTGGCCGTGCCGAAAAGTATCGATGACGTAATTTTTACTATATATATTGAAGAAATAATAATTTTTTCTGTTTTGTTAAGCAAATGTTAGTTTTTTGTGACTGATAAATATTTTGGGTTTGATTCTGTATATGGAAGAAACGCTTTTTTTTTGCGTTGGTTATGAAATATTTGTTATAGGTTGCCAAAATGTCGATGATTGTTGCTGCATGTGTGTAACAGACTTATTTTTCATTCATCATGGTCAAATTTGCAGATGTTTTTTTCCTGCGTAATGAAGGAACGTGTAAATTTTTTTGGCGTTATTTGTACTTTGTGACAGGAAGTGCAAATATATTGTACGTGTATTTTGATTAGATATTTTTTTCTGTTTGCGTTAGTAACAAAATATTGGAAGTTCTTTAAACAAATTACAGATTATTGTTTTCAGTGTACTGAAGGCTTGTTTGTTTCGTTGGGAAATATGGGTTGGTAAATGAGTGAAATTGATTGAGATTGGTAGAAGTGCGTTAAAGTAGGTTAAAATGGGTATTTTTTATTGAAGTGAGTCGAAGTAGGTTGAAGTGTGTATTTTTTGTTGAAATTGGTTAAAGTTAGTTGAAGTTGGTTGAAATAGGATAAAATGAGTTGAATTTTTTTTTTTATATGATGGGTAGAAGTTGGTTAAAATAGTGAAAAATGGATTGAAGTTGGTTGAAATGGGCTGAAGTTGGCTGAAGTTGGTTAAAATTGATTGAAGTTAGTATTTTTTTATTGAAGTTTGTGAAGTGGATTGAAGTTGGTTGAGGTTGGTAAATTTGAATTTACCAATGGAAAGAACAAGGCCTAATGTATGTGTATTTTTTTCGTTGTTCTTATTTGACTAATATATTAAAAAAATATATTCGTAATTTGGTTTACGAATAATAAAAATTACAATTTTTTCGGAGTAACAACGGCCACGAAACAATATTTCGTACCTAAGTTAACACAGAAAAAAAAATTTTCAGTCTAAAAAAATCTATATAATCGATAATTACTATCATAGATAAAAGATTATATTAAAAAAATGAAATACTTAATTTACATAACTCTCTTACTTCATTCAACTCCTTCCCACTCATTCCTCCCTTTCTCACATTTAAAAAAATACCACTCTCACCCACTCCTTCTCTTCCTTTCCCACTCACATCCATTCCACACTTGTAATTTTCCAACGAAAGGAACAGAGCCTAAAATATACACCCAAAAGCCACAATAACACAAAATAAAATTGGTTCTTCATTTTCTTCAATAGATCTCCGTCGTGA
This sequence comes from Carnegiea gigantea, assembly GCA_029747015.1. Taxonomy (NCBI): domain Eukaryota; kingdom Viridiplantae; phylum Streptophyta; class Magnoliopsida; order Caryophyllales; family Cactaceae; genus Carnegiea; species Carnegiea gigantea. Next base: position 1,096,426 of record JAKOGI010000041.1, read on the forward strand.
AATTAAGCATCACCACTAAACGATGAGAACAAGAAACATATTCCAAGGGAAGTTTCTTGCAACCGAGTAGAAGAATGCCGAGCTTTTTTTTGCACAATTGTTCATAGCAAGGGCTAATCTATTGTTCTTAATGGCCTTATCAAAGAATTTTTTTTTTTTTTGTACAAAATAGATTAGACATGGGATAATTAATTAAACTGGAATGCAGTGAGACAATGTTTAGCACTCGGAAACAAAAGCAGTGAGCCGTAAACGGATGGATTAGTCTGATGATTGTGAAAAATACTAATGCAGCTATCTTTATACGTTTATATCGAAGTTACAAAGTATTGGTCGAAACTCTTTAAAAACATCATTCAAAATATTGTTTTAAGCTGATGTGATTTTATATATGGAAGACAAAGTATAACTGACTTCAATCAAAGACCTAATTACTGAATTTCCAATTTATCTACGCGCAATCATACACACATATTGACGTACAATCACTAAAGGAATGGTCTAATAGGACTATAGGAGTTGATCCACATTTCAAAAAGGAGGTATACGTTTAAATCCGACTAGAAACATCTGAAAATTTATGTTTTCCTTTTCTCCTTCCCTCTCCAATGTCATCCCCACCTACATTTTCCCATGAGATATGAAACTCTAGAATGGATCGAGTTGTTACCAATCCAGATCCAGAAAGGAAGGGGGGGAAAAAAACAAAAATAATGCTCAGCATTCATTATTCCATGCTCCCATGTAAACCGAGGCCCATACAATAATTGCCTAGAACTATGATTAATCTTTTGTCGTAAAAAAAATGACATAATTCAACTACTAAGATCCTGTTCTTTTCATGAGTCAATTCGAAAATATCAAGTTTAACCAACTTCAACCCACTTCAACCTATTTCAACCAACTTCAGCCCACTTTTACTATTTTAACCAAGTTTAATTCATCACATAAAAAAAATCAACCCCTCTTTAACCTACTTCACCCTTTTACTTGCCCCAATTTACCTACAAAAAGGACAGGCCCTAAGGTCATGATCTTTTTGTTGGTCCTTTTCAATTTATCAACTTCAACCAACTTCAATAAAAAATATCAACTTCAACCCACTTCAACTTACTTCAACCAATTTCAACCAACTTTAACCCACCCCTTTTAAAATTTTATTCTCACTATTTTAACCAACTTCAAAAAATATAACAACTTCAACCAACTTCAACTCACTTTAATAAAAAATACCAATTTTAACAAATCAATTTTATCTTTTTATCAACCCAATTTATCAACGAAAATATCAGGCCCTAAACTTTTAAAAGCTACTACAAATAAATAAATAATGCAAATTTAAAATATGTTGTTAAATTGTAGATGTACAGGATAGAAATAGTCCACGCAATTTGCACTGAACCCGTGTCGGAATAACCCCTGTTGCGCGCCGAGGGACAAGACAAGATGACGGGCATGCCTTTTTTCTTTTCTCTTATTTTTCCCTCCTCCTCCCTTTATACTTGTCAATTACAACATTTAAGCAATTAGTTTTATTTTCATTTAGCACGATCAAATTTTAAAAATAAAACGCATAATTTGATGATAATTTATTTGTATTTTCTCGCTGCTTCTGCATGTATTTTTAAATGTCTTACACCCATTAAACTGTGACAACTAGCAATTACAATCACAATATACTTTTGATGAGAATACTAGTCAATAAAATTTGTGTTAGTTACTCGAAGGTTGAATTTCATGTCTATGCCTCAGATTTACAATTGTTCATTCATGATTTTCATTGTGTATATTGGCTGGTATTTTAATAACTAAATCATTATATTTTTTCAATAAAAAATAATCACAGTTGCAATGGTTCAAATTAATATAAAAGTTCCAACTCCAATTTGATTATTTGATGTTCGAGTTTGATTTTTATCATCGAAACCCCCTATTTCTTAGGAGTTTGACATGTTCTTTCCGATGTTACATGACCCAATCATTGTAACTAATATCAAACAAATTAAAATAATTTTTTGTTTGAATCAATTGAGATGCATGAACATGCAGGAATTTGATGTATCCATTGCTAGCCAATTCAGCCCTCTTCTTCTGAATATTCTCGTGCATGTCTTAAATATAAAAATTAAAATACTTCAAATTCTATTCTTATTTCCACCCTAAAACTCTCACATATTAAACGTCTCAAAGGTGTAATTAATCATCAAATACATGCACATAATAATCCCCTAATTAACGTTGGGTATTAAAAAAATTATCGAAAGCGACGAAACTTGAGGTTAAAATTTCAATTTTTGATGGAGCCGACACATGATCAACATAGGGAGTGGGAAAAACATGCATATATCATATCATCAAGGGGGTTGACTTAATGAATTAATTAAACACAGCTCATTTAATGATAAGCTCATCAATGACATGATTTCAATATACTCACTCGTTATGGGGAGATTAATCTTGGTCATGAATAAAAATGGCGTCTCGTGTATATATATATATATATATATATATATATCTTAATATATTATAATAATTAAATTTAAAATCAATCAACCTAATATTATATTGATTTCATTTTTTTTTAATGGCGGTACTGTAATTAAGGAAATGTTTTATTAGGGTTCAAAGGGCTTTCAAATTATTGGTTATGTTATGCTGTAAGCTTGGCTAGCTAAGACAAAACTAGACAGCTAATACATGATGGCAATAAACATTTGAAAAACACATCATTGGGTTGTGTTTTTTTTATTTATTTATTTTGGTTTAATAAGAAATAATGATTAAGAGTTTCATCCAATTAATGTAGTTCTTTGGATGTTTCTGTAGCCCATACTATTTTTTCCTTTGTTAATTAGATGCTTTGTGGGTAGCCATCCCTAAACAAATTAAATTAAATGCATGCTTATCTAATAGCTTTGTGTTGTTTTGCTTGCTCTCTTTACATGTGATATTGTGTTGCCTTTAGCAAAGATAGACTTATATTAATGGATTAAAGATTATTTTTATGCACCCGATACTCTCTCAATAATCACTATTTAAAAAAAGGAGGATCCTAAAGAAAGTTTATGTCTTAAATTTTATTTACATATGGTCTTATCCATGTAAGTTTGACATATGAGTTACAAAATACTAAAGATGTATTTATTTATTCTTCTTTATGCGCATATGGGTCTTTATTTTACTAAATTCAAGCTGTGTTGGCTCATAAAAGGTAAAGATGTTTTATTACAGGTTTTTTTTACTAGACTCGAGTATAAGACTTTGTTTAAGGGTAGAGGTGTTCATCGGTCCAAACCCGGCCCGGACAGAGGACCAAATAATAGAGAAATTTCCTGACCGAATTGTTATAACAACAAAATTGTGAACTTAGATGACATCAAAGGTAGACGTTTTTACAATATGAACATCTTATACTTGCTTCAATATGAACCATTTCAACATATTTTCACCATGAAAAAAAAAATTTAATATTCTTTAAAACATATGAGAAATTATAAGTTGCAAAAGAAAATTGAAATTAAATAAGTAAAAAGCCAGTTTTTAATTTTTAAAATTCGGTCCTCGATTCGGACCACTGGACCGGACGAATTGGACTGAAGATCGAATAAAAAAAATTTGTGGACCGTGGATCAGACCGAATTCATTTAGTTCAGTCTAGGCTGATTTTCGATCCAATTCGAATTTGGACCGAATAATGAACAATCCTATTTAAGGGGAACAAACTTAGCCTATGCTAATATCAGTCAAAATATTTACATATATAGTGTAATGTAATACATGAGGATATCTATGTGTTGGAATTTTTCATCTTCGTCCATTGAAATAACATAGTAATCATAATATAAAAGTTTGAGTGACAATTTCGAGGAAAGATATAAATTTTCTAACATTTCTTTCTAACATAATTAAGGTGAAAAACATAGTATGGCTTAAAGTGTGTGCGGACTTACCTTTCTTCTCCTTAATTTGGTCCCCTTGGAAGGTAAGAAATGAGATGATTTTTGAGGAGGCTCCTCTTGATATTGAAGAATTGATCTGGTAAATTAAGTTTCGAGTTGGCTTCTAGATTAACTCTTGGGAAGACAAGCTGGGGTATAGAGCTCTTGATATTGCGAGGATCTTTGATGAGATTGTGTAGCTATAGTTACTTGTACTTTCTTCCTTCGCGTGTATCACTTGTCTTTTCACTATCTCTCAATTATCGAAAAAAAAGTGGGTACAGACTTTCTTATCCTTTTAATTAATAGCGTGATTATATATATGAACACCAATTCATCCTTAATACTAGAGTACTGAGGCTTAATTAACTGTTACAAGTATTATTATGACGTATGTAGGTACTAAATCAAGCGAATTTAGTTATTCCTCTTGTATAAAAGGTACCTCATTCGGATTTGAGCCTGAGACCTCAGAATACAATGTGTCTGATTATCTGATCATATGCTTGGGATAATATCATTGACAATAGAGACATACAATTTACGCCAAAACAATCAACGTAACACTCAGCATTGTAGTATCTAAATGATCATTTTGCTTCTAACTATTTCCTCTTAATTCTCGTCACTCGAAGTTGAAGATGAACAAACATGACACCCCCCCCCCCAAAAAAAAAAAAAAAAAACAGAGCATTGTAGCATAAATTTTCCGTAGCTCATATTATAGCTCAAATTTTACACTCACTGCATGATAAACCCCGATGACAAGATGCATTTTAAGAGATGGAATGCGTTAGGGACCGTGAAAAATGGGAGTGTACTTTAGAAATACATATATATGTGTGTGTTCTGATTTTATGGGCACGAGACTATCATGTAATTTATACCCCAATTTATGATACGACTCCATGTCCATGATGTCATGAGTCATGACTTGCACATTTATCCAATCCAAAAATTGAGTGGCAATTGGAGAATAGGTACTCCAAAACTGCCCAACTCAACCAACAAGCTAAGGATTTAAACTAGTCCCTTTCAAGAATTGGGACTTCCCAATTGTTGTCTAACAAGGGTTTAATGGTGAAATTAATACCCTATTATGTAATAATACTGCCATATGGAAACCCAAAATTGGCATCTTCTCTCTGTATGCCAAATTTGCTGTATTGTATTAATCCATCCAAAATTTTGTCTATATTCCATACACAGTGAAATTCAGTAGTAAGACAACTATACATTATTGCCATTGTCTTATCTATTTATTTGGCTATAGTAATTATGATGGGGTTTTAGAAGCCCCAATTGTGTAGACGACTGGAAAGAAAACAGTGGGCAAAAAGAAATTATGGGTAGTCTTTTCATATTTTAATCCAAGAATGATGTTAATTGTTTTCTTACCATGAATAGGAAAAAAGAAAACTCATTGTTTTTCCTTTAAAAATGAATATTGTAAAATTGTTGTCACCCACATGATGAATTTCTTTTTGGATAATTCTAAATTAGTATTTTTTTTAATCAAAAATGGTTGCAAAAAATAAACAATTATATAGATATTTTATCTTCATCCTCCTCTTTCTCCTTCTCACTAAATCCTAATTTTGTATACAACTCTTCCTCCTTCTCTTGTCAAGTTTGTTGGGGTTACTACTGGTCAAATTGTAGCCAATAGGAAGCCTCTTTTACTTTAATTCGTTCAATTGATTTTAATTTCTAATGATGTCGTTGATTTATTCCAATAATTTATAAATTTTCTCACCATACAAGAGTTAGGTTTCTCTCCTTCTTGTAAGAGTTAAGATTTCTATCCATTCTTGTGAGCGTTGAGGTTTTCCTTTCTAGCTAGGGTCTTACCTTTTGCTTTTGTGCAAGTTATTTCCCCTGTCTATTTGTGTAAATTTTATTGGAGTTGTTGAGTCAATTAGAGAGTACTTTTTTCGTTCATTAGTTTGTTCCATTGCATTTGATTAAGAATGATTCAACAATGAAAGTTTATATGGTCAATCAAGATGATTTTTTTTTTTTTCAAGTTAGATCTGTTATATCACATAGATACTTGTTCTATGAAGCTATACAATTGTTCGCCAACATTCGAAAAAGACAGATTGAAGCAGAAAAGGTGGTTTTCAGCCAAAATAATGCTGCAAGTATAGAGCCGATTAGAAAGTATATTTACAATTAACTTTATTGAAATATAGATTTATTTTTGTCAGAAAATTATTGATATAGATGTAATATGACTTTTCAGTAATGAACCATATATAAGATGATAGTTTCATAAGAAAAACTACTATTTTTTATAGTTTTATAAGAAAAACTACTATTTTTTATCACAAGTAAAGGAAATATTGATATTGTTATCTTTCTCTCCTTGAAAATAATAGGAGTTTGATAATGATGGCTTGGGCGAATTATCCAAAAAGTGAAAAAGGAGATTATTTTTAAGGGTCAATTTATTTGAATTGTTTCTGTAATCTATGCTTGTCAAGAAAAGGAGAGGAATCAATGAGAGATAGAGAAAGACTGGGGTAGTCTCTGTTTCGTGTGGGTGTATAAATAATACAAATAAGATAATCCCTTTCATTTTTTAAATTTTAACTTTATTTAGTTTTTTTAAAATGGAATTTTTGGAGGCATTGGGTTATCATCAAATTAATTGCAGAGTAACCATATCAAGGCCATGTTAGCTAATCATGGATGGTTCTTCCCTTGAAGAATATTTTCCCCATTCTGGAATCTTGTAGCTCATTCGGATTAAGCAACTTTTTCATAGACTTGTTTGTAAACAGGGCGAATCCGATTCGAAATTACTAAGAGAAACACGAATCCGTTCCGAATCAAACTAATTTCAATCTAAAGTCGACACGATTTAACCGTTTAGCGTGAAAATATGTTATTTTTTAATTTTAGACAAATTCAAGCTATTTTCAAAGTCAACACAAAATTGACCCGTTTATTAAATGGATCGATCCAACCCGACCTGTTTTCTAACTCTAATTGTCACTACGGATGTTATTCAACTAAGCTAGGCAATTTTTTTTTGAATGGTTATCTCAAAAAAAAAAAAAAAGGAAACAATTACTAGGCTAGTCATGTACTCTGATATCATGGAGGCAGTGTTGCATGGTAGGGACGTGGAAAATCTGGGTCACCCATAACTTGATACAGATTGGTGATCCCAAGGACATTATCTATCCAAAAATACATAAGTATTAGATAAAATTTAATAACTAAAATTGCAAATTTGCCCCCACCAAAGGCAGGGCTACCCCAGTCATTAAATTTCAAACCCCTTGATGAGACTTGTGCAAGTTATATTGTTGGAATCCCATCTCCATTCTTCCTCAAAAATCAAAAAATAAAAATAAATAAAAACTAAAAAGAGAAAAATAAACCCCTTTTTGCCAAGAAATTACTTTTTATATATATTATTGTACTTGTATTTTTGTATTTTTTTAATTCATGAGGGAAGAAATTTAAAAAAAAAAAAATTGAGAGAGTTCAATCAACCCATAAGATGTGACTTTTCCTTCCTAGAAGCCCCCCTCCTATAAACCATGATTCCCTACCAGCTGCCACTTCATTTTCTGAACCCTTCCTTGTCATCTTTTTTCTCTTTCCCTCTCTTAACGCTCTCTCTCTCTCTAAAGAAAGAACTCCCTCTCTCTTTCAAGTCCATTTCAAAGAGGAGCCTCAGCTGTATCCTCCTGCTTCTTCTTCTTCTGATACTTGTGCAAGCTGACACTCACTCCCATACCCACAACAGAACCAATCAAAACTTTTGTCTCTGAGTCATTTCATCGAACACTTGGCGGCTAACTGCAGCATTGCACAGGTAGAGGTATAGACAGAAGGGTGGACAGAAGTGTAAATTGTTTTACATAAATGGGAAGACACTCTTGCTGCTACAAGCAGAAGCTGAGGAAAGGCCTCTGGTCTCCTGAGGAAGATGAGAAGCTCCTCAGGCATATTACCCAGTATGGCCATGGCTGCTGGAGCTCTGTGCCTAAACTTGCTGGTACTTACTTTGCTTAATTATTTTTACCCCCTTTTCATTTCGTATAATCAAACCAATGCAAAACCCATGAAGAAAATTCACCAATCTTTATTGGGTTACGGCCTTTTTATTCATTTTCAACCAAAGCGTCTAGCATAAAACGGTCCCGTTTTTAATTTTGAGGGTAAGACTGCATACATCTGAATTTCAAATCTCGTGTCATTCACAGACTGGGGCTTACCTCATGAATGATACGGGGTAATTCCATGTAATATGTGGTACCATTTTTTTAATGGGTACTTGGGCAGGTCTTCAAAGGTGTGGCAAAAGTTGCAGGCTAAGGTGGATTAATTACTTGAGGCCTGATTTGAAGAGAGGAGCATTCTCACAAGAGGAAGAGAATTTGATCATTGAACTCCATGCTGTTCTTGGCAATAAGTAAAAAAATTTTCACTTTGTTTCTTGTCATAAATAGTTAAATACCATCTTATATATAGTTCCTATATTGGGTTTTGATCGCTGGTGGGTTCTTTTTTCCTTTTTTTTTGGGTTGGAATGTTTAGATGGTCTCAAATAGCAGCACAGCTACCAGGAAGAACGGACAATGAGATAAAGAACCTGTGGAACTCTTGTCTCAAGAAGAAGCTTAGGCAACGAGGCATAGACCCCAATACCCATAAGCCCTTGCCCGCGGTGGAGAATTCGGAGGACCTTTCCAAATCCGACCTCAATTATAACAACAATAATAATAATAACAAAATTACTAAAAACTCCGACAAATCGTCGGGGTTACTTTTGACAAAGAATGATGCCATGATCAAAAAACCACTCCAATCCCCCTCCTTAACCCCAAATAGTGCTACGACTAATCACACATTCACCTTACCCCCACCACAAGCACCACCAACCCATGACTTCTTCCGGGGCACCCTATACGGGTCATTTGGGTTCCAAAATCCAGGTCCAAACCCGTTTACTGGCAACCCGGATTGCTTCAACCAGATAAACATATCCTCCACAACCCGAGTGACAACCTCTAATTATGATGACCAAACCCAATTCAATCCTAACAACCTTATGCCCTCTATGATCCCATTCATATCACCCTCCACACCCACCAACAACCTCTCTTCCAAGGAGAATTCATCACCACTGGGGGGAGCATATACCGGGTTCGCAAGCTTGGAAGCAACCACAACCACTAGCACAAGCCATGAAAGTAGCACTGGCAACACCACCATCAACAATGAGCTCCAAAGCAACAACAACAACAATGGGTCATCATCAATATTTGAGAGCTTCTCATGGGCACTCTCGGATTCGGGTAAATCCAACAAGCAAGTAGTCCAGATTCTTAATGGGTTGGAGGGTCAGGGTCCGAACCCGGATGAGGTCAAGTGGTCTGAGTATTTGCAGACTCCATTGATACTAGCCTCCCAAGGTGGTGGCAATAATAACACTAATGGTGCTGGTTCTAGCACTAATCATAATAGTAATGCATATGGTGAGATTAAGATGGAATCAATGCCCTTTATTAGTAGTACTAGCTCAAGTACTTGGCTTCAACCCCAGCAGCAGGTGGTTCCGATGCCGGGTTTTCAAGCTTCTGATATGTATAACAAGGATTTCCAGAGACTTGCTGAAGCATTTGGGCAGATTTTCTGAGCTTCATTTTGAGGGGGTTTGATCAAACAGGAAAATTTTTCATTTCTTCTTCTTCTAAAAGGTGTGTGCTATAGAGGGTTTTTTTTTTTACCTTTAAAAAAATGGATTTTGCATATTGTAAATAGGAGATCATATCAAATACATGACATTATCTAGCTTATTATTGGCGGGAGTCATGGAATATTTGTGTGAATTATTTATGCTAAAAAATGATATGCTAGACAAATAAAGCCTGCCTTGTTCCTCCTGTTTTTGTTAGTTTATTTGTTGATTTTATATGGTATGATATGTTGTCTAAATGTCAACTTGTTGATCAAAGTTGCACGAAGCAAGTTGTAAGCTATATATTTTATATGGCGGGTTTTTTTTTAAAATTTATATAATGTACTCAAGACCTTAATCTGAAAGAATTTTTTTTTATCCTTTTTTTCTCTTCCTTGATCCAGATCTTCCCTCACCTAAAGAATTTTCACAAAATATGAGCTCCTGAGTGAGCTTACGTACGGATCATTAAAAAGAAAAAAGGGAAAATTGTAAGCTATCAGATAGTGCGTTGAAGGAAGAACCGAAAAAAGACGCTCCATTTTGAATATTTGGTTTTTGGCTAATTTAATTTCAACTATTGTGAAATTAAAGTTGATAATGAAAGGAGAGGACGGTGACTAACCGCTTTAGGTTTTCACATGCTCAAATTTCTCCCTTTCTCAAATTTCAAAAATTACCCGTTGTTTTTTTCTTTAATTTGCTCCTCTTTTATACTGATATGAATAATTAATTAATCAACAATGACTTCAAATCAAATCAAAAAAGAATAACTGGAAATTAACTGGCAAACATATGTATGTGTATGATTGAATTTATACATGTGGCCAAAAGTATATAACAAAACATCACAGTATTTATCATCTTTCTAATCAGATTTGCAAAAAATCTGTTCTCGATGTTACTCGATGGAAAATACATGGAAGGAAAAAAAAAGTAAATACCTTTCTAATGATCTTTTTTTGATAGTGATGACAACTTACATAACACGTTTTTAGAGGGGAGGGCCATTGGTTTGTGAGCTAAGTATACAAGGAAGCATATACCTTAAATGGGTGTCTATCATTGTCTGTTAAGGATTGAGATTGTCTTCACCCCTTAGGCATGTACTTTTTGTGGGTAAATTAGGGTGGGTAAAAAGGTGAAGTGGATTGAAGTAGGTTGAGGTAGGTTGAAGTGGATTGAATTTTTTTTATGTGATAAATTAAACTTGGTTAAAATACTGAAAGTGGGTTGAAGTGGGTTGAAGTAGGTTGAAGTGAATTGAAATTGGTATTTTAGAATTAACTCACAAAAAGAACAGGCCCTAACTCTTGCTCTTTGATTTTTTTTTTTTGGGGGGGGGTTGTTATTTACAAAGACTTGTCAATTTTTTTTGCCTATGATACTCTCTTTTTCTCTTGTTTTCCCTAGAAATGCATGTAAAGTTGTGAACTCAAAAGGCTTGGAGAAATATGGAATTTCTCTTTAAAAAGACGGGACTTTCGCCCGTCTCCCCCCCCCCCCCCCCTTTTTAGAAAATAATGGACAATCAACCTTTTTAGCCTGCCAGTCAGGTAAGTAAACAGGACAATGACCTACAATATGATAGCAACCAATGAGTTTCTAGCTATATAATTCCCCCCTCCCCCCCAACTTAAAAAACGAAAAAAAGGGAAAGAAAGAAAATTTTCAAGATTCATTTTCAGATTGGTTTTGAGTACAAATGAAAATTTATGCATTAGTCATAGCTGAACTAGCCAAAAAGAATTCAAAAATAATAACTTAATCGGATACTATTTAACTTTGTAAACATTAAAAACCTATGAGAATATCGAAAAATAGTATCATATAACATAACTTGTTTGAATAACTCTACGAATAATATATATAATTGTCCCTTGACTAAAAGCAACACCATGAGAATTGATTAAAATGGGCTTTGAACCAAATAAAGGTTATCAAATAAATTATATTAGATCTAACAACAACCTCATATAGACCAAAAGATATGACACATGGTGTGGTAATTATTTACTTATAACTCCATTAACATGCATATCATATGCGTAAAATTTTTTATACCGAAGGACGTCAGAAATGTAGACATACAGCATAAATTCTAAAGCTAGAAATTTGATATCATGTTAAAGAATTTTACCAATTGATCAACGTGACTAGCCGAAATCTTCCAATTTGCATATATATAATACCGCCTTTTTTGATCAAATACTTGTAGTACCACCTATTTGTGACCTAATGGCTAGATACGCCCGAAAACAAGTTCCTTGCTTGGAGGAGAATGGAAGGATGCACCATCCCCCCCCCCCCCCCCCGATTAATTTGTTTTTATTTTCTTGAAATCCCCAGGGTGTAGGGGTGAGTGGTAAGTGTCCTCTTTGATGCTGATACTTCAATGACAGAGGATATGAAGGAAGGAAACTTCCAACTACACAAAAGACATTTGCTCTCAGAGAAAATTTTGGGCAGAAAAAAGGGCCCCCAAAAAAAAACAGAAAAAGCCTTGGGGGAGGGGTCCCAATGGACGTGTTCCATTATTAAATCTCATCCTTGCCCCTTTGCAGTTAGAGTTGGAAAAAACAGACCCGACACGATTACCGACTCGAAACTGACACGAAGTTAAGTGAATTTGGGCATAAATTTTCGACCTATGTAATTAAATGGGTTGACACGTTCAACCCATTTAATTAAATGGATTAGGTTCAGATCGAGATTCTTGACACGAAAAAGTACCTATGTAACCCATTTAATTAAATGAGTTAAATAAGTCAACCCATTTTTCTATTTGTTATTTATCAATTTACTTTTTATTAGATAATTAAGAATATAAAAATTTTTTAAAATTGTGAATTATGACAAATCAGGGGAATTTTAAAGAGTAATTATTTAATATGATATGTAAACTTAATTTTTAACACTGTAATTATGTATTAATAGAAAATATTAAATTCGTAAATAGTTAATTAAGCGACTGAACTTGACCTGTTTATTTTAAACGGGTTAAGCGGGTCAACCCGTTTAAAAATTAAATGGGTATAGGTCAAGATTTTTTAGCCCGTTTAATAAACGAGTTAGGCTCAGGTGGAGGAATTCTCAACCCGTTTAAATTCGACACGAATACGAACCCGACCCGACACGACCTATTACCCAGCTCTATTTGCGATGAGTTAAATTTTAATTATTATAGCACCTCTTGAGATTATTTCTATATTTTTAAAACCCATTTTATTAATTTTTGAGGGGGGAAAATGAAAAAGAAAATCAGAACCATATCTGCCTGTCTCCCTTCTCTACGTAGCTATAGCCTTCTATAGTTTATTTCCATTATCATGCATGCTTCACCATTTTTTCTACATTTAGGGATGCAAAATAATAAATAAAAAATCTTCATTCCTTCCTGTTCCGCACAATTTAAACTTGTCTATATGACAAATACATATGGATAAAATATGAATGCAGCTTATGAGAGTGTCTACACTCAGTAGTATAGATTGCCTGTTGCTGCACGGGTAAATCCTGAGTTGCATGTTAATTATTATGGTTCGGATGAAGTTGATGTGTAAATTGTTTTGTATGATTACAAGTATTTGAGTCTTGAAGGCTGAAGTCACCAAAACAAATAAAAAGATTTCAAATTCAAATTTTTAACATTATGTTTAATTTTATCAATTAAACTAGTTAATAAATTTATATTTTGCCAAGTCCAATAGAATTTTAATTTATACATGTTCAAACAAAAACTTTTAGCCACTGGTACCTTTGACTCATCACAAATGATATGTCAAAATCTTCACGCTGTACATGTCGTGAATGAAAGGTCAAAAAGTTCATAGTGACATTCCATGAAGTAAAGGTAGCAACTATTGATTGCAACAAGGATGAAGGATATATCATATATGCTACCGCAACAATCATCAGTGACATTCCACTTAAGGTCATGTTCGGTAAAATTAGCGATTGTAACGAATAGTTGTTTACGTAGTGGATAACGTTTCTAATTTAGTTGTTAGCGAATAACTGTTTGGATGAACAGTTGAAATAAATGTGTTCAGTAAATTCAGTTATTAGGTTAGCTGATTAATATAAATTGACATAAAAAATATGGATAATTTCCAAAGATAAAATTACCAAAGGATATTTTTTGGCGAAAACATATGAAACGCTTCTTTTGAATGCAAAACGTGAATACTATTAATTTTCCAGAAACGCTACTTAAAACGCTAAACACTACTTGAAATGCTAGTCAAAAGACTGCATTACCAAACATTAAAAATTACCTAATAAGTATATTGACTTAGTCAAAATGTCAAACGTTATCCAAAATGTTGTTGCCGAACATGCATTAAGTATATCCAATCACTAGCACAAAAAGCTTCACCATAAAAATGCTCAAAAGCGCACCTTTAGTTGTCATCATATCCCATTCTCTGTCAAATACAATTAATTAATAGCTCTCTAGTCTCCACATATATATTCTCTAGTCAAGAAAATCAATACGAACTAGTCGAACACATGCTAAAAGCATAATTATAACCTTTTTTTTGTGAGAAAGGTAAGCAGTACAATCTAGTCAGTCCTTCTCTTAAGGGTTCTCGAAAAACATAATTATAACCTACAGGAATTCATCGAACAGATAAATCTGGTCTCTAAAGATGCAAATTCGACCAAATCATACTCAAATAAGTATCCGAAGAAGTAACATAACATACCAAAATGAAGAGGAAGAAGTTCACACAACATGAAGGACAAAGAAAGGGATCCATCCTTAGTAGTAATAGGGTCACAAGGGCGCCCCCCCCCCCCCCCCAAAAAAAAAAAAAAACAAGAAGGGCGGTTCCGTACATGAAATTGACGCCGGAGAGGGGAGGAAAGTGAGGAGAGAGAGTGTTTGTGTGAATAGCGATGGGTGAGTTGAGGGGATGTCCTTTTCAATACAAGTATGAGATGAATCAAAGAAGGGGCACTCTTGATTTCGTGGGTGTGCGTGCACACTTATGCACCGGAAGAACCACACAATTTATTGCATGTATTTGCATTTATTTTAACATAAAACTCTCTCATATCCCCCCTTTTGAAAACCAACCTTTATTATACATTCCGAAAATATCAAAAATTAAAAATGTTTTTTTTGTATGAAATCCATATTGTAAAAATTTTCTGATAAGATCAGCATCGCATATTTAAATATTGTAAAATTAATATGAGATCCGAAACCTGAATCAAACGGCCCGAACTAATACACGACTAGCATCCGAAATAAATTCACCTGAAAGTGGATCCAAAATCGAAATTGATCCGAACCGAATCATACCCGACCCAAAATTTTTTACAAAGTTGCTTATTTTTGCATGATAAGCTTATCAGACCAGAAACCAGTTGACATATAATCGACCAAAACCAAACTTAACCCGAAACATGACCTGACCAAACTTAACCCGATCTGTACCTGAACCGAATGATCTATTTGTTAAGTCTATTTATATTATGAAACGTAACATTTTAATGTACTTCATCGAATTACATATGATACTGTTGTACTTAAGATGGATTGTTATAAAAGATGCATATATTAATAGACATAACACATAGTTTTTGTTATTGTTATCTTGACGGGGTTGTCAAATTAGTTGATTGAAAGCCCATGTGAAGCAAATAATTGGGCGCTTGATGATGTTATATGTGAAGGGCCTACATAAGTTGAATGCAAAATTGGACGGATTTAAATAATACAAGCTAGCTAGCCAGCTTATACCATAATTAATATTTTATTTTACTACCATAATCAAATGAAAATCAAAGAATCAAATTTTGGTTTTTTTTTTTTTTTATGCGACTTGTAATTTGCTAGCTGGTTGCGTACAACTAATACGACTGTTAAATATTTTAATATAATAATGGATATTTTACATGGTATTTTTTTATGTTCTAGAGATCTATATGATGAATAGTATTTTTAAATAAAATATATTTTATGAATTTAAACTATAGATTATTATTATTATTATTATTATTATTATTATTATTAAAATTTATATTTATTTTCATACGATGTGTTAAATAATTTTTTTTAAAATAGAGGAACATTAAATGAAATATCTTTTAATTTAATTACCTGTCCTGAAAATTGGGACCCCCCGCCCCCCGGCCCAGTTGCCTAGGTGCCGTCTTTGCCAATTATCTGATTTGAAATGGGTTATCTTATCTTTGTTTTTTAATAATCAGCCTTTTCCCCCCCTTTTTTTTTGTATGATAGCTGTGTGTCATTTATGCTAGTACTACGAATCCTGTTGCAAATTTCTATGCGTGACTTATATTTTACCACTGTTTTCCATATATATATATATATACTCTAAAAAGTTGAAAACACCAAGTCAATTAACCAAAAATCAATAAGAATGGAACAACAGTCTCATATTCAGGAGAATACTCGTCGGATGAGTAAGGGCAATAGTAATGCTACAAAAGAAGCTGTTGAAATTTCTTGAATAAAGAAGCTTGTATGGTACCCCATAATAATGCTTGAATTTGGCAATGAGACTATAACAGAAAGAAACACAATACGCTACCATTTGCTGAATAAATGATGGAGCATGCTTTTTAGGCAAACCTTTGCTTTCTTCTTCTTCTTCTTCTTCTTCTTCTTATTGCAGATTATTGAACAACATCAAATTCAATGATGACTTCAATGAGCAGCAGGACGAGGACGATGTGATGAGGAACCAATGATGGTTTGTATGAAGCCACTGGTAAGAAATCTGGCTCACCGAGACACCAAGTTGTGGCAACTATTGTCACATGGGTATGGACAATCGATGAGTTTCACATGTGCTCGGTCAAAGAACCAGTCTCCTACAGCTATAGCCACCGGCTGCAAATGACAAACATAATGCATTAATTCCAAAGATTGTAATACCCAATACAACACCACCATCCAGTATGGGTCGTGGAATCTGAGGAGGTCAAGATGCACGAGTCTTACTCCTGACAAGAGTTGTCATAAAGTAATTACTGTAAAACCCACAATCATGACATATGCAGGATGAATTGATTTTATCTCATTTATGTTCTTTTTTGCAAGTGCTGGTTTAAAATGGAGCATTAAGCACTAATGAATCTCATTTTTTGACAAGGCCAACAAATTTGCCTTTCTGAGAGACTCAGGATGAAGATTTTTTTTTTTTTGGTTGGAGGGGAAGAGGGAGGGGGGATTAATTAATGGATTGCTTACAACGTGTCCCAAAGTTCCTCATCTCAAGTCAATGATTGTGAAAGTCTAATTAAAGGAACAGAATCATTTGTGCAGATTGATCAAGTCAGGAATGTCACAAAGATGATGATAGCCGAGTCCTATGTTCAGAGACATGGAATATTTTGTAGTATAATCCAAGTCTAACTAATCCACTCATAACAAGCACATGCAACCCTTCCCCACTTCTAAACCCCCTCTCTTATCTCTCTAAATACAAAATTCAAGTGCATTAAGTTAATAAGAAGTTTTCAAATTAATAATTATACAAAGGGACAACCCGAAAAATAAATAAAGATTCCAAATGATATTCAAACATTAAGTTGTAATATCTGAATAACAAAGTTGATTAGTGGTGGCAAGTGGGCTGGTCCCAACGAATACAAGCTTATGAACCTAGCTGGCTCAGAGCGGTCTGCCTTCGAGGTCAGTTGCAGAGCAAAGGCAGTGTAAGTTTTGAACTTTAAAAACCGAATTGAACCCACAAACCTAGCTCGCTCCACTTAAGATGCTGGTTCAGGCTGGTTAAAGGCCCAGCCCACTTGTTAGGCCACCACAAAGACTTACACCACATATATGAACTTTGTGATATAGTTATATTTACATGAATAGAAAGCAAAGAAAATTAGACATTTATGTACCTTATTTTGCACAACGGGGGAATCATCGGCGAACCAAGTGTCTTGCCTCTCTGATTGGCAGTGAGCGAAGCAAGAATTAATGAATAAGCCGATTTGTGGGGACCTTGAGAAGACCTTCACCGCATTTAGCATTTGCGTCCTAAAGTCTGGAAATATGGGATTTTCGCGACCTCAGAGGCTTGCCTTAAGAGAAATTGGAAAATAATCACTGATCAATTATTAAGGTAAAACTTTTACCCTGCAAAAATTGGATCTGTTCTGCAGAACAACGGGCATGGTTCATTTTGCATTGACCCCATAAGTGACGAGGATCAGCCGTTGACGGGGCTAAACTAGACTGAACCTGAAAATGGGTAGCAAAGTTTGGCACCTTTTCAGAAATCCAATTGAAAAATGATATTGACGGGTTATTGGCAACACATTTAGCGAAATGACCACGATACCTGCCACACATCATAGGCTGCATTAAGGATGAATAAAGGTGTCTTGATGTTGTTGATCAAATTCTGAGGGAAAAAGCACTGCCCCAAACATACAGATGCATACCAGAGTGTAGAAGATGCAGAGGAGCCATTAGGAAAACATTTTGAGAGCAATAGCACCAAAATGTCAGTGAAGCTGAATTCAACTATGTTCATTTCATAAATATTTATTAGGAGTCGGGAAAAGGGATTACCGAGGTTGGATCCATGTGGTCGGTACAATAAGAAGGCAGATTCTTTGCAACACCCTGAATGAGCATGAAGACGAAGATGAAGAAGCTGTTTTATTACACATGAACAAAAGGATACTTGGAAACAAGGATCTTCCACAACAACACTTGACATTCATCGAACATCGATGCTTGGCCATTGATATAGATTGAAAATTTGAAGAGGAGTCAACTTCGTCAGACACGCCATATCTATATCGTACTATCTTAGTCTTACAATAATCAAATTCATCTTTTAACTCTTTCTTGATGGATATATTTCAACCTCTTTGCCTAGTTTTTATTGGGAAAAAAAAAAGTTGTCGAAAATTTTGCTCAGCTGTCTTTACTTTGTTAATGATAACCGCCTAGAGTGGCCCCCCTTCCCTCCAAAGCGGGGTCAATGGAGGTCCAAATTTACACAATCTTACCCCCTGGAATGCAGAGAGTTGGGTCAAATTAGCAAGATCTTGATGACTGCGCTACAGATCCTACAATCCTGTGTTTTTGAAATGGCATATTTTCATGTTAGTTTTTGCACCCATTTTGGTCTTCTTGTCCAAGTCAATACCAATGCATCCTAGTTGCTAAGGGATTCTTGGGCTCATCTAAATGTACCGACGTCAAAGTTACACGGCCATGGACACTTGACAGCCGTAAATTTAGGCCAAAAACTTCAGAACATTAGGGTCGATAACAGTTGCTAACTTTATTCTAGAAACCAATTTCCATCTGATATGTGCCTGTCAGATGTCACAGATGCAACCACAGAGTTTCAACAATTCATATCCCTTAGTTGTCTGCCTCTAAGATATGAAAGTGAGAAGGAAAAGAAACATAATGTGGAACTAAGGATTTGCATCCTCCCTAATAAACTTTTCCCTGCTGTTAGATCCTGAATTGTCAAAATTGGGCAACAGCATAAATGATCATGAGCACCGCTAAGCAATACATTAGCAATGTACATATATTTCACATGGCAACTTCTTGTAGTAAAGAGAAGTCTATTCCAAAAATCATGCTGCAACAAGAATATATAATTTGTTTGTTACCAGGTAAGTGACCACGCCATGGTAGAAATTCCTTAGGGTATGCCCGCCTGAGACATCCATTCTGAAATGTCAAGAGTAAGTGGCAATTAAAGATTGAATTTTTCCATCAAACGCTAAAAGTCAACAATAAGTAACAAAATCAATAGTAAATTGAGTTTGCCATGAGCATGAACAGTGATTGTAGCTACATACGCATCAAGGAACAAGCCCGCATCACTAAGGCACTTCACTTTTGTGCTGTCTGGAAACAAGTCACGGAACTCATCACAGTGCAAAACAGAAGCTAGACCCCCAGCAGAGCATCCAGCAAGAAGAGCTTGGTCAGCATTACGCATTCCCTTAGCCATCAACTCCTCCATTGCAGCTAACCATATACGTTGCCCTCTGAAATACAATTTGTTGGCCTACAAGATTGTAAATAGTTACGATCAACACGTGCGCAGACTACATTAGAGAAAGTAGAACCACACCAGACAAACAACAACCCCCCCCCCCAACCCTCTTCCCCGTGCCCCCCAAAAAAGGGAACTGATTTCATTGAGGTGCCAGCCAGGAGGTATTTCATCACTGGCCACAGAACCGTAGATCCTGAACAAACTGGTTATAAGGAAATCAAAATGTACATAGCCTTACCCATATCATGAATTCTCAGTCTCATAATATCAATACTATAAATCTTGTAACATTTGAAATCTGTTTCTTTCCAAAATCTCAGGAATCAGCCAAAAACCTAAGCCCTTCTAATGTCAGAATCTTTGAGATCAAAATAAAATGGACAGCCATTGCATTTGAACTGGTTTTGCTAACTTCACAAAATTAGTAAATACTTTAAATCCCTTGCGCAAGTCTCAAAATGAAACTGGACTGACCTCATCTTGACCTTCTCCAGCAAAGGAGGCACCATCACAATACCGGATTTTAATCCTATTCCAGTTAAAAAAATCTGCAAATTTGAATGGCAACTTCTCATAAGACTAGAACACATCACTGATGTAAATTTGCATAAGAAGTTCTAGACCAGAGAAAAAGTTTGGCAGATTATTAAAAAGAGAAAAATGACACCTGGATTTTCCTCAGGTTTATTGCTCAGTAATCCTGTGAACGCTATTTGCCTTTCCATGTATTTAGATGAGCCGCGTCGAGTTGTTTTCCGATAAACACAAGTTCTAACATTATTACACCATCCACCTCCCTGCATAAGATAGCAGAACATAGAGTCAAACGCTCTAGAGAATGATTAAAAAAAAAAAAAAGTGAACTATTGCATGAGGACAGCAAATCATAGCAGTACAAAGACAAAATTATTATTCACCAAAGATGCAGGAGAAGTATCACTGAAACAATGATATCTCAAAGACGAGGATTCACAGAAAATTGCACAATCACTATCCAAACACATCTAGGAATTTTTCCTTTCTCAACATGGGATGCTACGTTCAAAACAACCACCAAAGTGTCCAGTAGGCAGTACCATTTGACTTGCCCTTCCATCAAGTAGACCTTCAAACACACTGACTGGTTAGTTAACTTATTTAAGAGTCCTGTTTTGACGAGTCTATAGCTAAACAGCTTAGAAAACTAAGGTAGCAAATCATGGAACAACAGAGCAGTACAGAGTCAACAAAAGATAAATAGTAAGGGGTGCACATAATATATAAAACATAATCACCTAAACCACTATAGAACCTTTTGAGACAATGAAAATTCTACATCTGATCAGCTAAAGTTCATGTAATTTTGAAAGACCTCTAATTCAATAAGCCAACTGTTGGCCCCAGACCCAGATCCATGGTGCAAATGGTAACCAGGCAATGTTCCATCCAAGCACACTGCAAAAGCAAATAATCACAATGGAAGTTAAAGTGATTGGTAACAAATAAATATGAAAGCATAGTGATGAAGTAGGGAAGAGATACTGTTATCATACCACAATCAAACTAAAGAACTCATCATGATCATTGTTAGCTGCCAGAAAGCAAAGGATACATTATGCAAACACGCAATAACAAGATTTCAATTTTTTGGTCCAATGCAAATGCCATATGAATGAATAAAGTTGGCGCAAGTTGATTTAGGTTGGTGGGAGCCTCCGGCTTCAACTAATTAGTGATCCCCGAGCCTACCTAATACAGATTCAGTGCAAGTTGATTTAGGTGGGTATACATGTGAGTGTCCATAGATTCGGCTACATCCATTACAGAGTCTCAAGAGTTGGCCTCAACAATAGTCAAGGGGGAAAAAAGTTTGTGTGATTTTATTCTTATGAAGTGTATGGTGTTCAAAACTCATATCAGAAGTATTGACAATTAACACAATTATTCCATTTCCCATCCTGTAAGGAGATACAACTATCAAACACTCCATGATACATTGATACAGACTTAACTAGAAGGTTTCCAGCGTGAATCAGGACACTGTTTATATTCAGGAGAATACATGCATCTGCACCCGGCAGAAACAAGCTTGGCATGAATTTTACGACTATTTCTACACACAAGTCCATCAGAGCAAGTTGCTGATAGCCTTATCCATTTGGAAGTCACTATCAGCCTCAGTAGCCTTCAAGGAGCTCCGCTTGAGATTATTATCCATTAAATTTAATTAGTGAGCCTCTTAACTGCAATCAAATTTATCCACCCCAAAAGTGAAAAGAACATGATGCTAGGACCCTTTAAACTAGGCCAAAAAGAAATCAGCTCCTGGGTCTAGCGATCGACCTATCATATCCCCAAGCACAAAACCATATCAACAGCAATCCTTTGTCTTCACCGCCATAGGCTCATACTATCACTCATGTGTTGGAGCTTCTTTGTGACAGGGAACCATCAAGTTCATATTGCGACGCCTACTAGCTGCAATTCTATGGAAGAACGATGACACTACAAGATAGAACAGAAATTGGAGACAGAAGGGATCGAGGGAATGTGATGCTCTCATGAATTACCTATACATGTACCACATGTACTATATGGCTGCCAGAAATAATCGAATTCATTGCTCAAGTGTCATTCATCAATGAAGCAGTCATTGCAAAATATCATCAAAACTCGATTCCATTCTCAAGGTAGCAAAGAGGACAATAACACGTTGTCTCCCCCCCCCCCCCCCCCCAAAAAAAAAAAAAAAAGAAGAAAAAGGAAGTAGTGTTGCTGTCTCACCACTCTAAAATTTGATTTCAATCTATTTTTTGCTCACGCAATCAGGAAATGAACAAGTGGGTGTTCCCAAGTAACCTTTCGGAATCATAGATTTTAACCTCAATGGGGCATAGCTCCTAATTAAACAGGGACATATCCCACACCCAGAACCACCACTACTCCATTTATGTTGATGCATGACATAAGAAGGTAGAGATGTACACAATCTTGGTCCTAAAGCAAAGCAGTTCTTTCCAAGGACACACAGTCTAATGAGCATAATTTTGAATAAGTAATTGTTGCATTATATTAGAGACAGGACATATTCATATGACAGAAAATGACTTCTTCGAGATAGATTCAAACAAGGATCTGAGTTTACACTGTAAGACTAGATACAACTCATAATTTTATGCACAAATAGCATTTGATATCAAAAAACCCAGCAAGAACAGAGAACAGGCCAGTGAAACAACAGAGGCTGAACATTAGAATACACAAACTATAACCAATGATAAGCAAAGAAAGAGCAGCACAAATTATGGGGAAGACGTTGAAGAGAGGGAAAGAGTGAGCCCACCAGCACCCTTAGAATCAGCTCCATCGATAAGAGTGAGAGGCACCATCAAAGCTTGAGGGTTATCAATGACATCATAGGACTCCAAGTATGAAATGTGACTCACATTTGCAAGACTAAACCCTTTGACAAGAAGCACCCATCTCTCCAAGACAGCAAAACCCACAAATGCCCACATCCAAAAATCCATACTTTTCCCCATTACTTGTGAATCAAACCCTGAGTTTACAACAACAACCAGCTTAAACTTAAATACCAAACAACAAAAAAACAAATCTCTCCAAATTATAGCAAAGAGCTGAAAATTCAAAAATGCAATCTGGGATTACACAAAATCAAAAATATATCAACACCCAGATGAAGAAATTAATTGAGACAAAAAATGTTGCCTTTATTTCTGGGTTTTGAGAAGATTTGATTGAACAAATGGGAGGTATTACATTCAATATGTGAATCAGATGTGGGGTTTGAGATCCGTGTTGCAGGCAGAGTGATGAGAGAAAAGAAGAGAGAAAAAAACAAAAAAGTGATCGAGAGAGAGAGAGAGAGAGGATCTTGTAAAATGGCAAGATTTGCGCATGTTAGATTTATCACAAACGAAAATGATTGCCCTTTCAAAATTTTGAAACTCTTTTTTTTTTTTTTTTTTTTTTTGCTTTTTTGTTTGATAAAAGCTGAAGACTGGAGAGTGAAGCGAAGTAAGAGAGTCTGCTAATTGCGCACGGAACGAATGTAGTAGAAAAATTGGGCCCCACCGTGCGCTAATGTCACGTAGCGTTGACAAAAGTCAGTGACTGTCGTTATCACAGCCGTTAGGATGAAGCTTTGATTTTGATCGACGGTGTCGAATCCTTCAGTGGAGGGATCCACTGATCTTGACCTCTGGCCCGGACGCTTTTTTGGGAGAGCATTTCCTGGTTATTTGTTTCCCTTTTTTTTCACGCTTTATTTTATTCCTTTTCTTTTTCCATTTCATACCTCTTTATAATCAACAATGTGGATTCTTTTTGGCCTTTTGATTACTTTCCATTTTTAAATGGGAACAGAAATTTTATTATTTATAGGAAGCCATCACTGCAGCCGATGTTTGCAAATATAAAATAGTACAAAGAATTAATTTATATTCCGATCATGTAGTAGAAAATATGATACATATTTTTTTGATAAAAGTGTCGCAAGAGCGTTTTATTCAATACTGTTTAGAAAGATGTACATATCTTCCTGGACCAAGTCAAGGATAGACTCAGACCATTCCTCCAACCAAATCCTTTCAGAGGGATCGTAGGGTTGAAGGTGAGCAAGAGAATGTGCTACTCGGTTTCCTGCTCTTAATATATGATTCCAATAAATGAAAACATATCTTTTGGAAAACATTAGAATGTCATCAATAATTAATCCTAGGGTACTGCGAGAGGTTTGGGCTTGACTGAGTCTAAGGACTAGGAAGGGGCAATCTCCTTCGACGATGAGGTTTCGAAAACCGATCTCCCAAGCTATTTTCAGGGCAGAGAGGCACACTTTAACTTCTTTAATTTTAGCGGAAGAGAATCATATTCCTTACTTTATTCCAGCACTCTTCATGTTTGCAGCGTAGTCTCTTATGGCGAATCCCCAATAATATCCCCAGCGTAGTCTCTTATGGCGAATCCCCAACAATATCCCCAGTCTCCAAGACGGCGACCATATGACACCCATATAACCACACTATAGACTTGTATTACGGGTTCAGTAATGTGGTACAATTTAAACCAATTAAACTTTTTTTTTTTGAAAAGGGGTCATGAAAATAGGAGGTAACTTTTTAAAAAATTAAAAATTATCATGTACTACAGTCTGCGTCTATAGATGCGGAACTATCTTATAATTTGCAGTTGTTGAAAGAGGGGGTAGGTGGCTCACACCACCATATATTGGTTTAAGCAACATGGTGGCTTTTTTCATTTTTTTGATAGAAGATGGTGGCTTTGAAAATAAATAAATAAAAGTTGTTTACATTTATTTCCCTTAAATATAATAGCTCAAATTCAAACTTTATAAGTTATGAATGGACGAAATTTATTGTGAGAGGGTTGTACTCTTTTAAAGGCGGCAGTTTCTAGACCCTAATAAAATAACAATGATCAAAAACAGATTTTTACACCACATAATATGTTATTCATTAGCGATTTGCACAAAATAGATGGAAGCATTTTATAATTTATATGTCCAGATATCAAAATGCTACTAACTGAACAAACATCATGTCTAGCAAATAACAGAAGATCACTATTTGGATCAGTAATGTCATTTCACTTTCACTCTAGTGTTAAATAAATTAGTGGCTCATGCTCAGAATTTTCTCATCTAAGATATCTTATGAGATGGACAGTTTCATATGAGATGATTTGAAATTCTTTTAAGGGTTTGACTATAAAAGCCGCTATCAAATGAATTATTAGTCATACTAAAATACTTCAATAATTAGTCACTTCAAAAATTTTCAAAAAATCACTCTAAGAGAGTATGTCTTACATAATTCTTATATCATCTAAAAATGTATATAACAAATCATATTATTTAATAGGTGCCAACAGGCCTGATTAGTAGAGTCCTTAGAAATTATTGCATAGGACTTGAGTTCAAATCTCATC
Source organism: Carnegiea gigantea (assembly GCA_029747015.1). NCBI lineage: Eukaryota > Viridiplantae > Streptophyta > Magnoliopsida > Caryophyllales > Cactaceae > Carnegiea > Carnegiea gigantea. The sequence goes on from JAKOGI010000041.1 coordinate 1,122,039, forward strand.
TATACCAATTTTTTTGCGTCTCATATGCACACAAAAAAAAGATATATTTTCAACACAAAAGCTGTAAAAGTGTGTAACTTTTCTAAATAATTGCTTATTGTTTTACTAAAATCTCTTATTATCAAATTGTTCTTACTGCAGTAATTCAAGTGCTGTGCAAAATACAAATACAAATTGATGTGCCAAAATCATCAATTCTATTGTCAGTATTATTATTATTTGGCATAGTACCAAAAGAAATTGGATGAAACATATTCTGCGTATTCTAATTAGTACTGTATTAGTTAGGGAATTAATCCTAGTAATTTTACCAGTTTGCTAGCATTCTCATAAAAATATTATTCTGTACATGCGAACAATTTTTTTTTTTTTTGGGTGAGGGGGGATTAGGAGTGGCAACAACACGCAAACCAGGTGGTTCAAAGTCGATCTTTATGTTATATGTAAGTGTAAAAATGTGTGAGGGGTTGAGAAGCCACTAAATAATCATCTGTGTATTGTAATTCATTTCCGTTTTTCGTCATCTTTTTCAAATTTAAAATTTAAAATAAGCATAATATAATTAAATATAAGGATAAATATAAAGATAAGGATTTCCTAACACATTAATTTGCAGATGGTGGGATTGGAATTCAATTCGTGCGATCCTACTTTATATTTGAAAAGTTGATAGCAAAAAAAACTTTAGTTGAATATTATGATCGAGCTGTCTTTTAACTACCTAATGTTTAACTATCAACAAAGTCAAAAGTTTGCAATTGCTTTTATGGTATAAACACAATGTATGTCTCTACTTGAATGTATTACTTCTAGTTACTGGGGCAACTTTTGCAGTGATTATGCTAGGATGATGCCCTTAATTATGATAGGTGTTAGAGGAAATTTCTTGACTATGTAACTTACCATGCCATTAAATTGTTTCATTGATATTTGAATATTTGCATGTCATCTAAAACATTATAATAGTATTTACTAAAATAAAGTTTGAATGTAGACTGCTATTGACCAGATTGTTTGGACGTACACTGTTATTGGTCAGATCAGTAGTATGTTGCCGCTTACTGCTCAAGGTACGTAAAACTCTTACCTTTCTTCTATTGCCTATATTAACTGATGTTATTTTATTAAGTATTCAAGTCTTTTGTTTGCTTAATTATTTTATAAACCGATTTTCAACATCTAAATATTTTCTTAAAATATCTTACATGGATCTATTGAAAATGGTCTCTTTATGTGCAGTTATAAGCATAGGGATAAGGCTGCCTGTATATGGATCTCCCCAAATACCGCAAAAACGGAATACACACTAAAAATGGTTATTATTGTTATTATTTTAAAATAAAGTTATACATTATTAATAATTTTTTAGGACAAACTACTAGTAGTAAATCAGAGGGTATATTTGTTGCTTGGAGGTGCACGCCCAGTTGATTGGATATATTGATCTGCAAAAGTCAGAAAAATGCTGTTAATTAAGATCAGGGTCTTTGGTTAAAATAATTATTTGTTGCAGGTCTGGCTGGACTCCGGTTTCCATGACCATGAGCGTCAATTATACGTTTTATAGCAATTAAATATTTTGTAGTTTTGATTTCTATAATCTTTTTTTTTTTGGGGGGAAACTTTTCTGTGAGGAAAGCTAAACATTATTAAAGCAGATCTTGATGACCTAAGTACTTCAATTAAAATTTATTCTTGAAAGCTAAAAATATGAAATCATCACTTTGAAAGCTAAAAATATAAAATGCGTATGTTTAAAATGAAGCTCCTAATTTCTAATATACTTCATCTTGGTTGAAATAACACATAAATGCATAAAGCAAAGAAAAGGCGAGCTTACGAAAACTAATTGGCCTACTACCTCAAAATTTATTTTTGTCTTATGATTGATATAACATTGAAAACCACTATCAAAATACATGTACATATATATATATATATATGTGTGTGTATATATATATATATATATATATATATATATATATATATATATATATATATGTATATGTATATGTATATGTATGTATATATGTGTGTGTGTGTGTGTGTAATGTATTGTGTGTATGTATGTATTATCTATATATATATATATATATATATATATTTTGTGTGTGTGTGTGTGTGTGTATGTGTATGTATGTCTATATATGTGTGTGTGTGTGTGTGTGTGTATGTATGTCTATATATATGTGTGTGTGTGTGTGTGTGTGTGTGTGTATATGTGTGTGTATATGCTCTTTGGATTTCATTTTGAATAATTATCTATGGTTGTGTTAGATGGCTACTATATTAGGCACTAGTTACGAAGTCACCTGAACGTGTTACAATAGTCAAAGAGCAATATCGTCAAACAAGACTTCAAGGACTTGTCTTCTTCTCACCAACTCCGTCAAACGAGAGGGGTTGCACCTGTTTACTAATGCTCGATCCGAACCCTCAAGTACAAGTCAGAGCAACATCATCCCATAAAAACTGCCGCAGGTTGGTCATTGGTGTAAATTATTTGATATCTGTTTCCTTTTAGTAAAATCTTAAATTATGATTTTATGATAAAAAAAATTTACTCCTTACCTCGAATAATATAGTACCACAAAAATTGCGGTAATCATTGAGCCAAGATGCATATGCCACCCTTCATTCTAATTACATGACATGAGAATTAAGAAGAAAGCAACATTAGGCCATTTATTAGGAAGGATCTTGTGCACAATGGATAAGGTTGCCAAATCAAAGTAAGATTTCATGAGCAACAAAAGGAGGCATAACTGATCTTCAGCTTTCAAGAACTTGCTTTTCCATCAATTGACATGTCTTTGGCCAACCACTGAATTTTTTTCCACGACTTTTCAATCAAAATGTTTTCTGTGGACTTCTCGTGCATGCATTGCTGCCGTGTTATGTTTTACACGTGTACGTAATTGAAAGCTGATTTTCTGATAACCAGATCTTGTTTGTGATCATATCATCTAAAATATATTACCAGGCATGATCTTTATCCAAACTTCTAATAATTACGGGATGATTTATAGTTCATCTCGTATAACTTTGATACAACTTACTATTAAACGACAAATTATTAGTTACCGCTAATTTAAAAAGTAGTTCTAAAATATACTCCATCCATCTCATATTAGTTGTCAGTAGAGGTAGGCAATGGATTGGGTTAGACCGGATTAGGTCAGTCCATTATTTAAACGGGTTGAGCTGGGTTCAGTACATTTGTTAATAGGCCGGTCTGGGTTATGGGTCAAATGAACCATGCCCGCCCATTGGCACCTAATAAGTGTTTTTGGTGAGTTAATTTTTTAACTAATCTCTTTGTAATTTCCAACCAAAATAAAATAGTCCAAATTCGAAGTTAAGAAATACACAACCAAACAAGTAAACGGCCCAAGTCAGGTCGGCCAATGGACGGCCCGCTTTGGACCTATTTAAAAACGGAATAAACTTGTACAAAATAGCGGTATATAATAATTATTGTTATGTACAAAGTGTTGGTAATGAGTTTAACTAATTGCAACATGTAAACTAATGTGTCGATTAGGTTGAAAAAAATAATGGGTCACTAAACGGCTCGTTAATGGGTTAGTGCAGTCCGACCCGTTAATATTTCTTAATGGGCTGGCCCATTATCGGCCTAGTCCATTGTTCACCTAACCCTTTATTAGCCCTATTTTAAATGGACCAACCGCTTAACCCAATAGATACTCGTTCCGTTGTCCACCCCTAATTGTCAAGCATAGAAAATGTTGCAAAAATAATAGCATTTGCACTACTGAAATAGTACTTCGACCACCAAAATAATGTTAAAGTCTTGAAAAGTAAACTTTGATAATAATGTGAGATTGAACAAAAGAACAATTGTAACAATGAATGTGGGACAAATGGGGTATTATTTATTGCTTCAAAACATTTAGAATATTAATTACTCCTAAGCAAAAAGTCTCATCATAACTTCTATGTAACAAGATTTCACTTAAACATTTGCATTTTCGGAAAATGGCCTGCCTTCAATGAAATAGTCACTCTACTTATTGGTTTGTTGGATGCTATTAACACCTTTTATATTCTGTAAATTTGATTTTCAGTAAAACTACCTCAAAATAAATATTTTTATGACGATGATGCGATCATTTTTTCCCCCTCTCTCTTTAACATTTGTTATCATAATGTTGATATCTTGAAGTAAACTTTTTCAAACAGTCTCATCTAATCACGGAGGAGACATCAATCGGTGATGTCTATACTACGATTCGGCCACTTGGGAATGTCACAATTGTTATATATATATATATATATATATGTGGCAAATCCATATTCTGGAACATGGACCCAATAAAGTGGATGGTTTGTTTTAATGATAGACCACGTTTGAGAAAAGTTCGACCATGCCACGTAGGTGCTCTGTTTCAAGTGGACAAATAATATAACTATACAAGTGGGGGGATCTAATAATAAGTAATAAATAAATAATTAATAAACTAACACAAGTAAGTGGAACTTACCACATCATAGTCATGGGGATCGCCACTCATCACAAGGGAGGGGACAGAGAGATTCCTGTAGTTTTGTTTTTCCTTTTTTTCGGTGGAGCCAAGGGATTCTTATAGACTATAGTTTTTGAGGCGTGCATTTGACATAATTATTACTATGTCTTGAAAATTTAATCATGTGGATACAAAATGTAATCTGAAGGCTTCATTTGAAACTCGGAAAATTTGATATAAAGAAAAAAATTTGAAAAAGTTATTTTTTTTCTTGCGTTTGATTTAGAGAAAATCATAAAGAAAAAAATATGGAGGAAAGTTAGGTGAAAAAAATTGTTAGAAATAAGTGATAAAATTTTCCAAATAAAATTGTGAGGAAAGTTTGAGGAAAATTCTCAACCTCCCCCAACCGCGCATTACTTAGATAACGCCAACATAATTCAAGTAGCTCATCAACATTCAAATTTCTCATCCAAATTCTTGTGTTTTTTTCTCAATCCAAACAAGAGAAAAAAAACTCATTTTCTCCATACTTTTTTGTCCCTTCACATTTTTTTTCCTTCAACTTTTCTTTCCACCAAATTTTCTGAGGATCAAAAGGAGCCTAGTTGTTTTGATCAAGCATCAACACAGATGGATTGAAGTGAATATTGTTTAACATTTATTTTTATTAAGTGTGAGCCTAAGGTTCAAATTTTGTAAAGGAAGAAAATGACGATGGAAGATTCCTATTTCTTATATGAACTAACTCTGACTCTACTTTACTAATAAAATATTAAAGACTAAAAAAAACAACTACTCTTAAAGCAAAAGTTAATTTTCTTTTTGTTTTCCCCTCGAATATCAATGGCCTTATTAAAACAAAAGCGATTAAAAAAAAAGGTCCATATAATTTTGAAATGATTCTCCATAAATGAACTTTCTAAATACAAAGTTGAAATGATCGAGGAATGAGGACCATTTTCTAACCGCACCCTAGTGGATTAGTCCCTTAGGTTGAAGATGCCCAACAAGATGATTGGTTTGGTAAACAAGTTCTCTACCAAACACGACGCAAATTGGGTACCCAGAGCTTGGCTAGTCAAAAATCTCCACATCATCTTCTGCTAATTTGACTCTACTCCTTTCACTTTCTAAACCCTTTGTGGCTATATTCATGTACACCACCAAAAGGCCCAATTACAAAGGCCCATCATCCGCACAACACTCGCAAATTCTCATACAGAGGCAACATGTATTTCCCTCCACGATTGAACCCGGGTGGAAGATGTGGAACGTGGAGTTCTTACCCATCAAGCTACGACATCTTCGGCATGCAATATCCACCACTTGGGTTTGAGACAAACAGCATGGAAGGAAACTATTCACAATAGGACTCGTCAAAAAAACCTTTGTTGTGTGCTGAATTCGAATTACGTGTTTTCGAATTTGTCAGCGTAGGATCTTATGTTCTTATTAGCACATACCTTGTGGATATTTTCATAATACTATGTATTTTATTGCCATTTTGGTGCTTTATTTGCATTGCCTTGCTCAAGTGCTTTGTCCAAGAAATAGAATCTTGAATAAACTCAATGGCCCTACTATTGACTATAACTAAACCGTTACATCTATAGGACAATATTTGTCTAGGCCCAACAAGTTCCAAAACATGGGCCTTAGTGTCTGACTGGAGGAGTCTAAGTCTGACTTGGCCCAATGTACTAACCCGGCCCATCAGTGTATGTGTTGTGTCTATTGATGTGTTTTTAGATTATCTTCTTTGCTTTTTTCAGGGTTTGAACTTTATTCAAGGTTTAATCTATAAAGAAATACTAGTTTTGCCAATCAATGGGTGTAGAAATACTAGTTTTGTCAATTATAACAATAAGCCACAATTTCTCAAATAAGAAAATTGTATAACATTAGCTCGTCTATTTTAATTTTAAATTTCATTTAAAATAATTTCATCACAATAAAGGAAAAATTAACGCCAACCCAAAAAAAAAAAAAAACTCAGCAATTTTTAAATGCATAAAAGGAGTACCAAAAAATATTAATGTGGAGTAATCACTGTGTTGTTTTGTTGGGAAGGGGGACTCTGTTTTATGATAGATAGTCGAGTTATTATTGACCTATAAGAGGTAAAATTCTCTCATTTTTCCCACATACAAGACTCAAACTCGAGAATTTGTATAAGCTAAACAAGTGTCAAACCACTTATACCAAATCATGCTGGTAGTAATTAATGCATTGCTGGATATGATGTTAAATTATCAAATACATATGTAAGCACAATTTACATCACTTCTATACTGTAACTTTTCGAAATTCTGACAGATCCGGTCGGTTGAACCGATTGGTTTGGGAACTTGAATGCTTTATGGTTTATTTGAACTCTTGAACCGTTTGATCCATTGAACCAAAAAAGGCAGGCCAAAACCGATCAACCCAGTGGACTGTCTGGACCTGGACCAGCCGCAGTTGGACCGGAACTTCTATTAAAATTATTTTTAGAAAATAAAAAAAATCCCCAAACAAGGAAATTGGTCCATTGACAACGATTTTTCACTAATCAAACAATGGCACTACGGTTTTGTCTTTCCTACTCTCTCTGATCTCTATGGGTTCCAGCAAACACTTAATTGGGCTTGACCCAAGTATGCTGACTTGGCTTCTCTATTACAAAAAATGACACAGAGGTGCCTCGTGTTTTGGGGTAACAATTTACGGTTACCTCACTCATGGAAAACCATCACAGGGGCACCTTAAATATTGTTGTAACATTTTCTATTTTTCTTGAGTCTAATTCCAACCATTACTGTCAGCTTTATGTGAGAATGGGAGGGCAGCTTGCATAGACTTCAAATATTACGTAAGCTTTTTTGGTTTTATCATAAACTCTATTCAGATTTGGTAACATGGTTCATGTTTCTGGCCTCTGCCCTTTGACTATTGTGAGTTTGTTTGGTTCATGATTCATCTGCAAGACCCTGTCATTATAAGAATATTTTGGTGATTATGAGCCACTTTAGTGGAAATTTTGTTGTTTGCAAATGCATCATTCTTGGATGTAACGGTTTATGTTATTGGAAATTTTTGGTTGATTTTATTAAGTTTTCATCATGGGAGAATGTGGAAACGCCTTGTAAAAGTTTCCCACAGCTTAGCCTTTTAAGGTTTCAGAATGACCGATTGTGGTCCCAGGACATTATCGTTGAAACTGTACACAATAGTACAAGTCATTTTTGTGATAACCCACGACTGGCACTAAGACAACTGTGGCTTTGCTTCGTGATTTTCTTCATAACCAACCTAGAATTTCTATTGAAATATCTCCTTCTATGGCCTTTGTGAAGATCGTTTCTTGGAATATGCAAGGAGCAAAAAAATCCCAATTCCAGCAAGAAGTGGGACTTATTAACTGAACCATTAAATCTGACATTTTAATCCAAATTGAAACAATAGGTAACGAAAGCAACACAAGGTGTATTATTAAGAAACTTGGCTACCGATGTTACGACGCAATACTGCCCCATCACCATGCGGGAGTATTTGGATTCCGTGGAATATGGACAATATTGAAGTTCCGATAATTGCAAAAGAAACTAGAGCAATGCATTGTATGGTGCTCATGGTGCTTGAGAAAAGCTCATTCAAACAATGTATACTCTCAGCTGTTTATGCACCGGCACAGAACCATGAAAGGGAATTGATTCTTTTAGTTTATGTTAGGGCATTATGGGGGACTTCAATGAAATGTTTCAACCCTCTGATAAAATTGGAGGATCATAACTTACAATTTTCAAAACTCGTAAATTCAACGATTTACTTACTTATTGTAAGGGAATTGATGCCAATGTGTAGGGAAGGATATTTAGCTCGAAAAAAATTTATACGAGGCCAACTTTTATTATGAAAAACTAGATAGAGTTATTTTTAGGGAAGATTGCCTTGAATTGTTCCCTAATTATTTAGTCACAAATGGACCCTTTACCTGTTTTGAGCATTCATATGTCATGCTTAACACAAATCCTGCTCATCCTCCTAGAAAAGGGGCGACGTTTAGATATCAACATTCGTGGTTTAATATCAAGATACACATAGTTTGATAAAGAAAAATTGGAGTGCTTGAGTCTCAGGAACCCCAATGGCTTAAGAAATTGAAGTTAGACCTCAAAACTTGGAGTAAGCGTACCTTTGGAAATTTCAAACAAAAATTGGAACGAAATGCAGAAAACTTGTTATGAGTTGATCAAAAGTCAGTTGAACAACCGCATAATGCCCACCTCAATAACTGACACTATTGACTCATCAAACAAAGAGAAAAAAATGCACCTTTTCAATGAAAAATATTGGGGGGAAATGGCAGGGAATGAGTGGTTAGTCAATAGTGATAGAAATTTCCGCTTCTTTTACCAATCAATGAAAACTAGGAAAATTCAGAGTAAAATCGTTAAAATCAAAGACTCTTCTGGAGTATGGTTAGAAGAATCCAACCGACTTCCGAAAGTTTTTGGGCATGATTTTTCCACAAGGTTCAAGTCAGCACAGGATGACTCACTTAATATTGACATTGAACTTCCGACAACAGTTACAGAAGAAGATAATGCAAAACTTTTAAAGCCTGTTGAGGATCATGAAATCAAAGAGGCTATTTTTCAAATGATAAATATAAGGCTCCAGGAGCTGAATGGATTTGGACCAACTTTTTTTCAAGAATACTGGTATATCCTTCGCCAAGATGTATGTTAGGCTATCAAATCATTCTTTCTTCATGGAAAATTACTCAAACAAGTCAATCACACGCTCATTGCACTTATCCCCAAGATTTATAACCCTACTTTAATAGTTCATTTTCGGCCTATCAATTTGCGCAATACGCTTTACAAAGTCATTGCAAAATTTTTGGTTAATAGAATGCGTCCAATCGTAGATAAAATTATTGACGTTGTTCAAGGTGCCTTTGTACTTAATCGCTCCATTCATGATAATATTTTGCTCGCGCATGAAATCATGAATAAGTTCAAAAACATGAAAGAGAAAAAGTCATGGGTTGCTCCCAAAGTAGATATGGAAAAAACATAAGACAGGGTTGAACGAAAATTTCTATTTGAAGCTCTTAAATAATTGGGTTTTCAACAGAAATGGATAGACTGGATTAAAGAGTGTAACACAACAGTTTCCTACTCTCTTACTGTCAATGACGAAGTTACTGGCTTTTTTCGCCGTCTAGGGAAATCTGTCAAGGCGACCCCCTTATTGCCTTACCTTTTTATGATTTGTATGGAGGTGCTAACGAGAGAGCTTCGTAAAGCGCAAAGTTTAAAAAAAAATGGTATTAGGTTCAAGATTGCAGAGCTAACAAGATCTCTTGTTTACTATTTGCAGATGATAGGCTCCTCTTATGCCGAACAAATCTTGAGTCATGTCGGCAACGAAATAATTTGCTTACTAAATTTTGCTGTCTCTCGGGTCAACATATCAATTTTCATAAGTCGTCTATCACTTTTTCAAAAAATACGACTACACATGATAGGCCGATTGTTTTTTCAATCTTTAATATAACACATCAAGACAACCTCAGTAAATATTTGGGATGCCCCGTATTCAAGGGAAGACCAAATATAGAAATATTCTCTGAACTAGTCAATAGAACCACTTCAAAACTTCAAGCTTGAAAAGCAAATAATATCTCTAACACATTGTTTAGATATAAGGGGGGAGAGGGGAAGTTAACAGAGGGGATGGAAAGGAGGGGGGAAGAAGGGGCAAGCACATAGTTTTACCTTGTTTAGATTTAAAATGGAGGAGAATGGAGATTAGTTGCAATTATGATGTTTGAATTAAAAAGAAGAGGGGACACGAGGGGAAGGGAAGGGTGTTTTATTATTATTATTGTCACTTCCCTTCTCCTCCCCTCAATTCCCTTTCAATTTGGAGGGAAGTAAAAATTGAGTTTATGGGGCCCTGGAGGTGAATGGAAGTAAGCAGTTCCCCCTCTCTTTCCTTTTTTCCCCCAAACAAGGGAAATAGGAGTTAATTAACCTCATTTCCCCTCCCTTCTCTTCCCTTCCCCTCCTGTAACCCCAATCCAAACATAGTATAAAACAGGGAGGGTGGCATTAATTCAAGCACATGTTGAGTCAGGGTTGCCAAAACCGGACCGGTGAGTGAATCAGTGAAGCTAGCGGGTCATCGGTCGAATCGGTTGGATCGATCGGACCGAATTAGACTGAATTTTTGAATTATTCATATTAATAACCATTCGTAAATATTTGTATACTAAGTTCTTAAATTATTGGCTTTTAGACTAATAAATCCAAAGAATTAAATTTGAAAAATTTAGTAAGTTTTTAAATAAAAATTAGTAATTCATCTACATATTCTTAAGTTTTTTTATATGCGTACAACTTAAAATATATTTTATATATATATATTTTAGAAAAAAAATTAACAAGAAAAAGCACCCACAATATAATTTGGGTTGATAATATTTTATCAATTCATTATATAAAGTGTCACAATGGAAGAAATTTTTTTTAAAAAAAGAATGAAAGTTTAATTGAACAATTCCACTTGATCAAAGACAATGGAGGAGCCATTATATAATAAAGAAATGAAGTGGGTTAGTTGTATAAATGTGTGATTGCTCTAGTAGTTGAATTGGGTGAAGAGTGCATTGAATGAGCATGGGAAGCATGGTTTGAATCTGCTTGCTGGCAAACCATTTTTTTGTGAAAGTGTTTTAGCCCAGAAAAAAAGAAGAAGAAGAGGTGAACCGGTTTGGGCACCCGGTTTAATCAGGAAAACCGTGCGGTTCAATCGGTCTTTGACCGGTTCTTGACCGGTCCGTTGATGCACAGTTTAATACCCGTAATTGGACACAATGCAATATTTCCAAGTCCCTAACTCCACTAGTAAAAAACTTGACACAATCAACTGGGATTTCTTCTCAAAAAAAATTTGATAATGTTACTCATGGTTTTATAGGATAAAATTTGTCGCCTTAAAAAATTGGGGGGTTTAAGCCTTAAAAAAACAGAAGTAGTTAATAGTGCATTCCTAAGCAAACTAACATGGAGACTATTCCATGATCAAAGTCTTTGGGTGGAACAAATGATTGTCAAATGTCCTCTAAACGAAAATTTCTTACATAGCCAAAGCAAAACAGTTTGATTTTTGGGCATGGAAGTGCATACTAAGAAATCGACGGCAATTTCACAAAGACACACATTGGAAAGTAGGGGATGGCATAAATATTAATTTTTGGCTTGACAAGTGGTGTGATAATAAGAACTTAGTCACCATGTGTGGGATTACAGATATATCTCAATTAGACACCACTCTTAAGGTTTTTGATGTGACTAGTAGTACTAAAGAATGGGATGTTGCTAAATTACATCCGCTGGTTGACAACCCTCGCCTCCAGCTCATTCTAGCAACACCTATTCCCTATAATTCATTCCCAGATCACATTTGTTGGGATCTATTGGGAAGCGGCGAATTCTCTACTAAGACAGCAACTTGGGCCGCCCATGGGTTATTCTGAATAATTCTCCCTCATGGGAATTCAACTAGATCTAAAAACTTGATATTATGCCTATGTTAAAGATCTTTCTTTGGCAACTTTGTCATGCTTTCCTTCCCACAAGAGGCACTCTCCTTCTCCTTAAGAGAGGACTGTAAACTGACCCAGTATGTCCATTTTGCAATGACAAGATTGAAGATGCAGAACACCTTCTTCTGGGCTGCGCCATCACCCAGCATGTTTAGAAACTAGCAAAGGACCATAACTGGGTCTCTTTTAATATGCCGATAAACCACACTAGTAGCATCCGAAGCTGGCTAGCTAGTTTAAGGTGTACGGATCATGTAACAAAGATAGATAGAATAGTAGCACTCCTGTGGAGCATTTGGAAAACAAGAAATAATAAAGGATTTCGCGACGGAAATTCTAATTCAGTAATTTCTCTTTTACGAGCAAAGAAAGCAAGCGCTAAATCACGCATACGATATAACCTCACACAAACACTACATCCACCATACCATAAATTTTCAACTGCCAACCACAAAAAGAGCCATTGGGTAGCATGGAGGAAACCCCAAGGAAGATTCATCAAGATCAACTTTCATGGGCCCAAATCATCTCAAGGAGCCGCAAGAGGGTTTATCATTTGAGATTGGTCAGGAGGAGTCATTCAGGCAACAACCTTCAATTTGGGTACATCATCAACTTTAGTAGCAGAAGCAATGGCAATACGGAATGACATCAAAGTTGCAAAACAAGCTGGTTTCAAGAATGTACATGTCGAATGTGACAACAAAATCATCATCCAAGCATTGCAAGGTCAAATCCAAGCACCATGGGAAATTTACACCTTACTACAGGATATTACTACCTCCTTACAATATTATAACCAAGTTACCATTTCTCATATTTTTAGGCAAGAAAATAGTACAGACAACTGTTGGCTAAGCAGGGTCTTTCACTTCATTCCGCAGTAGTGTCGGATGAGGTTCTGCATAGGAATTTAAATTGTAGCCTCTATAAGGACAATCTAAGAAGAATCATTGAGAGAAGAGCTGTCTGGATAGTTGTACTTACTTTTCTTGCAAAAAAATAATGTAAGAATGGGAGGGAAACTTCAAAAAATTATATTAAAAACCCAATTTGCCCCTATTTATTAATACATCAATGACTTCAGAAGGCAACCTTTATCCCGTCATTTTGCTTGTTTATCTTCCCCAGTTTTGTATTTCCTTCTACTTTTGTCACTACAGCTGCTATGAAATTACTTCTTTACCCCCTGATGTTGACACTTCATCCTCTAATTGCTAGTTCACCCTGCTCAGTTCTTGCTTCATCACAAATTTAACAGGTAGTTTGATAAAATGTGGAGGTAATTTTTTCAGTTTTATAATATTTGAATAATTAATTAAATTGATGAAGACTTTATAGACAAATACAACGCTTTCAAAGCTTATGATGATGTTAGTTTTATGAATGCATAAGTAATGTCTTACAACTAAGTAAGTATGACATTGGAATAATAAGCAAGTTGAGGTTCCCTCCTCATCACCAACAAAACTTAAAGAGCAGGAAGGGAAAACAAGCATAAGCAAGCTAAATTCTACTACTGCATTTACAAGAGGAGTTTCGCAGCACCCCCTCGCCCCCAAAAATGTTTTTACTAGCCTATAGTTCTCAACACATCAAACGAGCTGGAATTGGTCTTCCTTCTTGGGTTTAGGGATGGGCGTGGGGCGGGTGGAGTTATACCTGCACCCATATCCATTTTCAAAAGTCATCCCCATACTCATATCCACATCCAGCGGGTTTTCAAATTCTATCCCCATACCCATACCTATCAGGTATTTCGAATTTTATTCGGGTATATACATATATTATAATATAATACCCATTGGGTACGATAATTTTTTTTACATAAAGAAATTCATAAAACTAAATTCAACTAGGTAAAATGTTCTGAAGAAATACAATACCCATTGGATTCAATATACTTGGCTCATAAATAGAAAACTGCATTCTAGAAATGATTGAAATGAGAGAGTGAGGGACACAACAAATAAGCTAGAATTTTAGGTTTGTGAATCATGAGTTACGTGACTTTATGTATCGTCATAGTAAATAAGTGATGCATTGCACAGTTGGGGATGGATTGCAGTATGGAGTTTTCTTTTTAAAACAAATTATCAACGTTCAAAGGTCAAAACTCTACTCAACAATTTATTTACCACTCAAAAAAATTCGGGTACGGGGCGGGTATAGGTATGGGGCATGTGATGCCTATGCCTGTATTCGTACCCATACCCATACCTGTTTTTAGTATACCCACCTCATACCCATTTTTTTCCAATTTTTCGTACCCATACCTGTTATAAATGGGGCTGTTCAGGACGGTTTTTGCGGGTTCAGGTGAAACTCCCATCGCTACCTGGGTTCGATTATGGGGCACCAAAATTTTAGCCTTATGCTTGATATTTGTGTGGGCGAGTTATGCGGTCATGAACTGTTGCTTAGGCTTTGACACCTCTTTCCCAGCCTATTATAGCCCGCTAGGTACCCTCAGATAGGGGCCTTATGGGCTGAGCCTACTTATCAATCTAAAAAAATGAGTTGGAATTGGATGAATGATATTATCATAACATCCCCTATAGTTCTTAGCTATGAAGGAAGCATTGGCTAATCCTCAAGCTTTTCTTTCATCCGCAAAATGCATCCCGTGATATGTTTGCAAGGTATTCCACTAAACTGCCAGTCCGCCACTTATGGTAGTTACAAAATCAATCTCTCAATCTAACTATGAAGGTGGTTTGTCCTTCTTGCACATCGAATTCCCCTTATTCCAACTTGTACAAGATCTGTAATTATTATCACATGGGCTTTCCCCTAAGCTTGAGTATAGCATGGTTAAAACTCTCTGCAAAATTATTTGTATTATTATCGCATTTTAGAGTTTCATCAAATTTGAACCTAGCCCAAAGTTCGAGCAGGTCATTATCTTTATACTATTCAATTTTTAATAATTCAACAAGTCCTTACATCTTCTTATAGTTTTTCAGCTCCTTACAACTTATTACAACTTTAATCTAATTCTCATAACTAATTACCATTTTTTATAATTCTTTACATTTTCTTATATTGTATAACTATATATTATCGTAAAAAAGAATAGACTCAAAACTGACACATTGGTAAGAAAATTCTAGAAGAATCTTGTGCCTCTCTTGGATTACTCACGGCCATAGGTATCACAACAGCGCTTGAACAAGCCTTACGGTTTAAGGAAAGGGAAATTTACCAAATGGTGTTGTTTAAAATAACACTTATCAATTCTTTATTTTTCTTACTTAAAAGTATTTGTTTTTGTTTGGAACAACTTTTGAGGTGGTCATATCTTGTCCACCCGTAATTACTGCACTGCCCTTAATGAAGTCTTAACAATTGGGGTGAAACTCAATAGACGAAGTAGCTGAGTCTCTTAGCTTGGCAAAGAAGACTCTCAAAACGAATGACGCCTCGTTCAATTCAGCTCTTACAATTCGATAATGACAGGGCAAGAGGTGCGTGAGGGTGACTTGTAAACTTAAGATGGGAAAGGGAGATTGTATTGATGTACCAAACATGTCATATTTGCGAAGGATCCAAACGGAATGAGGGGATTGAGGGATGATTGAGGGCTGGGAAAGGGTTGTGCAATCGAATGAAATTAGACTGTGGAAACTGTTAAGGGAAGTGGAGGGCGAGCACTCTGCATGCAGTGTGGTTGCTGACCTGTGGATTACTTTTTGTTTGCATTGTACACAGGTAAGTGAGTTAAATGGTTATGTAATTTGTGTGCTTGAATTTCATTTTTCAACTGGAGAATGTGGAGATTTGGAGGGTTTATACTGTTGTAGAAGGGTAGCATTGGTGTAAGATTAGGGTGTGGGTGTTGACGTTGGAGATGTGGGATTCATTTGGTTATGGTTAGTTAGGGCTTAGATTGAATTGATATTTGTAATTGTAGTGGTAGTGTGGTTGTATTGTTGAGTTTGTAATGCATGTGCTCCAACGTTACTTGTTTGACATGCATGTGCTCATTTGTACTGGTTAACCCAGATATCTATATTAAATAACCTGGATTAACAATTGGACAGGTTGTGCTTCTAAATGTAGTTGGGGTTCTGCTTTGTAGTAGTATTTGTAAAATGCTTGTAATTGCTCTGGATAGGTATAATATAGTTAGTTGATCATGGTATTAATATTGTCATTTGCAGTGGCTAACTCATAAATGCGTATTAAATAACCCAGTATGTAGTCGTGGTTAACCCAGATATCTATATCGAATGACGCAGGTTAACTGTTGGACGAGTTGTGGCAGTAAATATAATATGGGGTTATGCTCTGTAGTAATAATTGTGTATTGTAGAATGCTTGTAATTGCTGTGGATATGTAAAATATAGTTAGTTGGTGATAGTATTAATATCTTCATTTGCAGCGGATTGAATAACCCAGGATATAGTAGTGGTTAATCTGAATATCTGTATTGAATAATCCGAGTTAGCCATTAGACTAGTTGTGGTTGTAAATGTAGTATGGAGTTTTGTTCTGTAGTAATAAGTGTGTTTGTAAAATGCTTGTAATTGCTGTGGACAGGTATAATATAGTTAGTCAGTGATAACGGTAATATCTTCATTTACAGTAGGTAACCCGTAAACGTGTATCGAATAACTTAGCATAATTGTAAATGTATAGTGCGTTGTTTTAGCGTAATTATGGAGTTAGTATTGCATGTAATAGATGTGTTTGTTATAGCCCAGGTTAGTACTCTCTGAGAAGCTAGAATTAGATTTGTTAGGGTGTGAAGGTGGTGTATATTTAGTGTGTGAAATTGGTGTTGACAAACATGTGTGCATTTGCAGGTGATTGTTAGTGTAAAACATAATAGAAGGACAAAATTCCGCTGCAAGAGGGGGTTGTGCTAGGGAGATGAATTTGTATGTATGCTGAGGAGGTTTTTTTTTGAGGAAGGTACGTAGGGGGCGGGGGAGGGAGGGGAGGAGTTATGTTACAATGAGGGGAGGAAAGACTCTGTGGGTGAAGGTGATTGTTAGTATTACATGTAATGAGTGTTTAACCTAGGTTACAGAATTCCTATTTTTGGGATACTCACATTATGCAAACAATTTACATACCTATTGTTTACACTGTAAGGTACAATTGCATGTTATGGAATAGTAGTACTCAGCAAAATCAACTCATATATCTATTTAGTGCTCACTCTGGAGGATACAATTTTCAGTTAAACATTTTGGGAACATAATTCATATACTTATTCAGTGTTTACCATTGGACATATAATTGCAATTTCTGGGATACATTATGGACATAATTTAGTCTTTACCCTAGGATATACAATCACATCTTGTAAGATACTACTATTTACAAAAATCAATTCACATACCTATTCAGTGTTTACCCTGAGATATATAATTCCATCTACTGGGATACTACTATATAGGAAAATCAACTCCCATACTTATTTAGTGTTTACCCTGGGACTTACAATTGATATTTATGAGATACATTTACAAACACAATTTATATGCCCAGTTACTGTTTACTCTGGGATATACAACTGCAGTTTATGAGATACTCACATTTCAGGAACAATTCACGTACACCTAATAAGTGTTTCACCTGTGATATACAATTGCAATTTTCAGGAAACTCACATTATGCATACCAATTCACAACCATATTCACTGTTTAACTCAGATTACACAATTATAATTTTCGGGATACATGGGTAAGAAACATTCATAAAAACTGTTTACTCTTCTCAAATCATAAACAATGCCTAGCTCTAGTTCAACAACACTACACCATAATAACTAAATAATTATACAAATTACACCATAGTTGACCCTTTACCTTTGCTACCTCACCACCACCAATATTCATTCACTGTGTACAACCTAGGTTATCCACCATCTAATTATGGGATACTGTAAATATCCACATTACTTACAACCTACTGAATGCATGTCTCCCCCCCCCAAAAATATCGACCTTTTCTACTACAACTACAACTCATTCTCCCAAACCTTCACATTTACAAACCAATAGTATCGTACATCATTCACTCCAATATAAACTGCAATCCCTCTCATCACCTACCATTCACCAATCCAAACTAAAATTCAACATCCTCTCTCATATATTACAACAGCAACCAACAAAATTACTCATAATTGAACATACAAAACCCTTACTTTTAATATTTGAACACCAACTCAGACGAACTCTACAGCGCCTCACCAATCCAGCAGCACCAGTCCACAATTGTAGCACGTTCCTTGCTTCTCTCCACTGTCAAGATCAATGGCTTCCACTCCCTCGATGTCCCCTTCAAGCACGCCCTTCACCTCGATGCTTATATGGCAGTTTCTTCAGTTTCAACTTCTCCCCTCTCACTCTCCTTCAACCTCTCTCACTTTTCAACAGATATGAAAGAAT
The DNA here is from genome assembly GCA_029747015.1 of Carnegiea gigantea. Classification (NCBI taxonomy): domain Eukaryota; kingdom Viridiplantae; phylum Streptophyta; class Magnoliopsida; order Caryophyllales; family Cactaceae; genus Carnegiea; species Carnegiea gigantea. Next base: position 1,140,532 of record JAKOGI010000041.1, read on the forward strand.
TTGGGAAGGAGTAGTTTTGGCATATTCATTTTTCTCTGGCAAAAGATAAAAATGAATTTGGGGAAGGGCAGTTTGGTATATTAATTTCCCTCTGTCCCCTTACGCTGACACGTCAAAAAACATCAAAGAACCGCTGCTAGACAAAATCAGCATCTTTAGTATGACAGTCCAAAATCAATAAGTGTTATTTTAAACAACACCATTAGGTATATTCTCCTTAAGAAAAATTATTCCATTCCCTTTTTCTTCGTCATTGAAATAAAAATAATCCCCCCAAAAAAGGAAAAGAGAAGTCAATGAGATGAAAATAGAGTCAGCTAGCCAATCAAAAACCTTGTCTTCTTGACGAAGCGTACAGTGAAGCTAAATCCCCAATTACTCAAACCCTTCCTACGCCCTCATACAAGTGCACTCTCTCTCACTCTTTCCTCCATGTTTCTTCATATAAATTTTGCTGCTGCTTTCGATTCTCCTCTTTTCTTCTAATCTCCTCGCAATCGCCCTCTCTCTCTCCTCGCGATCCTTCTCCTCTTCTGTGATTCAGGTTGGTCTTTTGCCTTTTTGTTTTCAATTTGATGTGAAATCTGCGATTTTGTTTTGTCGATTGTTGAGTTGGGTTTGTATTGTGTGTTTTGGGTGAGTTATCGGTATATTTGTTCGTTCCCAGATTTGGGTTTGTGGGTTAACTCAATAATCCGATAATGTCTTCTTGTTGGTGGTTCTGTTTGTTGCGAACCCAAGTTCTGTTTCTTGCTCTATTGTTGTGATTTGAGACGCTGTTGATGGGTTTTCGTCTTGGGTTTCCGAATTTTCTCGATTGACGAATGTTTCTGGGTTGTGAAAGGAAGTCTCTTTCTTGTTTGTGGTAACGGATTAGGGTTAGGGTTTTCATAATTCGATCGAATCATTTGATTTTGTGCTGGTCAATCTGTGGGTTTCGATTCTTTTGCTGAGAGGCCTTACTACTTTAGGCGTGGGATTAGCTGATTTAGGGATTGTGAAAAAGAGAGACTTTTTGTCGACTCTTCATATCACATAGTGTTGTTGCATTTGGATTGATTCATGAACTGATGAAGGTACGATTGTCAATGTTGCTCACTACAGGCCTCCATGTCTTCTGACGCCATCAAGAAGAAGCATTTGTGGATTCTTTTGTGGGATTTCTGTTTCATAAAGAGGGGGAGGTGGTGGGGCTCGTGAGGGCTCTTCTGTTTTTTTCCCATCAGAGTGAGTGTGATCATTATTCCTTGTCCATTATCCATCGTCCTTCATTGCTTCTTATCACTCTGATATTGTTTCTGCTCTCTGAATTCGAGTAACTTGATTCTCTATCTGTGAAATAAGAAAGAACAACCTGTTCTTTGATCAATACGAAAACATGGATCTTGTGTTGGCAAGTAAACCCCCTTGCCCTGGAATTCGTTTCTACCCATCGGATGAAGAATTGTTTATGTATTACCTCAAAAGAAAGGTCATGGGGAAATCATTCCCCTATCAGATGATGTCGGATGTTGATGTCTACCGACATGCACCATGGGACTTGCCTGGTAAGTCCTGCCTAAATACCAGGGACTTGTACTGGTATTTCTTCTGTCCACGTGTGAAGAAATATGCTAGTGGTGCCAGAGCTCACAGACTGACTGAGTTTGGATATTGGAAGTCTACCGGGAATGATAGGTCAGTACAATATTGTGGCCGTCCAGTTGGTAAGATTAAGACTCTGGTTTTCCATCGTGGGAAGCCACCAGGTGGAGATAGAACTAATTGGGTCATGCATGAATATAAGCTTGAAGACCAACGTCTTGCTGACAAAGGTGTCTCACAAGACTCGTATGTTATTTGCAAGATCTATGAAAAGAGTGGTTTGGGTCCCAAAAATGGGGAGCATTATGGGGCTCCATTCGTGGAGGAAGAATGGGATAGTGATGATGATAACACTATGCGAACTGATCAGGGACCTGTACTGCATCTCGAGAATGTTGTTCCCGCTGACGATACGAATGCTTTGAGTACTCCTGGTAGTTTGGCTCCATCTTCTACTGAGCAATTGACTGCATCTGTTACTGCTGCTTGTACTCCGTCTACGGCCACTGTTATTACCACTGAGCAAACAGCCCCTGTTACAGAACAGGTGCCCCCCAATGACCCACAGGCCGATAGGTTGGGGGCGATGATCGATAATGAGTTCTTTAATGCTCTGGGAGATATAATTGGCTCTGGATCTCACTCTACTGCTCATCTCAACTTTTCACACTGGCCAACTTATCACAGCCCCGGATATATAGAGCTGGATGACTTCTCTAGAGGTCCAGAGGATTCAGACTGGTCGCAGTTCAACTGGTTGCCGCAGCCAGCGGATGACATTATCGGATATGTAGAGTTGGACGATCTAAACTAGATATCTGTTTCTCTTGGGCTTCAGACTTTCTTTCTTTGTTTGTTTGCGCTTAGTAGACACCATCTTTTATTTTCATGTATCTGACATATATCTGCGTTCCGCTTGCTGGTCCTGTGAAGCTGATATTCTGATATGAATCTTACATGGCTTCCAGTTAAGTTCTGCATAATTTTCTGCTGTTGTATGCCTGTCAGCGTGTTTTACAGCAAACTGAAGTCCCAGTTTTTTCTTCCAGGAAAGACAATGTACTCTGAACTGCAAAACCCGTTGCTATAGAAAGCAGTTTGGAGAATACAGCGAGTGTCAAATCTGAAACCTTGCTGAACAATATTAATGTTTCAGATGCCCATTTGCCGTTTTTCTGTTTGTTGTACTACTTGGCAGTTGGCACTGCATTTTTTCAGAAACCTTAACCCCTACGCCCTATAATGTGGTATGCAAAAGCAAACAATTTGAAGTACACTTGAACACAGAAGCAACCTGAATCTCCAAGTGGATTCTAGTCTAGTAGTAGCAATTAGCGAACAGTGAGAGTACTGTTGTAATGCTGAAAAGGTGCAATCTACTGATGTAGCATACCTGACGAATGAACGCAATTTCGTTGTGACCAATGAACTTTCGTTGCTGGACACCGAACAAATATTCTACCTCGTGCTCAAGTCATCTCAAACTTTGATGCTATACTATTCATTCACTTTGTGTTCATTTTTTGGTCCAATTCACTTTGTGTTCTTAAATGTACACAATACCAGTGAAAAAATTATAATAGTGAAAACAATAGTGGATGAATTCGACAAGAAAATTGTGATGGATATTTAGGGCATGTTTTTTTTCATTTGTCTTTTTCAATTTACCAACTTCAACCAAAAATATGAGCTTTAATCTACTTTAACCCACTTTAACCAATTTTAACCCATCTGCTTCAAAATTTTATTTTCACTATTGTAACCAACTTCAAAAAATATATCAACTTCAACTCAATTCAATCAACTTCAACCCACTTCAAGTCACTTCAACCCACTTCAATAAAAAATACCAATTTCAACCCACCTCAATCTACCTCAACCAACTTCATCTTTTTACCAATCCTATACTAACGAAAAGAACAGACCTTTACTATTAAGCAAGTGCAAGGAATTTAGGAAAAAATACATGTACACAAGCAAGTTGTTTTATAGTGATGAAAAATTAACAATTAATAGAGATGATTATATATGAAAAATACTTTTCAATCTCCTCATCATCATCAACACTAGAAAAATGATTGTTTTGTACTCACAGGTTTGTTACATATTGTATTTTTGTTTCTTAAAATGAAAACAACCATTGTTGATGAAACAGTTAAAAAAAACTATAAAAGTTCGATGATTATTTGGTCAGAAGCAAATTTTATCAAACAAGAGCTTTCTGTATCAAATCTGACAGTATTCTTTGCATCCTTGATTTTTTTTGCTTTCCTTCTTTCTGCATCAAAAGGGAAAAACTATATGGCAGCTAGTTTTAATCCAACATACAGCGGAAGAGTTAGATTCAATATGGAGGAAGAGTTGCATGTGTTGCATCCTGATTCTTATGAGAACTTTGAATTATCTAATTGTCAATGGTTGCTCTATAGTTTTCACGTTATGTTCTTGTAAATTTTATAGGAAATCTTTTTCTGATTTACTAAAGGATCATCAACAGAGTTCACTGTCTTTGCACTGCACGCGTAAATCATTAGTCACCTCGTCACCTTAATTTTGTTAGAGCATTCCCCGTGGGAGTTTCGAATTTTGGAACTCCGTCCTGTCATGTTAGTAAAAGTTCTACAATTTTGGAACTTATATTTCATTACTTCTCCAACCTATTGGAACTCAATTTTAATCATCCAATAAAAATATTTATCATGGACCCACCTTATAACACACAACCTATTTTTTAAATCATTTAAAAATTATATACTTACTTCAAAAAAAAAAAAAACAAAAAACATATTTTAAAAAGTGAACAATGACACGCGAGAAGACACGCACAAGCGTGCTCCCCTGCGTGTCACACGCGTTTTCATGTGGCTAGTGAAGCAAAATGTGACATGCCACAGGCACGCTGCGTGCCTGTGGCTGCGGATGCTCTTAGAGCATCCCCGCAGTGGGGCATGCGTTTCACAAGCGAGCCCCACTGTTCTGCATTTTGCTTTTCAATGCGCATTTTACTTGGTACAGAGAGTGGCATGGAATCGACTGCTGTTCTATACTGCAATCAATAAATAGTTAAATACTTAATCATACTTAATTGTGCTAAATGATACTAAATTGTCCTAAAATTGCTAAATGATGATGATAAGTCAAAAAAAATACCTATAATACAGGTGGAATTTGATCCATTATCTTTAGCTTAGAGAAGAACTTGCTCTTCTTGGCGAATGGGAGGATTTAGTTTACAGTTCTTTACAATTCCTTATAATTTCTTACATCTTTGACTAAATTTTTACAACTCAATACAACTCTTTATATCTTCTTGTGCGTTCTTAAATCTCCTTATATATTTTTTATAACATTCAACTTATCATCTATTTTTTTCTTATGTTTATAGAAATATGTGTATATATATATTTTTTTTTTATCCTACTAATATGAAAATATTACAAAATGTTTTTATGAACATAATAGTTGTATAAAAATTAAAATAGAATTTAACGATGTGAATTAATATTTGAGTTTGGACATAAAGCATATATGACATTATAAAGAAAATAAGTCAGCATGTTTAAAGATTATTATATAAAAGCCACATTTATGTTTGAGTTTCGACCTGAATTATATATAAAAGCAGTCAAATTGTAAATGACAAAAATATTTTAGCTATTTCATTCCTAAGTTTATCCACAGTAACTTAGTTGCTATCATCATACAACTAAAAATTGACTTGTTTTAATTTCAAAATTTCAGTTTAAATAGTATTTTCTTTTGAGGGTTCTATTTAATTTTGTTGAGAAAATTTATTATTTTTTAAAATTTGCTTATAAGAAAGTGAAACTATTGTTAATATAAAAAAAATCACCTAAACTATAGAATATATTTGGTTCTACATTTTTGTTGGCTTGAGTTTATCTTATTATTATTTAATTAACTTATTTAAAGGTTTATTTTTATTATTAGGTTATTTCAATATTATTTTTATCATCCAAGATGATAATTGTAGAAAAATAAAATTTTTCTATAATTCTAAAATATAATTTGTTTAGTGATGTCATAAAATTTATTTCATAGATATCAGCAATAAACAGTAATTTTCTTTCGTGAAATAGTTTTCTCACAATTCATACATTTAAGACTAACAATCATGCATATCTGAAAATTATATAATACAGATTTTTAATAATTCAATAACACTTTGCATCAATCTTTACACCTTCCTAAATCTTCTTACAATTTCTTTACAGTTCTTATAACTACCTATATTTTTTTACAATTCTTTATATTTTTTTATAATTTATATCTTATTGTAAAAAAAACAGATTCTGATATTATATTTTGTTGGCTTTGCTCATCGGATTAGACAGACCAACCTCTCCTAAAAATTTGTATTCATTTTTTTCCCTTTTTTTAAAAAAAAGGACGAGAAAACAATTCTGAAAACGGGGCCTTGCTTAATTACGAAGCGTTCAGCTTATGCTAATCCATTACTAATGTCTCTCTCCCCAAAAAAAAAATGGGAAAATAAAATCTGTTAATATAATTCTCAAGCCCCTAACTCAGAATACTGTTTCCTGAATTTCCAATGCAATTGTCCGCTTTCTCTCTCTAGGCTCTCCATCTCTCTCTCGCTCTTCCGCCTCCATCCCTTACCGTGATTCAGGTTCGTCGTTGACTTCTGTCTTCATGAGATATTTCGTTTTGTTTTGTAAATTTGGGTTGTTGATCGGGATTAGGGTTAGGGTTTCTGTCTGTTAGGGTTTTGCGATGTCGTTAATTTTGGGAATTTTATTGTCCTATTGTGATTTTCGGCAATTGCTTTCGTGGGTCTGATTCGATGATTTGATTTTCAATGTATTTGGGGTTTCTTTTTGCGATCCTCTATAGTCCTGTTTGAAACAATTGAATCGCTGATTTAGGGATTGCGGTTAGGAATTGTTTCTTATACTTTGTAATGCGTTGAATACTACTTTCAAATTCGCAGTACCTTCTTCGGGTTCGGCTTTGTTTTGTTCGATTCAAACATCCGTATGGTTTAACTCTTTGGGTGTGTTTGGATTCTGAGGCAGGGTATCAGAGGATTAGGATGCTTGCATCATAATTGCGAATCAAGAGACTAAAATAGCTTGTTTAGTTTTTTTTTTTTTTGGGGGGGGGGGGGGGGGGAGGTTGTGATTAGATCAAGCTAGTTGACTTTGATTTCCTTGTTCATCGCTTTGCGTAATTGTCTTTGGGGTTGGCCGGTTCGGGAACTGTGATTTGTATTTGTTAAGGGAGCTTTGATTGCCAAGGGTACCCTTAGGGTCTGGATGTTTTCAATTTGCCGATTGTGGGAAGCGCCTGTTGACTGCTCTGTAATGGATAAACTTGTTGCTGGTTGGTTGATTTACTGAGAAAAGTTTCTACTAATTAAGCAGCTGTTATATTGCAATGTTTCTCATTTATAGACCTGCATGGATTCTGACGACGTCGAGAGGAAACATTTGTGGCTCCTTTTGTGGGATTTTCCTTTCTTGAAAAGGGGGAGAAGGTGGTGGTGGTGGTGCCCTTAAGAGCTTCTTATTTGACGATCAGAGTGGGTGGAGCTGCATCAGACTGTTTTTTCCTCATCATCGATCATACTATATTGTGCTCTGATTCAACAGCCTTCTTGTGCGTTCTAGTTGGTCAAATTCCTGTTGCTGTTGCTGAATAACACCGATAGCAAATTCCTTGTTCCAAAATACTACTGAAGAATTCTCAGCATCCATCATACTAAATTGAGCTCTGCTTGCTGCTCACTCTGATTCAACAACTGTCTTGTGTGTTCAAGTTAGTCAAATTCCCTGTTGCTGCTGTTAAATACCGCTGAACAACAAATTGCCTCTTGCAAAATACCACTGAAAAACATCTTGTTCTTTGATTGCTGCAAAGACATGGATCTTATCAAGGCATCCAAGCGCCTTGGCCCTGGTTTTCGGTTTCGCCCAACGGACGAAGAGCTGTTTATGTTTTACCTGAAGAGGAAGGTCATGGGGAAACCATGCCGTCACCAAATAATGGCCGAGGTTGATGTTTACACATTTGCTCCATGGGACCTTCCAAGTATGTCTTGCTTGAAAACTGGGGACCTAAACTGGTATTTCTTCTGCCCGCGGGCGAAGAAATATGCCTGTGGTTCCAGAACCAATAGAGCCAATAAGTTTGGGTACTGGAAGTCAACAGGAAATGATAGATTGGTTCAATATCAGGGACGTCAGGTGGGAAAGATCAAGACTCTGGTTTTCCATCATGGAAAGCCACCAAGTGGAGATAGAACGGATTGGGTTATATACGAATATAGGCTCGAAGATCAACTTCTTGTTCATCAAGGTGTCTCACAAGACTCATATGTTATTTGCAAGATTTTTCAAAAGAGTGGCCTAGGTCCCAAAAATGGAGAGCATTATGCGGCCCCATTTGTGGAGGAGGAGTGGGAGAGTGATGATGATAATGTGGAGACTAACCAGGGACCTGTACTTCATCATGAGAGTGTGTTACCGACTGATTCTACCGTGTTGACTACTTCTGAACCTGTGTCGTTGGCTCCTTCTGTCGAGCAACCAGATCCTATCGTCGAGACAGGGGATGAGCTTGATAGACTATTGTCAATGTTCACCGCTGATGATGTCCCAACTGGTGATATGGTGGGTGCTGGTATGATGCAAGAATTGGATGGCGACTTTTTTGATGGGCTGGAGGACTTGGGGCACACGCCTTACTGCCCTAGTGGTGACTATAATTGGTCACAGATGCTTGCTGTGGTTGACCATGCTGGTGAATTCATAGAGATGGATGATCTTTTGAAATAAGATAGAATCCTCTGCTCCAATGCTTTTCATGTCTCCTTTTTTTGGTTGCTTTTCTGTGAGGCTGATGCTGCTTCTCCCGTATATATAGTTTCTCGTCGCTGTAGTAAGTGGAACAAGTTTCTGTTCTGTCTTAAGTTTGGTACATTCATAATACTCGCTCCATACAGATGACCTTATACAGTGCAAGTTTGTTGGGTGTCTAAGATCTTGCAATGAATATAAATGGGAAACAAAGTAGTAACCTTTGAGGACAAAATTCATTTTACTGTTTGATTTGCTCAACGAGTAGTATGTACATAATAAAACTTTGGGAATCGACTAAAAAGGAGCAGTGTACACATCTCTTAGTTTTTCAACTCCAAATTGACGTTTGTTATCACTTGTTGCATATAATGCATACTCATCTTCATCTTCCTCTTCCTCTTCATCTGAGTCGTCCCATGCCATTTCCACCGGAATGCCCTCACTTTGTCCTCCTATGCTCGGTGCAGGGCTCACTGTAGGCTGCAAACCCTACAAATGTTTGGAAATGCAAATAAAATTACATTTTCACTCTATTTTAAAGGGGAAATTATATTTAACAATTAACTTCGTGCAATACATTTTCATGTTTTTGACTACATTAAAGCGATTAAATTTCTATTGTAATGAACTTAGAGGAGGCATAAAACAAACTACATAAAAAAAAAAAATGTCCTTGTAACCAGATAAGAACCTTAGGTTTTGGTGAACAAGGGGCATAACACCTGGAACAACCTCCTACCACAGGTGAATATCTTGGTGACTTGGTGTCATAATCTGTACCTCTATTGGCCAATTATTCCCACTCTGAATTTTCTGGAAACCTTCGAATTTCACGACTTGAGAAGCATTTTACGCCCAGTTTTTCTCTGTATTTGGACAATAACATATCATTATCAACATCCCCCCCCCCCCCTCTTAAGAATTTTTTCCCGATCCTTTCTTAATACCAAAAAGACCGATCCTGTTTGACAAACAACTGTTAGCTATTTCTATTAGCTACTAATTATTAACTGTTTTAATAAGCTGTTTATATTAATTGTTTCAATCAGCTATTTTTAAAAAAAATATTTGGTGAAATCAGCTATTTTTAAAAAATATATTTGATAAAATTTCATTTATACCCATATCTCCTATTTACCATTGAAGATGAATTTTTAATTAGTTCATCACTTATTTTTTTCAATATAAATTAAATTTACGTGACATGTATAAATTACCTTCTCTCATATAATCTCAATTTATTACTAGTTATTAAATCTTCTTATTGATTTATACATAAAATATTTTTAATCTAATTTTCTTTTCAATCTAAATTAAAATTTATGTGATGTTTAAGGCCCATAATACAACCTCGTTTTGTTGTTCATTAGAAGAATTTCTATTTGTCATTAATTTAACTTTCTTTCAATACGAATTGATTTTTGAAATGGGAAAAAATAGAGTGCATTTCACTTAATATTGCTATATAAAATTAGTAAAAAATAATGATTTTATGTTTTTATCAATTACTATAGATTATTATTTAATTTGAATTTGAAGAAGCACGTAAAAACTTAAAAGAGAAAATGTAAGAAATATATGAATTTTATTTATGATATTTAATCAAAGCCAATTTGATCTTTTACATTAAATCCCCAAATAACTAACCTAAACAAGCTACAAATGTTAACTTTTTAAAAAATAACTTTTTGGGGTAAAAAAACTATTCTAAAAAAATCATTCACCAAACAATCCAAATAGCTCTTCAAACAGCCAAAACCATCCCACTAAAATCATTTTTGAGCAAAAAACCATCCCAAAAGTCATCTATCAAACACCCCCTGTCTCAATCGGTCATTTATCAAAAATGTTCTGAAATTAGTATTAGGAATTCTAAAAAGTTCATGGTGACTCTAATACTATCTTATTTAAGAAGAACCAAAATTAATTTAAGCACAACCTTCAAAAAAAAAAAAGTACAAGAAAACCCACGTAGGAGCTTTAGTAAGTGACCAATTTGTCGATATCTTAAATCTGCTCAAAATCCCATCTAGACGAAATATTAGATTTATAGTAAAATGTAACAGTTTTATTTTTGAACTACAAATGTCAGATTATGGATCAAAAATCACCAGTTGAATCGAAAAAGAAGCATATGAAAAATATAGAAATGCATATTTCACGTCCATCCACGGTTAATTCTGCTTGAAAGAATTAATTAACTTCTGTACACTTGGAATTGGCAAAGTGTATTTGCCCTTAAAAACAACTATTATTCATACTGATCGGTACGTACCTCTGTGAATATCTGGAAAGCTTCTTCTAAAGTCTTCGTACTCATCACACACAGAGCTGCCTCCTACATACATACAAATCGACTGTTGAGGCAAATATTTGAACATAAGGCGAGCCCCCCCATAGACCCTTAATTTAGTAACGATATTAACTAATTTAATAGTTTTCATCACAAATTTATTCATATAAGAAGAGCAAATTAAAACGAAAATGATATAGAACATAAGAATGCGTACCCTAGCAAAATTAATTTGTCGAATATCAAGAGTTAGAGGCTCGGTTTCTATAGATGATTTTCTATCAATAGATGGAGCAACTGATGGTGCTGCCATTGATTTTGTGATCAGAAGTTGAATGAGAAAAAGGGAAGGCAACGACCTAATTAGTCGAGTTAGGTGAGGGGAAGCAAAGTAAAGGAAATCGACGGGCAGTTTGAGTTCGGCAAAGAAGGGGGTCCTTGACTCTTATATAGGGGTTGAGGAGGGCATTTTTAACTGTTTTTTTTAAGCCGGTGCCGTTGCAAAACGTGGCAGTTGGGATCTGTTCATACGTGACAACCTAGGATTCGGTTGATTTGACACGTGGCTGCTTCACTACACAAGCTTTGGAAATTCGTGATCTAGCTGGAATATTCATCGCTGCTAGTAAATTGATTTTTTTGGGGCTGAATAAAGTAATGTAAATTTATTAAAATATCTAAGAAACATACAAACGTAGTTAAGTATTCAGTTACAAGCGTATATTTGTATCTTCTACTAGATATCTAGAAAATCTAATGATATCAAACATATTACAATCCCTATTCACATCTTGTTAACAAAGAATGCGCTTGTTGAGTATCAACTCATCACTCACTAGACTCGACACTTTAAACTTCCTCTTAATTAGCACATATAATGATAATCGTAGTTCCTTAGTCAATTGAATGGTTGGTAGAATGGTATTGCATATCCATCATTTGAACTTTTTGCCATGGCTGCACCCCTCCCTGCATCATGCAGGCAAATCAGAGGTAAATCATTTAAACTCACACCTTTTCTAGCAAATCTTGATTCATTGGTGTTTGAGCATTGCCTCTTTTATGCGGTGTTCGGGAATTCGGTCTTCTTCCTTGTTTTCCTTTCCATTCTCTTTGATGGTGTTTCGCTGAAAATTGAAAGAATCCGCTTCTTGAGTGTCACCTCATCACCCACTTGACTTAATGTTTCAAACTTCCTCTTAGCACATAAAATGATAATTGTAGTTCCTCGGTCAATTGGATGGTTGAATCTTTTGCCATTATTACACTCCTCCCTGTACCATCGAAGTGAGTTAGAGGTGAATAATTTTAACCGATGCCTGTTTCTAGCAAATCCTGATTCGTTAGCTTCTTGTGCATTGCCTCTTTTTTTTTTTGTGGTGTTCGAGAATTCAATCTTCGTTGTTATTTTCCTTAATTTCCTTCGTCTCTGGTGGGACTTTGACTGAAAATTAAAAGGAATTGATTATAAGGCTTCCTTGGCGATCATCGTACACGACACGTCTCGTTGGGTATGATGAGTTATGAGTACTCCTCATAAAAATAGTCATATAAGTAATTGAATGCTGGTAAAAAAAACCTCAATCCTTTTCCCTCGATCAATCAGTCTATAGGTTGCTCTCTTTAGCCGAAGAGATCTAACTGTCCACTCTTTTCATTCCATCTTGAAAGTTCGGAAACTAAGTCGGCAGACTCAAAGGCCCCACTTGAGTAGATCATAGGCGATCTATGAAGATTGATATATTGACTGTCCTTAGTGCATGACACAATAGTCAATGTGGATTCCAAGTCTACACTACCTGCATCCAGATCCACGTTATGTTGATTACAAAGGCCAACCTCCTCATTCCTTTCGTCCCTGATCACGTTTCGCTTCACACTCAATATATATCACACTTGATTCTTCCCGAGCATTCGCTTGTTACCTCTGCAGTTGCCCCGTCACTAATGTTTGATTCTTGGCAGGCCCACTTTGTTACACGTTCTTCTTTTTCGTCTCGAAGTCAAGTTTTCTTTTGCTTTTGGCAAACACTGGCACCACTAGTAGATGGGTCGACAGGAGTAGGTGAAGGATGTATTTCCACAAATATTATCCTGTGATCAATTGCATCAGTACAATTTCTGGTGACATTATCACAACTAACCCCTTTTTTTCTATGGGTTATTTTCCACAAGATGTATCTCTTCTAATCCCTTCCTTAATTCTTCATTATTTGGATCAAATCAAATAGATACGTGGAGATCCTGTCGAGCATCTTCTGTTAAGCTAATATATGCACAACAAAGCTTGAGCTCTCTGAAATCAAGCTCCAACATTAAAGAAATCGAGTTTTAACATTAAAGGCATCAAGTTTCATAACCACAGCACATTGATGTTTTATTGAATTAAATCTTAGTAAAACACGAATTGTGGTGCTTGCTATTAGGTTTAATTAATTAGACCATTTTCTTTCGGTGTTAAAAAAAAAGACTTAAATCGAATCTTAATAACATCTTTTGAAAAATTTTACTATTTAATCTAACTAATAATTATAATTAAGTGTACAGGTTGTAATTATGTACTATTCTAATAGAAGACAAGTTTTGGACTCAAATCACTGATATTTTCATTTTCAATTCAAATGAGCCACCAGCTACTACGATATCAAGTGCTCATTAATCAAATGGATTGATGAGACTGTGTGCCTTGTCCTAAACAAATCCTCTAATGACACGACCAACACCCTCTATTTGTGTCAATTAATCAAGACGCTTGGTTGACAAATATGAAACCAATGAATTAATTACAACATAGCTAGGTGGCTCAAACTCACAGGGATGTGTTACGCGTGTGCATGTTTGGCTTCATGCCTTTTCATCATCACCTTTGTTCGGATTCATATCCCTCAATTTCTTCCTACAACGCACTTGTACGACGATTCAACAGATTCATGCATTAATTTATTTATCTAGATTTATTCATGCTTGCCTCATTAAATTCATTTAACATATAAATTAAATAGACACGGATCTATGCCCACTCTATTGATAGTGACATGAAAAGAAAACCTTGGCTCTTTATGGAGATCTTTGGGCAATTCATCAATTTTTAAGCATAATTGATACATTTATAAATCTCTCCAAGAATTTATCAGTAAAATTTTTAGTTAAGATAGTCTAAAATAAGCCGTTGGTGTAAAATTCGATTCGATAGATAGAAAGATTAGTTTGTACATACAAAACAAATTCAATGTCAAATTAACTGAAGTTTTTAGGCAGGTGTAAGTAAGCTTTTTCTAAAGATTCGTTATATATAAAGAAGTCTCCCTATTTACATGTTGCACTCACGAAATTAGGGCCCTAGGTGTCCAAGATATGATAGAAATTTCAGGAATTATGGTGTTAGTATAACCCTGTTGATTGTGCCCATCAAAGCATACTCATGCATGTCATAGATGCCACATAGTTACAGAGATTTACGTACCTTTTTACAAAAGGATGACATCCTCTCATAAAACACAACTTCAAAGCGGGCATTTCCCTGGTCATAATTACACACTTTCAAGCAAGAGGTACAAATTAACTATATACATCTCTTCATAAATAATAATTTCACTAATTATTATTTGTATAAAATAGAAATAATCTCCAACATAAGTTATCATAATAACTGATATGAAGATAACAAATGGTAAGAATTAAAAGGAAAACCAGGGTTGATGTATTTACATGAGCTGATGAATCTGTATTGCAAGTTTTTCAAGTGGAACACTAAGTTTTGTTTAGCTTTTAACTACGCAAATTAGTAAAGCAATATGTAGGGAGTTTGTAATTAGTCATTAATAAATTGACTATATTGTAGTTTATTTATCAAATAATTTACTCTCTCTCTCTCTCTCTATATATATATATTGTTTTCTTCTTCAAAAAAATTTGGTCTATATTTTCCTACAACAAATATGAAAAAAATGACATAAGAGATTTTTTTCTACAAGAAAATTTGTTTCATTAATATGTTCATTAATATGCAAATCTCTAGAAATTTCCAAAATATCATGATGAAGCAATAATTTTACTATATGCCCAACATTTACAAGTTTTTCTTTCCTTGAAAAATGTATGTTGAATATTTCTTTTTTTTTTTTGATTCATGACTGTCTCTCTCTATATATAATTTATGAGTGGAGGAAAAGGAAACACCATATGACCGATAAATCACATGCTAAGTGACCCATGAATCCTATATATGGACCCAGACAATCAAGATCAAGTGATTAACCCCAAAAAGACAAAGAAAAAAGTAAAAAATGTAGTCCCTAGTGCACTATATATGTTGTTATCCCTAGCTAGTGCACTTTATATGTTGTCATAATTAATATCAAGTTCAATTCCTGCCTGTTTTCCCCATTTTCTTTCATATAATACCCATAAAATTTTTGAAGATTTATTGAGGTATATGAATTAAAGCCATATGTGAGGTTAAATGAAGAAGTCCACCACATATAATATATATATGTTAATTTTTCTCTTTTAATTTATAGAATTATTTTTTGATTGAAATTTTCTCTTTTATGATCATTGGATTTGAAGGAAAAAAAAAAAAAAAAACTACATTAGTAATGGATTGACATACAATTCTTAATGACAAATTTGGACAATAGTGCTCCATTACAATAGAAATAGACATAAGATCGAATAAAACGAAGGTAGAAGGTTAATCAGTACAAAACAACTTGATTTCCTAACTGCTCCCTATCCGACGTTTTTGACACAAATTACGGGACTGGCTGGCTGCTAGCCGCTCTCCTTTCCGTTTCCCAATCCATATGTCTTGTTTAGTTGGTTTTAGTACTAATTTTTGTAGTTATTATCTCTTCAATTGAGGGATTTATCAACTTCTTTTACGTGAGTTGTATATCTCTCGGTATTCTCTCCAAATTGTGAGAGGTTTTTGGTTTGTTTGTTGTTTCTGTGTGCTTTTTTAATTTGAAATTGATGAATTGGTTGTGCACTTTGAAGTGAGTGTCCAATGCATTTCGACCTCTCAAGTATAATCTTTCATGCCGGAAGAAGATCTCACCTAATAATACTACGCTAGATCAACAAATCAGCCTCTATTAGGAAATTATACCAAATCTTCGGATTTCTTCCTCAGGTTATATACAGAAACAACGATTGTGGGAATACATGCAATTAGTGTGTCTCAAGTTAGTATCTTTGATGTTGAGATTTTATTTTGACATTAGAGAATATATTTGTATGTGTCAGATATATATTATAGATTTTGTTTGGTGGATTATCTAATAAATTATTCTATTCCTTAAAAAAAAAATGAGCAAAGATTGTAGGGAGCAATTTCTTATATGCTCCTAGGAGTACACGCTCTCATTATCCACATTTATATATTTTTCACGAGTGTATTTATCATATATTAATTTTTTTTATATATATTACTGATGTGGTTCTTAAGAGAATCTGTTCCCAGAAATATGATATACAAATGGGGAGTTTAAGGTGGATAGATGACGTGTATATTTTTCATTTGCTCAGGCTAATCGTAATGTTGTTCCAACTATCCTCCGGCCTCTACCGATCCTACAAAATCAACATGCTTTTTCCAGAAACGGACACGGTTGCTCTAAAGTGTGGCTATAGCCATAGTCATCACAGTTAAGCGTTTTCTTTTTTCATAACATAGAGTTAAAAGAATTATTAAATAAGTGACCATATAATATCTGTAAAACATACAGTCCAATGTAAATAAATATAAATTCTAATATTAAAACACAATCTACATCTTAAAAGAACCCGTTAGATTAATTGCTGATCTTCTCACATGCCTTGTTTCACAATATAGTTTGCAAAAGAGATCCATAAATCTGTGAAATATTTTCTTCAAAATCAATTTGTTGATTCGGTGTAGTCTATCGAGGAGATACACTCTTTTAACATGAAGAGTCCTATTTGTCATACCGAAACTTATTGAACAATCACTTCACCTTTGAAGCATAATTTATTCATTGAAAAACAAATGAAATACTCAATTTTTTAAACCAATGATACTCTCATAATCGAATAGAGAGAGAAAACAGTGACAATTAGACACAATTTCTAAAAAAGAATAAAATAACGTTGAATAGAATTCAGAAAGATTTCGAAAAAGATGGCTAGGATGGCTAGGGAACCAACCATCTCAACCTGTCCAAATCAAAGAAGTTAAAGAACAAGGAAGAGGAGGAGGAAGGATATGAAGGTTGCTTTGTAATGCAGAAATTGTCTCCTTTAAAATTGTTTCATTTTTTGAAAGAATTGCATAATACAAGGAAAAAAATAAAAATAAAAATAAACTACAAAACAGTTAGTGCAAACGAAAAAGTCGGTCCCATAAAACAAACTTCTTTAACAAAAATTAGTTTGCTTGCTTGCTTTGCATGTACCAAGTTTTGAACCCTGGTCTTCAGAGTGATGGATGAGAGCATGTGCCACTTGTAATACAAACACTTAGGCTCACAAATTTATAAAATGATTTCATATAAAAATTAAATTATAAATTATTTCGTATAAAAATTGACATATAAATTTGTATTGTCCGCATTAATAGAACAACAATTCAATTTACAGCAACAGCTTGCACACTGAAATCGACACTTTCACTGTGTCACACTTTTCCTTTTTTGATCCAAACATTAAAAAAAAAAAAGGAGCGTGAACATCTTCCACCGTGGCAGGGACCCCGGAAATGTGATAATAATGCAAAAAGGATAATGTATCTTGTACAAGTGTAATGTGGCACTTCAATTTGATTTCAAATCATGAAAAGCCTTGAAACAAGACACTTTTGTCTTTCCCAGTAAAGGGCACAAAGCTAGCTAGATTGCAAAATTGGAAGTACTTGATGCCAGTCCCTATGGAGAAGAAGCAAGAAGGGATTAGAACAAAAAAGCCTACCGTTAAAGTTAAGGAGAGTCACGTGACTCGCAACTTATCACATTATCAACATTCAATACTTGGCTCGTTGCAAGCAGGCAAAGTAAGTGGCTTTTCTCTTTCCAAATCCTGCCACTACTTGTTCTTGAGTAATTTGAGTATCATGAGAAGTCGACATATAGTCATGCTTAATTAGCAATCAATCAATCAAGAGATTATAATCACTAAATTAATTGGCCTGGGTTACCCCTAGTTTCTTAACAATATTTTTTGAAATTTCTTTCTGTGTCTTTCAATCCCTTCTAACGTTGTTATATATAGGTGAAAATATATTATACAATTTGTTAAATTTTAAAAATTATGTGATATTTCATCTGATAACCTTATACTTTCGATAAATCCAAATGGTGGACATTATGAAATTAACATGTGTTCTGCAAATGTAAATTGATGAATGTTATTGTTTATTTCCACACTATGTACCAAATAGGATTTTCAAACATACAGAGGCAATAAGTGAAATAATCCAACAATGAATTTACTTTTATACCAATGTTACTATTTACCGTAAGTCATTTGGAGTGTATAAAGACAACACTGCCATATTTCGTTATCCATCTGCTTCATTACCGACAGGGCCTCTTATAGAGAAAGTTTTATTGGAGTGAAGAATGGGGCTTAGATGATATGGATAATAATATGATACTATATGCTATGTTTGCTCATGTAAGGGTATGTTATTTTCAACTTATCATAAGAATTTTTTATTAATAATTAATACTGAACAGTACTCATTATTGATCAATGTTATCCACCTCGAAACAGATAATAAATTATTACCAATAATAGCAGCTTTAATTAGTGTAAATTTATTTTACTAGACTTGAGAAGATTTAATTTAAATCATCATTATCCTTGCGATAAGAGATCAATTTTGATAACACAAATTCTTAAGCAAGATTGTCTTAGATAAAAGTTATGAGAGCATTCGCAGCTCGGCAAATCCAAATGGAACGTGACGCTAGCACTGTCACATGTCATTTGCCTACTGGTAAGCCAAAAGTTGCCGTGCGTGGAGGAACGGCAGGCAGTTCCCACACGCAAGTCACTATTTTTTGTCCTTTTGTTATTTTTGTTTTGTTTTTCCTTTTCTTTTTTCCTTGAAAATATTATTTAAATGGTTAAAAAAAACTTGTATGTTATAGAGTGAGTTTATGATAAATTTTTTATTGAATTATCCAATTTAGAGTTCCATAGGTTAAAGAAGTGAAGTAATGCAAGCTCCAAAAGATGAAATTTTTGCTCATGTGGCATGATGAAGTTTCAAAATTTGAAACTCTGCTTGGGAATATTTTGATGGGATAAGCCTTTTTAGGGGTTACTTTTGAAGGTTTTGAGATGACTAACAAGTTATATCGGTGTGAGGTTTTGTTATCAAAAATTTGAGTTGAAATTCTATCCATGTCAACATTTGCGCTTTGTTTAGACACAAAAAAAGCAAATTAAATAATTATCAATTTATCATAAAATTAGCGCCCTGTACTGTGCTTTACAATTTTCCTGCCATGTTGATTTGTTTAAGCTTTGATTCACAACCCCAGAGTAGTTTCTTCACCCAAGGTGAGTGAGTGTTCTACTAACTTACAACTGCTAGTTCTGTGCAACAGGATGGATGTGCCATTACCATTAACCCAACAACAACAACAGCAACAGCAACAACCCAAGATTCTCTCTCCTCTTCCCTCTTCCCTCTTCTCTCTGCAACTCCAGTACCCTACCAAATACTACCTCCTCGTTTCTCTCTCCTTCTTTCACTTTCCCTTTCCAACTCACAACCCTTCCCACCACTCTCTCTCCCGCTCGCTCTCTCTCTCTCGATCTGTAAATTTTTGGATCCAAACCAAGCCCCATTTCCCATGGACTCGTCGGCGGCTCACCGGAAAGCCCAGCCCCGCCGTCGCACCGCCACCAAGTCAACCTCTTCATGGTGCTGTTCCTTTAAGAGCCCACCCAAATCCCCTGAAACTCTCTCTTTCTCCTCCAAAACCCCCATTCCTAACTACCCCAGCAAGAAGAAGCACCACCACCTACCTTCCGAAAACTCACTCTCAAAGTCCCTCAACTCCTTCCCTAGCTCTCCCCAGAGCTCCAAATCCGGATTAAGCATCGTGGGTCGGATCGACCCTCGTCGGATTCTTTCCCCAGGTCGGGTTTCCCCCATCGATTCTGACCCAACTGCGGAGCTGCCTGACCCTGACCCAGCTAAGCTTAGCAATGTGGGCATTGATGAGGTGGGGGATTTAGCCCAGGAGCCCAGTTCGGATGTGGCTCAGGATGAGGAAAGAGAAAATGAGGGTAGTGAGTGCGAGGATGAGGGACTGTTTGATGTGAGATTGAGCTTGAAAGGGAAGAATGGAGGTGGGTGTTTGGTATTGGAGCTCAATTCCAAGGTTTTGGGGGACAACAGTTCAATTTTTGCGAGTTTGATTGCGGACTGCAGGAAAGATTCGAGAAGTTCTGGTGGTGGAGGGGCCAGATTGTGTAGAATAGAGGTGCCTGAGGTGGAGAATCTGGCGGTTTTCAGGGAGACTATTGAGCTCATGTTTGAAGATAACGTTACTAAACGGCTCATCAAGGTTGGGGCTTATCGAGCTATTGACATTCTTGAGGTAACCCTCTTTTGAACTCTTCAATATCTTTCTTTTACGATTTTGGATTCTGATTCCATTGTTGTATTTGGATATCTTTACTTTAGTAAGTAGTTGTCATTTTCATTCATTTGTTTTGTGTTTGGAGTGATCAATTTGTTGAGTAATTTGGGTCTTAACACATTGGAAATGAGGGATTTGATTGGCTTGAGCTGTTTTGGCGGTTGGTACTTTTGGCTGTAAGTTTTAATTTTTCAGACCACAAAACGGCGTTTCTTACTTTCGTGTGGCTATCTTCTTGTTTTTGAGCGAGAGGGTATATCTTGATGGTTAGAGAAGATGTAAAGTAAGAACATTCTTTCGTTGAAAGCATATCTAGCCAATTAAACCACCACTGAAAACAGAGCTGACATTGTGCTTGTTTGCGTGGTATTGATAGTAGGTTGTAATTATTGATTTCTGATACCAGTTAGTAGCTAACTAACCAACCATGATATCATATGAGATGGAAGATTCAGGAGGCCATTGGTTGTATGGCTTTTCAGAAGTGTGGTTCCTGTTTTGAAGTTTGAACCCTATCAAGAATGTCTTGCTTCATTGGCTACCACAATGCCGTGAAGAAAATTATATTGGGACAGAGGGCATGTGGGAGGGGATAGCAAAAGTTATAAAAGGGGTCGTCAAATGAGAGTATTCAACTGCTTATAGAACTGAAGAGTGGTCCGGCCAACTTGACTGCTTTAGGACTGGAGACAGAAATGTGACTAGAATGTAATTCAGCTGGCTAGTATAAGTCAATGGGAAGTTTCGTATCTTCGGTGTTTGCCATATTTTTTCATGAACTTCTAGGAAATGTTCTGTGGAGGCTGTTGTGGCATATGATTGAACATGTTGTCCCGCTGAGTGCTGATAATGTTGTTTAAGACAGCAATTGAGCGTGTCAGAATTCTTTTTGAAGGATTTCCATTTGTTGTTGGTTCTGGAGTTCTAGTGACTTAGACCTGCTTATTGTTTTTGTATAACTGATATTGTTTCCATGATGATCTTGTAATGTTGGAAAGTGGAATTTGGAAGACATGAAAATGTTCTCTTGGTAGTTGTAACTTACAAGAAGCTCTGTAATGTTTCATATGGACTTTCAGGTAGTGTTCTCTCAAATATTGACTTCACTCTGCTGTAGTCTATGTATGAAGATGGTAGATATTCTGCTTCTGTGATTTGGCATAAGCATAGCATCATTCTACTGGTAGAACTATTCTTGTTTCACTGCGTTCTGCTCTTGTGAAAATTGGACCATCCCTAATCTAGTGCCCCTTTAGTAAAACCCTTGTTTCTTGGAATTACTATTATTGAAAAGGTTGTTGGTATTCATACCGACTCCCACACATATATGTAATAATAGTAGGAACTAGCAATATTATATTGTATATGTTTCTTTTAGCTGTCTCCTCCATAGGTGTATGCTAGTTGCAATACAAGAAAATCGTTGAGATTTGATATGAGACAAGAGTACATATGATCTGTCTTGATGCTTTTGGGAAACATGTCAAAATCAGTTGCAGATGATCATGTTATGTTTTCTGCGTGTGACGGTTTTTTCTCATTCCACTTCAATGGTATCAATGTGAGGATTTCTGCAAGTTTTTGAAACATTCCGACCTTATATACTCTGTTGTCCTGCCTTGTCTTTTTCAATTAGGTCTCTGCGAGCATCAAATTCAACAGAGGTGTCTTCTCCTGCTTAAAGTATCTCGAGGCTGTTCCTTGGACAGAAGAGGAGGAGGAGAAGTTGAGGAGGCTGTTCACGAAGTTCAAGTTTAATGATGCGACTAGTAGTGAGATATTCTGCCGACTAAACCTCCATGACTCCAACTGCCCTCAACAGAATCTAGCAAGCCAGCTTGTCCGTTCCATCACCAGTTGTAGCAATGCCAAAGCAAGGAACGAGCTCAAAACCATGGTGAAGGGCCTCTTATCAAAAAGTTCGGTTTACGAGAAGGACCTTGTTGACATCACCAAAGAGGATCTTTACTCAGTTTCCCAATCGTGTATATCATCTCTGGTTACCCTCTTCCAGGAGGCCACGCCCGGAACTATCAGCCCTGAGCAAGCCCATAAAAAGACTGACAAATCCTTGATCGAACTAGTTTCATGGCAGGTTGACAACCTCAACTGGCTGCTAGAAATCCTACTCGATCGGCACATGGCAGAAGATTTCGTCGACATGTGGGCCCACCAGAAGGAGCTGCTCAAAATGCACACGAGTGCAACTCCCATGGTGAGGTATGAACTCAGTCGCGTATCAGCTGTCCTTTTTGTGGCGATGGGAACGAGGAAGCTGCAATGCCGGGCTGAGTCAAGGTTCGGACTTCTCAATTCATGGTTCGAGCCAATGCTCCTGGACTTTGGTTGGTTGCAGAGGTGTAGGAAGGGGTTGGATGTGAGGGAATTGGAGGAAGCAATGGGTCAAGCCCTACTGACCCTCCCTTTGAAGCAGCAATATGCATTGTTCATGGAGTGGTTCAGATGGTTCTCTAAGCATGGCACTGAATGCCCTAATCTTAGCAAGGCCTTCCAGATTTGGTGGCGTAGATCTTTCTTACGTGGCTCGGAAACCCATGCGATCGAATCCCGATAACTATCTTCTCCCCTTTTTCTTTTTGCCATTTGTGCAATGTTGCAATATTGTAGGCTGGTGTTTTGTAGTACAAACATTTAGTTTAATTGTGTAGAAATGAGAAACCTTAGGAGCCAGGCATTTATTAGTTTGCCTTTGCACAAGTGATGACTGCTAATGATGATCTTGTGATCTTCCCTCTTCTTAATTATTGTTCTTACTAATCCTCACATGTGTGCGACGGTTGCAACTAGGCTGTCTTATTTCTTTCCCCTTGTTGGGGCTGGGGGAGGGTGTGTTGTTGCTGCTGGGTTGGTGCATCATCTCTTAAACATATCTTTCCGAAGTCTAACAATCCATTAGGTGAGATGATTTCACTAAAAGAAGTACTTGTATCTGAACAGTTGCTAAGTAGTTTTAAGTTCCTTCTATAGTTCTATTTCAAACATTAAAATTAATCGAACATGTCAAACAAAAAACATCATGGTAGTGTTTGGTTGGGGGAAAAATGATTTTCTCAAAAATTCGTTGTCCAATGTTTCATTGTTCGACACAATAATTGATGGAAAAATATTTTGAAGGAAAATAATTTTCCCCCCAATGGAGGCAAATGATTTCCTTTTTGAGAGGATAGGAATTTGATTTTCTTACTTCAACTCTTTGATGATATGGTCAGCTAAAATTTAGATGCCAAATTTGATTTCAATAGTTTGGATCGAAATTTGATTCTCCGATGGGAAAGATTACGATAGACTCAAATCTAAATTTTCAGCTCAAATTTCTTTATTTGATCAATATTTATCTCCATCACGGCAATTTAATCGACATTTTTTGCCATTAAAACAATTCATTCGACTTGCCACTAAAATAATTTCAACGGTTTAAATCGAAACTTGATCATCAGATAAAAAATATTAAAATAGGCTCAAATTCAGATTTTGAGCTTGATATTCTTTCATTTGATCAACATTTTTTTCCACAATGAGAATTCAATTGATATTTTTCGCCCCTTAAGTAGTGCAGTCAATATTTTTCGACACTAGAATAATTACAATAGTTTGGATCAAAAATTGATTATCAGATAGGAAAGATTAAAATAGGCTCAAGTCCAAATTTTGAGTACGATATTCCTTCATTTGGTCAACATTTTTGTCCGTCAAGACAATTCAGTCGATATTTTTAACTATTTAAACAATTCAGTTGATATTTTTCATCACTATAATAATTTCAACGGTTTAGATCAAAACTTGATTATCCGAAAGGAAATATTAAAAAAAAACTCACATGTGAATTTTAAACTCAAAATTCCTTCATTTGATTAACATTTATCTCAACTACGACTATTCAGTCAATTTTTTTCGCCACTTAAATAATTCAAATGATATTTTGTTCTTTTTCATGGAAATGATTTATCTTGTATCAAACAATAGAAAATATGACATAAAAATCAATTTTTCTTGAAAAAGCATTTTCTACATAAAATAATTTTTTGGAAAAATAATTTTTCTTCTAGCCAAACACTACCTATATAATACAAGTACGTATATTTCACCTATGTATAATGCTTAATGAATCAGTCTGGGCATGTTAGAACATCTAACATATCAAATTTATTGTCATAATTTTCCTATGTTAATTCTAGTACTTATCCCCCCCCCCCCCAAAAAAGAAACAGAGAATTCTTAGAATGTGGTAGTAAAAGAAAGTTATTAATTTGCTAATGACTTAATTAAGGGCCTGTTCTTTTCGTAGCTAAATTGGGATGGGTAAAAGTGTGTAGTAGGTTAAGGTAAGTTGAAGTATATTGAAGTGGGTTGATTTTTTTTTATGTGATAAATTGATGGATTGAAGTGGATTAAAGTAGGTTGAAGTGAGTTGAAGTTGATATTTTTAGAATTGAGCCACGAAAAGACCAGGGCCTAAATGTTGTCTTTTCATCATTTTCCAAGGGTAGAGGTGTAAATTTGAAATGCGATGAGGCAATCAATACTATATATACAAACTCCAAACAGACTAACCAACCCAAACCATCTACCTCCTCTCAAGAAATTGGAAACCCTTCCTCTCAAGAAATTCAAGAAATTAAGGATCAGCGTTGAGGCTGAAGCTCTCAAGTATGACAATCTCTCTTTGTCCTCCAAGAATTTCTTTCGATGCCTGGGTTTCGGTTCCACCCAACGGATATCGAACTCTTAAACTTCTTTCTCAAGAGGAAGATCACCGCCAAGCCAATCCCAAAGAATACGGTCACTGAACTTGACGTTTACCAGTACCCTCCGTGGGATCTTCCCATCAAATCAGCCCTGAAATCCGACGACCCATGTTGGTATTTCTTCTGCCGGAATCACACCGAGTATCGAAATGGATCCTCCATGGTTAATCCGGCTACTGGGTTTGGGTATTGGAAGGGCACCGGCAAAGACAGGGAGATTTGGCATGCAGGAAAGCGTACTGTTGCCCGTGCCCTTCCAAATCTCCCGGCAAAGACAACATTTAATCCTGTTCTAAGGGCAGGAATAAATAAAATAAATTGTCACATAAAATGAGTAGCTAATTCAAAGAGGGCATTACGCGTGTAAGAGATACGATTGTGTCTAAATTGTTTTCAAAAAAAGATTATTGTGTGTATATTATGACTTCTTTAAATCTTTTTCTTTTTTAAAAAATCTTTATTTGTTTAATCAATGTATGTATGTATGTATTATATTTATATTCACTTATTTTCATAATAATAATGATGATGATGATGATGATGATGATAATAATAGCTTGGTAGGTTTTCTATATTATTTGAAATCTTTCACCCTAAATAAATCGAAAACGGATTATACATGTCCGTCAGTTGAGAATTGGAATGAACATAACTATGTTGGGACTTGGGGTGAACCCTAATACATGTATATTTTTTGTAGATTATTGTATGACCTATTTTGTAGATTATAAAGAAAAAGAAAAAAGAAAAAAAACATGCATGTAGTTTGTATGGGATATACATGAGTAAAACTTCTTTTCAAAATATACGTAAATAATCACTACATATATAAAATTTTGTTCTCCATATTTTATCGTCTCCGTTGCATATGTGAACTTGCATACAATCTCATCTGACTTGTAATGTTGAAAGACATAAAAAACGAACTAGTTATATTATATATACTTTTTTAATTTCCAAATACAACAAGCAGATCATGTTATAGAAAAAAAAAAAAACAAAACAAAACAAAAGATCCCACAAAAATACTGTGTAAAATTGTCTCAGACAATATCAGTACTTATTGCCAACAACAGTGTGGGGCCTCATCGACCTTACACCTTTCCGAATGCAGCCAACAAAAAATCTACATTTAGGTACTGCCTGGTTGGAGGGAAATGAATTTTCTGGAAAGCATCCTTCCTAACAAAATATTATTTTTAACGAAAACAGATTTTTATATCACTAAAGAACTAACTTAAACTTAATTGTCCCGGCACAAACTCTAATATATATGCGCCTGATGTAGATTATTACATCACCTGTTTTAGAAAAATTTGAGCCAAAAAAAAATTGTGGTTTCTATGTGGTGTTATGAAGGCAACACCATTCAAAGTATTGTACATAATCACTCCATGTCTAATCATGTTTGGCCTATTTGTATGCTCCTTATTGCATAACCAAGCTGCATCAGACCATCTCACCTGTAAAAGTTGTGGGGCATGAAAGAACGATTAGTCATATTATGTTTTCTATGAATGCAGTAACCAGATCATATTATAAATTAAAAAATCTTTAAAATAGTTTTTTTTAATTAGCAGGTAATGCATGGTGAAGTAACAATACAAATATACCTTAAATGATGACAAATATTTCTCCTACGAACTTACACCACTCGCTTATGCGCTTCTTGAACTAGTCATCTTTTAACTTCAAAAATTCTTATGACAGTAAATCTTTAGCAATTGCGTTTGCAGTTGGCATTTGGCAAGAGGCGTTTTGCTCGCCTACAAAATAGTTTATCAAACTCTCTTACACAAAATCATTAGTTATCATATCATTGGTTGTCAAGAAATTACCAACGAAGAATCCAAAGGACGCTGAGAGCACTCGCAGTTGGGGAGGTGAAAAATGAAAATGAAATGCGAGCCCCCATCACATCACTTGTCCAATGTCCCTTTGTCTGTTACATTGTCAGAATAATGCCGCAGAGTTCCACCATGCAGGTCACAAAATTTTGTTTTTTATTATATTTTCGCTTTTTTTTTGGGGTTAATATATAATTTTTATATGAGTAAAAAAGGAGTTATGTGTTATAAGACGGGTTCATGATAAATATTTTTATTGGGTGACTCAAATTTGAATTCCATGAGTTGGACAATAGATGAAATGCAAGTTCCAAAACATTAAAATTTTTGATGATATAACACCCTTGAGTTCCAAAATATAGAACTGTGATTGGGAATACTCTCAGTTGATGATGATATCCATTTGTACAAGGGCGTAGGATTGCAGCTCAGAATGCCATAGCAATAAAATGATCGAACTTGTAGCTTCCTCATGGTACCCGCATCAACTAGGCATCGCTGCATTGTTGGACAGCATCAACTCAAATCTAAATTTGATGGAAAACAACACAAATGTTTTGCAACCAACCCACAATTAAATCAAAATTGAAACAGACACTTCAAAATGTGCTGACACGACCCAGCTTATTTATCAACCCTGATACCAGATTGATGATAATTTCTTCCATAGTTAATACGAATTATTTCAATTAAACCTTTCATTTATATTATATCAATCTTTGCGCTTCCATTTTAAGAGTTGAGAAGAGACCTCATAACATTAAGAAAGCATTTTCGTCTGCGCTCATCGAGGCAGAAACTTGAAAAGAATACGCCCAGATTCCAAAACAATTCGTGTCAACCGTCCCACACCATAAAGAACACGACCCCTTGAATTCCATTTCATCTCACAGATGGGATGCAGGGTCATTTTGTAAGAAAAGAACAGGGAGAGAACATTGTCCAACAAGAGCACATCAACGCCTTAGCACATACAAATACAAACAAGATGCCAAATTGCCTGATCTTGTTGGCTACAAGATCAAATGAAGACAGAAAAACCAACATCGACAAAAACTATACACTGACAACAATAACTTGTGGACAAGCTAATTGCTCACATTATGAACCGCCCCAGCCTAGACACTGCAAGCACACAGCAGGAAGTTTGGATGCCCAAGCTTCTGATAGCAGCTGATTCAACTTCTGCAAATTGCATTCCGAGATGTACAAACTGTATGGTGTTAGAGGGGCCTCATAGTCGGGATGGGCCAATTGCCCTCCTCAGAGTCACTATTTACAGTGTGGTCAAATCTGTTGGTGAAAGACTGTACTCTTCCCGAGCTGAAGCTTTCAACGATAAACACACAAGAAACCATCTCCATCTGTCGGGAGGCCTGGCAAGGTCAAGTAATGCCCATAGCCATAATAGTTTCAGCCACACCGTAACAAATACTTGCATCCATAATCGACAAATCATAATGTCATGTTCATCTTCACCTCCATCTACACTCGGGGAAGTGCTGATAGCTAACAATGGCTATCACAATGCTACTTCTTGACAGCATAAGCACAATTTACTTTCAACAAGGGGCATTCACAGAGGAATTGACCCAGTGGCGCTTATGTCCAAGCACTTAAGAGTATATGCTCACAATATCCCATTCAAAACCCTTTGATAGTAGTCATACTGTCTTGTTCGCCATGCATCTAAACTACCGCTTATCAGGGACAGCACCAAGGAGACACATTGCTGCCAAAAACCAAAGAGAGCACATTCATGGATAAAATTTGTCGTCTTTAGATGCACAACTTTAAGATGAGAGGAGCCAACAAACCTCTTCGGTAAGACTTAAATGAAATCGTTTCCTCAGATTCTCTATAGTTCGTGGGCCACCTTTAAAGCATGGAAATCCAGAATCCTGAACCAAAATAGTGTAAGTACCCCGACACTTCAGTGCAGCAGGAACACATGAAGAACTATAACTGATAAGACTCAGAGGCGGCTCAGCATAATCCCTCACAGAAAGCACAGTACTCCCTCCTTCCCAGCCTACCCTTCCTACTCGACCGTGCGCCGGGGGGGGGGGGGTGTGTTCCCAAGTTGACTTCCCTAAATTCTCATCAAATGCATCTTCAACCAATTGTATATCATTATCTCAACTAAACTAGTCGCTACAGAGTTCGCATAAAAAAAAAAAAAAAGAGAATCTCCAATAAACTAATCATCCATAGGTTAGAATACTAGTTTCTGTGTGCTTTCGACATTTGCCAAGGAAATAATTTGACGGAGGGGATTATATAGTTAGAACACAGAAAAAACCACTGTATCTTTTCCGCATGCTAAACATAGTTAACAGATAGGCCCCCTGATTACTCTCTTCAATTACAACTGCAGTGTCATACTTCTATTAAATTGAACCCAAGAATCATGCAAACAGGACATGCAGTTTGACTCATATAAAAGATTTGTTCAGAAGCACCGATGCTCAATTGAATCCTGACCTGCAACATCTCCACAAGAAGAATAATACGCTCAGCATGCTTGCGGCATGTGAGGAACCCCTGAATGCAAAGAACCTCAAACCATATGACAGCAGCACAAGGATTAGCATTGGTAGGTAATAGCCGAATTTAACCTACGCTCAGTCTGCAACCAAAAGAAAGACTCACTTTAAAATAATCGAAGAACTCACTGGGAACTCCCTCAGCATCTGAATCCATAACCTAAGAATAAGAGCAAATTTTCAGCAGAATATTAGATATGTTAAACAAATACGACAAACTAGGCAGAAAGATGGGGCCGCCATGTTGCTTACCTCCAGAAGTTCACGAGTCAACTTAAAAGGTGCACTTTCAAAATTAACACCCCCAGGAGAGTTGGACAACATGAACCCAAAGTCAATATGTATGATATGACCCTCTTCATCCAACAAAAGGTTTCCATTGTGTCGATCCTTAATCTACACGTCAAAAGAACAAGACCATGAATAAATATATGGCACATCAAATTTTAATGTGAAAAGCTACAGTGCAAGAAGATTGATGTAAAAGGATATGGCTGATGACCATGCAGTCACTTGGCTAAATATATTTCACTCTCTCAGATTTCAACAGAAGAAAATATGGCTTGATGAACTACTCTTCCATCTTATAAGAGGACAAGAGGCAGTTGAAATACCTGTAGAAGATAGCACACAAGAGAGTATCCCGCCATACTTTCCACAAAGTTCCTCTGCAAATAAATACAAGAGAAACCAGGTTGGTTCAAACAATCAACTAATAATATTGCACACAAAAGAACTTCCAGAAACATGAAACTATAAAGCATCATGACTTGAATAAAAGGGGGAGCCTAAATTGGTTACTCGTTTTCTTTTTGCCCAGCAACAGCTAATGCATACTAAGACCTTCTATCACTCCCTCCCTATCCTCAAAAGTAAATGAATAAACATCAACCAAAAAAAAAAAAAAAACTCCGAATAATCATTTCTAAATCAGAGCTCGAATCAACTGTAGGACCTCAAGTCACTCAGTGGATTACTGGATTCTACAGTATTGCCAAACGGGAGATGAAACTTAAGAGTCAAAGAAGAAAGACTATCAATCTTAGTTTAAAAAAGCGCGAGGCGCACTGAGGTGCATAGGGTCCCAAAGCATGAGGCGCGAGGCGCGAGGCGAAGGCGCACGCATCATGGATGCGAGGCGCACTTCTATGCAAATTTCTTTTAAAGTATTTCATATTTCACAAAGCATATTTTATAGAAATAAGTTAAATAAATGCATTAAAAATGTGATTAGACATCAATATGACTACTAATACCGCAAATAACCTTAAGATATGTTATCTTATCATCGTAGTTCCCCAATGCACGTACTTACGGTACAAGCTTAGCTCACCTTTTAGCTCTTAAGGAAGGAAAAGAAGAAAAAAGGTACAGGCAAGGCTAAGAAAAAGAAGAAAAGGGGGGAAAATATAGCCTCGTATCCTTGAGGTGCACCTCATCCCCTCCGAGGCACTAACCCAGTAGCCTCACGCCGAGATGCGCCTAGACGTGCCTCAGGCGGGCTTTTTTAAACTAAGCTATCAATCCAGCTGGGAAGGGAGGATATAGCCAGGAAAAAGCAGAACACGAACATGAACTTATATCAACGTATGATTATTAGACTCTTCATCTTGATAAATACCCATATCAGACACCAATATACATGGATATGATACTTGACACTTCAACTCAACCCCAAAAAAACATAAACAAAAACCAAAAAAAAAAAACAAAAAAACCCAACAATAAGTGACTTCAAGTTTGGATATACAACTCCTAGTGTCTGTCCCTTTAATATGTCATTACTCACAAAGAGGCCGATCGTTTAGACATGTAGTCTTCATTTTGATCAAAATACTTAAATCAGACACTCAATCCATGGAGGGTGTGATACTTGACAACTCAAAATTAGGCCTACAATGCATGAAAATCTCAAAAAATACAGTGAGTGCAACAATCGGACATATAACCTCATACTGAACAGCTCTCCTGCCTGAGCCCAACTAAAATGAATGGATGTTAACAGCCGTGGGGGTTGGGGAAGGGGGAGAGCTCCAAAATTCCAAATATCACATTAACATGCTGACATTTCATTTGTAGGGTTAACCACCTAGTAGTTTTTAGGGAACCTTCACAGTCAAACCGCTCATACTGAACAGCTCTCCAGCCTGAGCCCACCTAACATGGATGGATGTTAAAGCTGTGGGGGTTGGGGAAGGGAGGAAGCTCCAAAATTCCAAATATCACATTAATATGCTGACATTTCATTTGTAGGGTTAACCACCTAGCAGTTTTAAGGGAACCTTCACAGTCAAACCCCCCCCCCCCCAAAAAAAAAAAAAAACAACAAAGGTCGATTCCAACAGCTTCTCATATGAAACAAAAGGGTGGACGAGAGAGATTTCAACAAAAACATACAGATTAGCAAGCAGCTTCTTTAGAACAAGAAAACTGCATGTGTTTCAATCAATTACAACGATGGACTATAATCGTGCTGCTAAATACCTGAGCAAGCTTAAAACTTGGAGAATTTTCTTTGTACTTTGCATTGAAGAAGTCACGCAGACTTGTGATGTTAGGATATCTGCTCTTGATTGAATGAATCGAAGCCTGTGAAACAATAAGGACAGTTAGACTAAGAACGCAAGATTTTTCCACAAGGATCTCATTAACATACATTGAGAATTACCGTGTCTGGGATTGTCTCAATAAGAGCTGTATAAGATGAGGTTACTAGCACCTCAAAAGGGCGCAGCCACAAAGGAAGTCCAGCTTCCTGGAAGATATCTGGATAAAAAAGAGGGCGAGAAGAATACAGCATAAGCCCCAGTTGGCATCAACAATGAGGCAATCCATAGTTTGTACATTATGGGAGCAATAAATAGCAATGTCAGCAAAATAAGATTGGCAAAGTTACAGAACTTTCACAAGGCAATGACCACTTCTGCATTATGACCAGGGATTCATAACACGGATTTCGCATTTGCGGTTTCGGTTGCGATATCACGGAAGCGTTGCGAATTCGCTATATGCTTATCGCGGAAAATATCACGGTCATCGCGGCATGAAAAGGTTCACATAACTGCTTTTCAGTTGTATTTGTAGTCTGATACCACAATTCACTAAGTAATCCCATAATTAGCACAATTTTTAATAATTTACTAGATTACAATATATATATTAACAAATAAAGGGATGAACACAAGGAAAACATCCTACAAAAGACTATATACAACCAATATGCAAGCTATTCACAAAGTCGACCACATCAAAAGATGAGGGGCAAATATTCCCCTTGTCCCAAAAATAGTCATGATGAGATTGTCTTTTAGGCACTGAAGGGAAGTTTCTTTGCCCTCAAAGACCCTTCCGTTTCTTTCTCTCCGAATGCTCCAAAAAAATCACATGAGGCCTTCTTCTTTTTAGCTTTCCGACCAAAGTACGCCTCCCCAGGCGAAAGATGGTTCGTAATGGAGTTAGAAAAGACCCAACACATGCCTAAGCAGCTAAAAGCAAGCTCCCAAAGTACCCTAGCAACAGCAAACTGGCAATGATGCAACAAGTGATCCACAAATTCCAGCTCCCCCTCCCCCTTGCACATATAATATCCATTCACCAAGACCTTCCTCTTTATTGCAAATTGTCACTAGTCAAAATCTTCCCATGTGATACCTCCCAAACAAAAAAAAAAAAGAAAAAAAAGAAACCTTTAAAGAGGCCCAAGACCTCTAAATGAGCTTGTAGGGGAAGCCTCCTTTGAAAAGATCATGTAACGATGGAAATTCAAATATAGGAGCTTCAAATAATATGATTTAACTATAAAGTCTCCTCCAAAATCCAAAACCCATCTCATTGTTTCATGTGGAGAGTCTCTTAGCCTAGCATCATTAAGCTTGTTAAAAAAAAGCTAACAATGTCATCTTCGACAAACCCGTCCCAAACAAAAACAAGGGTCCAAATAGAGGTGCCAGAAGCTCGCTCCCAATAGTCCGCAATGGATGCATCCCTATCCACTGCTAGAATAAAAACAGTAGGGAACAGCTGTCTCAAAGGGGCATCATAACACCATCTAAAAAACAGAAGAAAAAAAATATGGAAGAGCCATCATTGGCCACAAAGGAAAAGTATGGAGAGAATCTCTCCAGTCTTTTCATATAAGCCACCAAAGGCTATGCCCATAAGAGCCAGCAAGGGTAGAAGGAGACCAACCAAAACCCTCCTCACCATATTTAAGAGTGACCACCTTTCTCCAAAGATTCCCTTTCTCATTCAAAAATCTCCACTTGATGATACCTGAATCCTAAAAGAAACCCGAAGGAAGTTTCTTTGAATTGCTCCTAACTTGGTGGCTACCGAAGAAGGTAATGGTAAGAGAGAAAGGAAGTAAGCTGGAATACTCGAGAGAACACTTTTGAGAAGAGTTAATCTTCCACCTTTAGAAAGATATTTGGATTTCCACCCTGAAAGTCTTTTCTCAAATCTCTCGACAATCGGATGCCAAATGGCTTTACCCTTAAATCTTGCACCTAAAGGGAGCTACAGGTAAGTACTAAGTAGTTGGAAACGAATCAATATTGCATTCTAAAACACCCGCCAGAATGTTCACCACCTGTTCCACAACCAAAATAGAGCTCTTGGACCTGAAACCGCTTCAAACCAAGTAAGAACTCAATGGAGATTGATCATCTGTTCGCCATCACTATCACAAAAGATAATTGTGTCATATGCAAAAGAAGATGTAAGACGTTCAAAGTTGCAGTGTTTGAACAACCCGCTGAAAACACGGAGGCTAGCCTGGCACTAGATGTTGCTGCAATCATTATAGTGAAAACCTCCATGATTAACAAGAACAACAGGGCAAAAGGGCGGAGAAGGGGCGAAGTCCTCTAGAAGTTGAAAGAACTCATTTGTAGACTCATTGACAAGTACTCCAAAAGAAGTGGAGGAGATGCAACGACGAATCCGCCAGATCCATTTTTCCCCAAAACCCATTCTCTTCATCAAATAAATTTAAGAAGTCCCAGTTCACATGGTTATAAGCTTTTTCTATATCCACCCTACAAACAACACCACCATTCCTTGATTTCGTCCTAGAATCAATAAGCTCATTAGCTAAAAGCACATCATGAAGAATCTAGCATCCTCCAACAAAAGCATTTTGGTTCTCTGAAATAAGATCCCCAATGACGCCTCTATGCATGTGGGCTAACACATTGGAAATCAACTTGTAGATAAAACCAACTAGACTAATAGGCGGAAGTCTATGATGTTTTTTGCATTTGCTTTCTTTGGAATAAGACCAACAAAAGTAGCATTTAGGCTTGCTAAAAAATTTCCTATGGAGAAAAACTCAGAAAACATCCTCAATACATCTGTATCAATGGTGTCCCAATTAATATGAAGGAATTTCATAGTCGTGCCATCCGGTCCACACACCATTAAAAAGTGCTTTGGTAACTTCATCCTCATTAAAAGGCAACTCAATATTCTCCCTACCAGAGTTCGGTAATGAGGGAAGAAACAAACCATCAACTTTTGGTGCCCAAGGTTTAGGTTCGGTGAAAAGAGATTTGTAAAAGTTATGGATCCGTAGATTCCATATCATGAAGACCGTCATGGTGAATCCCATCCACGACCACAAAAGGCACATGATTAAACTTCGCGTGAAGATTGTCACCCTATGGCAAAACTTAGTATTCTAATAAGCCGCCCTAAGCCAAAGAGCTCTAGATTTTTGTCTCCGAGAGATCTTCTTTCATCAGAGTAATTTTTGCCCCAATCCTCTTTAGCAACTTTTCTTTGCGGGATTTCATCACTACTAAGGCCACATGATTCTTCTTTCGCATCCAAATAGTTGATAATACCCAAAAGATCATACTTTTGAGTCTTGATGTCACCAAAAACATCTCTATCCACTTCTAGAGCCTCTCTTTAACAACTTTAAGCTTGCTTGCAACAACTTTAAGCTTGCTTGCAATAACAAAGCTAGCATGGCCAGTAATGTGAGCCTCCTCCCACCACTCTTTCACAACATTAGCAAAAACTTCTGATTCCAGCCACATATTCTTAACTGAAAGGAGTCTTCCCCTCTCCAATTTCATTGTCTCAAGACATTTAGGAAAGTGGTCAGATATTGGTCTGGGCAATCTTTTCTGAACCATGTTAAGAAACTACTCCTCCCAATCCGCCGACACAAGAAAACGATCCAGTCTCGAACACAATGCTTCATCTCCACTAAATCCCCCCCCCCCCAAAAAGGAGGATCCAGCAAGGAATAAATGATGAAATCACAAGAAACTCTGCCATTGCATTGGAAGAAAAAAACACATATACTCCTTTCCTCACGGTCCAAAATTTCATTGAAATCCCCCCTCTGCACCAAGGACTAGACGAACCATTTCTCACAAGTTGAAGCTCGTCAACTTATCTGTTCTAGTGTGAGGAACATAAACACTCGTGAAAACCCAATTGAAGTTATTACCAACCATTTGCAATATTCAGGTAATAGAGAATTCTCTACAAGCAGAGGACACTCGGTTGAAGGAATTCTTATCCCACATAACTAAAACGCCACCGGCTGAACCAATTGCACTAAGAACAGCATAATGGACATATACATTTCCCCAAATGCTACGAATATCAGAAAGCCGAACATCCTCTAGTTTTGTCTCTTGAAGAGAAACAAGGTCGCAATTCTAGTCCCTCAAAAAATTCTTAACAACAAGTCTATTGCCCAGGTCGTTTATACCCCCCTCACATTCCAAGAAAGAATCCTAAACATAAGACACCATCATCCCACTGCTAGAGGTACAAGGCCTGCCATAGTTAACACCAAAATCAAGCCTCCTAAGCTCTCTCTGTCTTCTAATTATCGGTGGTGTTGTCTAAAGTCTAAACCACTTGGTTTTGGAATGACACTATTCTTTTCAATTTTGGAGAGTGGTTGATGACGTCAATTCTCATAACCTGAGGACCCCTATACACGCAGCAATACTTTTAAGCTTGGAAGCCACCCACTTGCATATATTCTGAGAGTCGACACTATCACTATCATAATAAATTTAATAATATTACATACGTTAATATATATTATATACGTCGAATATTTGCAATTAGAGAATATCATACTGTAATAAATTTTAAATTAATTATTGTTCTTTGAATGACAACAACGATGTGACATAACAACCAAAAAAAAATTAAGGTTGAAGACTACAATGGAAAATTGGGAACTGCTGTTTTTTCTGCACCATATAAAATCAATGACAATATAAAATCATATACGTTTAATGTAGCTAGCTGCCTAGCACTAGCATGTTTACAATTACAAAATTTTTAAAGAGCAGCGTATCAAATTAATAAAAGCTACAAGGGATACTATAGTTCAAAATATTTTACAGTAAAGGGAAAAAATTTTTTTAAAAAAACTAACTTAAAAAATTCTTAACAACAAGTCTATTGCCCAGGTCGTTTATACCCCCCTCACATTCCAAGAAAGAATCCTAAACATAAGACACCATCATCCCACTGCTAGAGGTACAAGGCCTGCCATAGTTAACACCAAAATCAAGCCTCCTAAGCTCTCTCTGTCTTCTAATTATCGGTGGTGTTGTCTAAAGTCTAAACCACTTGGTTTTGGAATGACACTATTCTTTTCAATTTTGGAGAGTGGGTTGATGACGTCAATTCTCATAACCTGAGGACCCCTATACACGCAGCAATACTTTTAAGCTTGGAAGCCACCCACTTGCATATATTCTGAGAGTCGACACTATCACTATCATAATAAATTTAATAATATTACATACGTTAATATATATTATATACGTCGAATATTTGCAATTAGAGAATATCATACTGTAATAAATTTTAAATTAATTATTGTTCTTTGAATGACAACAACGATGTGACATAACAACCAAAAAAAAATTAAGGTTGAAGACTACAATGGAAAATTGGGAACTGCTGTTTTTTCTGCACCATATAAAATCAATGACAATATAAAATCATATACGTTTAATGTAGCTAGCTGCCTAGCACTAGCATGTTTACAATTACAAAATTTTTAAAGAGCAGCGTATCAAATTAATAAAAGCTACAAGGGATACTATAGTTCAAAATATTTTACAGTAAAGGGAAAAAAAAATTTTTTAAAAACTAACTTAAAAAATTCTTAACAACAAGTCTATTGCCCAGGTCGTTTAGACCCCCCTCACATTCCAAGAAAGAATCCTAAACATAAGACACCATCATCCCACTGCTAGAGGTACAAGGCCTGCCATAGTTAACACCAAAATCAAGCCTCCTAAGCTCTCTTTGTCTTCTAATTATCGGTGGTGTTGTCTAAAGTCTAAACCACTTGGTTTTGGAATGACACTATTCTTTTCAATTTTGGAGAGTGGGTTGATGACGTCAATTCTCATAACCTGAGGACCCCTATACACGCAGCAATACTTTTAAGCTTGGAAGCCACCCACTTGCATATATTCTGAGAGTCGACACTATCACTATCATAATAAATTTAATAATATTACATACGTTAATATATATTATATACGTCGAATATTTGCAATTAGAGAATATCATACTGTAATAAATTTTAAATTAATTATTGTTCTTTGAATGACAACAACGATGTGACATAACAACCAAAAAAAAATTAAGGTTGAAGACTACAATGGAAAATTGGGAACTGCTGTTTTTTCTGCACCATATAAAATCAATGACAATATAAAATCATATACGTTTAATGTAGCTAGCTGCCTAGCACTAGCATGTTTACAATTACAAAATTTTTAAAGAGCAGCGTATCAAATTAATAAAAGCTACAAGGGATACTATAGTTCAAAATATTTTACAGTAAAGGGAAAAAATTTTTTTTAAAAAACTAACTTAAAAAAGCTCCTAGAGGAAGCTGTTGGAAAGTACAAACTCTTCTCTTTCTCCCATCTCCTTCGTCGAATTCCAGATTTCAAATTTTAGTCGTAGTATGCCTCTCTCACCAGCTTAACACCTCACCTCTCTCTTCTCTCCCTGCGGACCATGCCCACTGTTTGGCTGCATGTATAGCTACAGCCGCCACCCTTCCTCTCTCTCCGTCTGCCGACACCCTCTCTCTAATCAGATGGGCAAAAAAGTAAATTCACCCCGGTCTACTCGACCATCTCTCTCCCTCTCCTGTCTCTGCAACCTAAAAGCCTAGAAAGAATCTTACATCTTTTCCATATTTTGTCCTTTTCATCCCAGTCTAATCTGCCGTTTCGCGTTCCATCATGGCCCGACGGCCATTCTTTCATGAAATGGGGTGCAGACAGAAATCGCAGGAAAACTCAATTCGGCAAAGCTAAAATCCGTGTCAACTCAGGCGTTCCGAACCGGAACAGTCGAGTTTTGAATCCCTGATTATGACCATCACTGCCAGAATAAGAACTACACCAATAAGTTCACGCCATTTATATAGCAGAAGCTGGGAAGTTACAGGCCTTCAGTGGAAGAATCAGTTTTACAGTCAGCTGAAGGACATGCACAGCTGTCTCAAAAATGAACATGGCCCTGAACTGTTAAATGATTTCTAAAATTATAAAACCTTCTAACTTGGAAGGGCGACTGACAATCAGAGGATGAGTAAAATGTCCAGCTAATGAAACCAATGAATGAATTGTCTGCAAAATCAGACGATGGTATGTACCCTAGAATACTAGAGGAAATCTGAATATCTTATCAAAAGATGCATGAAGCTCAAAGAGTGACACCAGGGCAAATTTCAGCTCTGAATCATAACAAGAAGGCCCAATATTGATCCAACAGCTGTTAGCCCAACATGAGTAGCAGAAAGACTGTGATTGTCCAGCGAATTATAATGGACTAAACATAATGCCTTCCTATGCGTAGTAGATGGGCCTTATTTAAAAGTGCACCTATAGTTGTGATGTAACAAGCCAACATGCCCTCTGAGACTTGCGCAAGTGGGACACTGGACGCACTTTCTTTTCACTGGACGCACTTTCTTTTTCTTTCTCCTTTTTTTTATAACGAAAAAGAACTGGATCAAACTGTTGCATGCAACCTAGTGTCCTACAAAAGGGCTATACACATCCAAAACTGGAAACTCTCCATAAAATCTGCAACATCAAAAGAAGAATGGCAAAAGTTCCCATTATGCTAAAGGTAAAAAGAGTCTTGATGAAACTATCTTTAAAAGGTTGAAGCTTAGTTTAAAAAAGCCCGCCTGAGGCACGCCTAGGCGCGCCTCGGCGTGAGGCTATCGGGTCAGCGCCCCGGAGGGAATGAGGTGCGCCTCAAGGATGCGAGGCTATATTTTCCCCCTTTTTCTTCTTTTTCTTAGCCTTGCCTTTACCTTTTTTCTTCTTTTCCTTCCTTAAGAGCTAAAAGGTGAGCTAAGCTTGTACCGTAAGTACGTGCATTGGGGAACTACGATGATAAGATAACATATCTTAAGGTTATTTGTGGTATTAGTAGTCATATTAATGTCTAATCACATTTTTAATGCATTTATTGAACTTATTTCTATAAAATATGCTTTGTGAAATATGAAATACTTTAAAAGAAATTTGCATAGAAGTGCGCCTTGCATCCATGATGCGTGCGCCTTCGCCTCGCGCCTTGCGCCTCACGCTTTGGGACCCTATGCACCTCAGTGCGCCTTGCGCTTTTTTAAACTAAGGGTTGAAGAGTCGTCTCCACACCCTCAACACATT
Organism: Carnegiea gigantea; assembly: GCA_029747015.1. Lineage (NCBI taxonomy): Eukaryota > Viridiplantae > Streptophyta > Magnoliopsida > Caryophyllales > Cactaceae > Carnegiea > Carnegiea gigantea. Next base: position 1,180,724 of record JAKOGI010000041.1, read on the forward strand.
TTAATTGTGGAAAGTCAAAAAGATACGAGGGACTACAAATACAAGTGAAGGACACAAGAACTAGTCAACTGGATGAATCAAATATGGAAGATGGCAGCTTCATACATAATACATCAGCCAGCTGTTTACAGAACTTATTTCCAGGAAACTTGCAATAAATAAATCATATAGAGTTGAAAAAGATAAATTCAGAGAAGGGTTCTCTTGTGTCCCAGTAAGAGAAGGTCAACAATCTCAAATGGAAGATACACTAAGAGGCTCTTACCATATCTTCAAAACCTCTTAGGTTATCCGAAACATTATTCTAAACAATTTAGTGGGTGAAATGGCTTCATTGACAGTTTGATACGATCATGTATATTTGGAGAGACTTTGAAACATCCAAAAATAGACATTATTGTTGGTGTATAATGCACTATAAAGCACTCATAATGGTCCTGAGATACCTAAAACATTTTGCTGGATTAGTAGGAGCATCTTCAGACCATTTGAGAACTACTCCGGCTTTTTTTTCCCCCCAAAAGGCTCCAAAATCATATTTTAATAGCCTACTTCAAGTCATATATAATAGCCTTCATTTTGGGGGTTCAGAAAGACAATCACTACTCTGCCTCGTCCACCGTATAGAATGTATTAAACAGCATTCCAAAGAATTTCAGTGAATATGACCTCATCGGCACTGCCTATGCTGAAAAACGGGTATCATAAGGGCACACAATGCACTCTCAACGACCAATATAATCTTCATAAAACGTTCTGAAGAGGCAAAGAAGCACTTGATCACCATCTAACAACTTTTGGACATCCTTCCCCAACATGCAAAAGTCGTGTAATCACCTTCATTTTGGAGGTCATGAGGGGCCCTAACCATTCTACCACCTAAACATCCTACAACATTCTAATATTAACAATTTCAACCAGCTTGATGGCTTCATCGGCAATATCCTGCAGATTTTCAAGCATGCTTCAAAAACATCATGTAACTGGGCACCGTATCAGTATGGTCATTGAACACCCTAAAACATTTCAGAAGCCAAGAAAACCATGTAATGACGATTTGACAACCATCTGACAATTTTTCCCAGAATTCCAAAAACTGCATATGATAGCTTTTGTTTTGAGAAGTGAAGCTGGAGTCACGTTCTCAGTCATGGTACAAAGTTGACTTTGCTGTATTTCGTTTATCAGATTATTCTAGAGAGTTTGAGTGCATGATGTTATTTTCTGGTTACCTCTTTGCATATAAGCGACATGCCTTTGGTGTCTTATTAATACAAATTTTTGGATTATGCATAGAACATAGAAGAAATAAACAGGATCTTCATTTTGGAAGTCCCCAGAAGCTCCGCCTACTCTACCCCTAAAGCCTCTTAGGTTGCTCTAAATATCCTTCTAATTAGTTCTAAACCATTTCTCTTTTTTTAAATAAGGAAAAGGATGTCATAATTTCCTTCTAGACAATTTCAATGAGCATAACAGCTTCTTCAGCACCATCTTGCATCCTAATAAGCCATCCAGAATGGACACAAATATATAACACTTTCGGGTTACTGAAAATCACGACACCCACATGTAATAGCCTTCATTTTCCAGCATAAGCACCTTCGCCAGATTACCTCCAAAACTAACAATTTCTTCAAGTATGAACTATCCCACACATCTGAAACATGAGTTTAGAACACCCAAAAAACAGCCATAATGGTGCTATAGGATGCAACTTAAAACCTTCTAAAAATGGCCTTCAAACACACTAAAACATTTCAAGGGGCCAGAAGGAGCACATAATTCGCAACTTGCCCACACTTTTCAACGATCTCAAAAACCATGCATTGCCTCCATTTTGTGGCTCCCGAAAACTTACTTTTAGAAAGCATGTCACTGAGGCGCAAATTTTCAACTTCAGCATCAAGTCGAACGGCAGGCTCTCACACCTCATGCGCCTCATCGATATCTTTGGCAAAAAGAAAAAAGATGAAACCACCAAAGTTTCAAATATGATACTTACTCGAGACAATTAATGCAGTTTCAACTCTTTCAAGCAAACTCCCTCAGGCAACTGCATGAAATTACTTCAAATTATACCACAAATATGAGATTCCAATTAATTTATATTCTAATTTCTCAATTGAATGCTGGGTAGCAAGTTGGTGATTAAACCCAGCCCAACAATATTGTTACACCATTTCTTTACTTATTTTTTTGTTGTTAATTTTTTCACTAAATGAGATTATAAATATTATTTGGAACTACTAAAAGCATTAGATGTAACATAACTACAAAGAATTTTTAGCAAATATGCAGTACTTGGATCTGTAAAGCACATACATTCGCCTCACCCATATAGCACCTTAGCTATCGAGAACCTTTGCCCATCACTAAGAGGATAGGGAAGAAAAACTAGCTGCACAAATAATTAAAGACAGAGGTGCAATTAAGAACATCAATTTTTGCGGACAAGCCTAGAGATGCTTGACAAGATTTATGATTTCAGTTACAAAAATCATCCAACGATCTTAGCTTTAAAAGGCGCGAGGCACATTGAGGCGGACAGGGTCCCAGGGCACGAGGCACAAGGCGAAGGCGCACGCATCATGGATGTGAGGTGCACTTCTATGAATAAATTTTTATGTCTTTCACATTTCACAAAGCACATTTTGCAAAAACAAATTAGATAAATGCATTAAAAAAGTGATTAGACATCAATATAACTTCTAGCACCACAAATAACACTAAGATAGGTGATCTTATCATCGTAGTTCCCCAATGCACACACTAATCGGGCATGCCTAGCTCACCTTTTAGCTTCGAAGGAAGGAGAAGAAGAAAAAAGGTAACGACAAGGCCAAGAAAAAGAAGAAGAAGGGGAAAGATATAGCCTTGCATCCTTGAGGCGCACCTCATCCCCTCCGAAGCATTGGCATGCCTCAGGCAGGCCTTTTTAATCTAGGCCACTGATGCATGCAATTAGCACTGGGCATTGAGAATATAAAGATTCAGAAGAACCAACAGATTCCACAGAAAATGAAGCGCTGTATTAACCAAGTGTGATCGTTGTATCAAGAGTTCTCTAAATAACCTGCTAATGTTAGGTTCTATGACAATGTTCGGTTTACAAGACTCTCGTTTCTCATTAGAGAGTTAAAATATCAGCAATATCATTCACAACAAGGTGAAGAAATGATTTTGAGTAAGAATGTCATTTCACCAATTATGTGTCAAGACTTTGGCAAAATGAACACCTATGCAAGCAGGGGCAGACACTAACAGATTTAACAGTTGTACTTGATAGTCACAGCAGCATCAAAAAATGAGAAATTATTTTGTGACTACCCTAGAAATAAAAACCACATAGCATATTTCAATATGTACATATCCTTTCCTCTCCAGGAACCAAAAGCAGAATATCAATTTTGGCCCTCAGATGAAAGGCCAATTCAGGACAGCATGATCCTGTGAGGGGGAAAAAAATACCCTAAAGCGAACTTAATCCTTCCGCTCTCTTCTGTACTAGATGTATACACCTACATGGTATCCTGCCACCTGCTAGTAATATGCAGAAGCATCATTGCCTGACATCGCTTATATTATCATCCAGGAAGAAACAAAAGACAATTAGACAAACACATTCCTGAATGCTGCTTGATGAATCTGAAACACTTTTAGAAATTTCATAGAACCCTAAGAGTGAGAGAAACAACTACCATAGAAATGAGAGATAAGTTGGACCGCCATATGTTCCTGCCTACAATCATCACCACTCTTCACAATGACCTAGGGAGAAAAAAAAAGGAAATAGCCTGTTAAAGTCCAGAATGCAGCAAAATATAGCAAGAAACACATTGGAAGACTTCTGAACCAGACAGAAACCAATAACCACAAAACATTCTTAAGTGTTTAACTAGCATAAAATTAACCATTCACCTCAAATGCTTTGTCGCTTTCACAACCAGTACCCAAACCAAAACCTGACAACTAAGGCAATATGTGATGCCTTTCAGTCATAGGTAGTAATTATTTTCTATGTAGGAAGCTTGCTTTGCGTCCAATCCTTTAGATTTACCAGTCCAAATTACACTAAAAAACGAAAATAGATGTGATTTATATCTCTGGTTGCTCAGTAAAGTGGTACAATTCTTATTATTCTTTTGTCAATCACTGTGGCGAGGAAAATAAATAAATATCAACCTTGAATACAGAAAATTATTCAATGTCAAGTTTAGAAACCAACATAAAACATGTACCAGGCAACTAAAGTAATATGTAGCCAGGTGATGATAGTATCATCATGAAACCAAATTCATCTTTGGCAATCCTTATGATTATCATTGACCCGGGGGGGGGGGGGGACAAGCATAGTGGCTTTGGACAGATTATTAGTTCCAACATTCTTTAAAAAATTTAAATTTCTCTCGGTTTCAACTTCAAGAAGAGGAAGAGAGCCAGATCAAAGTAATGAATCTGAGAAGTTCCACACACAGGATAGTTCAATTCCCATGAACACCAATTACTTAGACTATTCTACAAAAGAATTAATTGCAAATGTGAGTTGTAATCCTCTTTCTACAGAAAGGATCCGAGATTTTGTTCTGAGCATCGTGCATCATTTTCAGTCCATTTCAGCATCAACAGTTGATATTTAGCAATTATTTCACTTCTTTCTTCTAGGGTACACTTCATTCTCATTGATCCATTATCCTTTTACCAGAAAACAACAATCGAGTAATAACAAAAACAAATAAGTTAGGTAGTGACATTTTAAAAGAAAACAACATTTGCTTACAACACAATCATACTTTAACAAAGATATAAGAATCACCATATCTGCAACCCAAATCACATAAAAAATAACTAGTAAGTTCATCACTTACAGATCGCAAGTCCCACCCTGGGAGGTTCCCATAAACTGAAACTTTACGGATCCTCTCCTTTTTCACTTCCCAAAGCTCACCAGATAATGCATCTGTAGGTTTCGGAGGACCACCATTTGCATCCTGCATGATGAATAAAGATCACAAGCATCGATAAGATCACAACCACGCCGAAGAGAGAAAATGCACAAGAAAAAGTAAAGACCTTTGCTGGTGTATCTGATGAATCTTGGCCAGCCCCCTTCAATGGCAATCCAGGAGGGGCTTCCCCTTTAGCTGCGGCTGCCTGCACAAGAGAAAATCATATCAGGATAAAATGTTAATTCAAATTACTAAAATATTTTATTTCAAAATGCAAGCCAAAATTTACAGACATGAATCCCTCCACCTCTCCATCCCTCCCTAGTCCCTCCATCAGTCCGCTTGCCATCTAATTAAGATGTTTGTTTCCAAGGTTTCTTAAACCAAGCTCAGAAATCATACTCTTCATTAAGGAAGGGTCCTGAAAAGTAGGATGAGATGGAAACAAATTTATTGCGAGAAATTCATTGCCGAATGACTTACTTTAAGCTTTCTGCTCAGAGAGTTTGGTGTAAATTAATTGAGGAACCCAGTTACTGTGGAGATCACATAGAAGACTCTCTAGCCGTTAAAGTCTCCCTCCTTGTTTAGAAGACAACCCACAGAAAGACTCTGGCAATAATCTGCAGCGCACATGCTTTCACAGCGCAAGATGACTTTATTCATGAGGATTATCCCCCAGTTGCTTCACAATCTCTTGGCTCTCCACTCCTTTTCTGAAAAGCTTAAACTCTTGACTCTGAGAGGGGTTGTTCCAGACAACAGTCAAAAAGAAAGAAGCTAGGATGATTGCTCATGCTACTTCTGGTAGTTCAGGTGGAAAGAAATATAAGGATTTTTAAAGGATGAAACCCCAAACAACACCAATTCCAACAAGAGAACTAGAAATCTAAAATCCAAATATAAGGTTTTTCCCCTCGGCATGGTACCATAGCTTTTGTAGATAGCATACGTCTAGGTTGTAATTAGTAGGTTATGTTTGTGGATGCCTTCTTCGCATACTTCCTCCTATTCTTCATATATGGGTGCAACCGTGTGAATCCTTTTTTCCTTTTTATAGAAAAAAGCCAATAGCAAACACAACCAAAAAAGAAATGTTCTTGCCACATAGAGTGTAAACTATCATATAGCTGGAAGATATGGCTCTAGGTAACCTCTAATTCCACAATGACTCTGCACTTACTCCTTGCTCCTTCCTTATCGACTTCAAGGAAACCTCTTTATCACCCTTTCTGCCCCTTTCATCACAACATCACCCAAACACCCATCACCCTAATAGGATAATGAATTTGGTTGAAGCCCATTTTCACAGCAACATTACTACTCACAAAAAAATCCCAACTCAAAGCAGCATAATGATCGTCAACCAGAACTTCAGTCACGTTCATTTGAGAAAAGCAGCATCCGTAGAAAACAAAGGAGTTTTACCCACAAAATGATTTCTTTCGTTTACAGACAGAAAATAATTCGAATTCTAGGAAACATACTAACTCATACAAATGAAAAATAATATGGGAACAACAAAAAGATAGTACTGAAACAGCATATATGGGAATGAAAAGACCCGTTCACACCTTAACTTCTTCTATAGCTATCGTACTTGGAACACGGCGATGCTCTTTTTTGTATGAAGCCCCTTGATCCTCTATGTCATCCAAGCAAAGTAAAGGATCAGTCGTCAACACCACCCTGACTTGTTCATGATCACTACAATGCCCTACTCTCAGCATATCATTCTGTCTATGGAAAGCCTGATCATAACACCGATCCTCCACTAACAGGCTTACATTAACAAACTTAGCTTTTCCTTCCTTGAACTGACCCATGGCCCGGTCAATGGCTTGGGAGGTAGATCCTGACATCCTATCATTATTAAGGTAAGCCTCCTGCATTGTCCCCAATGGGTAAGCCCAAGGAGGCGGTTTTGGCAGTAATGCATCTCCATTTGCTAAAGGAATTCCTCCCCTAGATAACTTCTGTGCATTGGATGTATCTTTGGCATACCTGAAAATGAGAAAATCCAACAAAATCTCGTCACTGATAGAAATGTAAAATAGATGCAGCTAGACATTACAAATAGCAACACAGAGATGTCCCGAATAAAAATGCGACAGAGGAAATACCTTGGAGTTTCGCATTTCAAGACCTCCACACAGATAAGATAAGGTGCTTTCTCCCGTGAATTCAGAAGTACCACTTCATCTTCTGGAATATGGAGTACACGATACATCCCCTTTCCCATAGGAAAGCATACTCCTGCGAATTATAATCCCCGTGCATATTAAGAAAAAGGGGTCCACTTTCTGTGTAGCTGAAAAAGCTACTATTGGCGATTTCTTTCATCCCTGGATTTATAAAGAACTACACGAAAATATTACATGAAATTTTGCTTCTTTTCTTGTGAAATAGCTGGTACTCCACACATGTTCTGCATAGCACTTCGCTTAGTTTGATTATGCACATTTCAGTAACAAAGCAATGGGTGGAGTTTAGTTCAGTTTCGTTACGCAAATTTCAAGAACAAAGCAATACAACTAGTCAATTATTATTAAAAAAAATTAAAAAGAACAAAATGATATATCTATCAGTCCAAAAACAAATGAACTAAGCATCAAGCCACCAATGCATTAACTACTGCAGACAAGGCTGCATCAGTTATCACCTTCTTGAAATAGCATACAGACATAGTTTACCGATGCTATATGTAAATCTTGTCATAAACAGAGCAGAAATAATAACATAATTAGGTGTGCTGCAACACCAAGAGTCCTAGGCAGTCCATTTTTGACTGGAAGTGCACAGTAATTTCTTCTCTAAAGACAACTTTGATATCTTCAGAAGTACAAGATAGTTCAGATTTCAGAATTAATGAAGGTAATGTCAAATCCAATGCTAATGTATCCCCATTTCATAGGATCACTTAGCTATGAAACTGCCAGTGTTCTATTGAATTTTGTATTTTATTTTTATTTTTTTGATAGGGAATGCCAGTGCTCTATTGATACATATGAACCAAAGTTTTTTAGGTTAAAAAAAGCATATTGGCCAGGCAAATCGTCCAAACAAGAACAAAGGGGACCTGATATCCTGTATAAACAGTGGAAAAGGGCAGAATGCCCATTAATAGTAAATCTGATATACAGATTCTGTGAAAAGCTCCAACAGTGTAATCCACATGGCAGATGATATAACCAGTCTTATCACATATACAATTTCAAGTTGTTCTAAGAACGTGAGAGACTCCATTGACAAAAACCAAATTATAACAGGAAAGCTTTGCACCAAGGAAGAATATATGGATAAAATCAACCCAACCTGCATGGTTGTGACCCCTCAGATATTATGAACAAACACAATTAGGGTACTACTTAAACATAGGTACCTACCAGCAGGATTGTTATGTCCTAGAGTGTATGGTTTATCATCATTAAAAAAATTAATTAAAAAAACACCAGGAATAAGATCTAGATATGGAATTGTTGACTTGGCGTTGTCTACACTTGCACTTTTCTAGCTTCGATAGCCTACCTCGACCACACAATGGCCATGTTTGACAAGCAGTTTTTCGAACCACTTTTTCACCAAAAATAGCTTTTTGGGGTCAAGTCAAACAGCACTTCAAGGTGTATTAACCTACCTAAAGGTGTATTAAGTCAAACAGCAATTCAAGGCAAACGGCACTTCTGACTACGATAGCCTACCTCGAGCACACAATGGTCATGTCTGGCAAACAGCTTTTCGATTCGCTTTCTCACCAAAAATAGCTTTTTGGGGGGCTAAGTCAAACAGCACTTCAAGGTGTATTGTCCCCCCCAACCAAAATAAATCACAAAAAACCTATTTGCAAAAAGTCAATTTGAATTGCTTCATGAAAGTTCACTTTTTGTCCCACATCTTTTTTTAAAAACAAAAAATTTTACCGAATACTTTTTTTTGTAATCAGCTAATGCAAAAAACTAATATAATTAACCAACAACTAATATTTAATACAATCAGCTAATAGTTAACACCTAAAATAGTTGATTGCCAAGTAGGACCCATGTACTCACTTTCCAATGGGCTACCAAGCAGGCACTAGATGGGGGGTACTGCCTCAACCCCTAAAACATGTACTGCTTCAAAAGTTGCATAGAAATATGATTCGCTTTTCAAAGATTCTGAGTACCCAAACTAAATTAGACCAACTCGTACATCAACTCAACATGGCATTAAGTACCGGTTTGGCCTAGCTTTTGACAGTGTTTTTAGACCACAAAAACACTAACTAGGCCAAACACCTATTTTTTAAAAAACTAAAAACTGTTTTTGAAAAACATTTTTGAAAGAAACTGCCCCCAAAAACAGAAGCAGCAATTTGCTGCTTCTGATTATAGATTTCCGTGGAGTGTGCCTCATAATGTGGGGGGCACTTAAGTATTATTTGCGGAGAACACTCAAATATTATTTGCATCTAGACTAATATGCCCCCGAGAATCAAACAAATTCCCACCCAATACCCATATATTTCACACGTACAGATACAACATATTCTACCCAAAGATTTTGAATCTCTCTCTCTCCAGCACCCCCCATCCAATCGTATCCCAATAGAAAACAATCCCACTGCAACTTCTATACTGATTTTCATCTTGCTTCTCTGTGTTGTCATTAATCACCAGTTGTGTTCTTACTTCGAGTTTTGGATCCCTAATTAACCATGTTAAAGCCATATATCTCAATTTTTCATGCCATTTGCTAATGTAGGTTCAGAAAAATTAGCTAATTTTTTTTAATAATGATCAATTAATTCATTGAGAAAGTTATTTCAAACAATGAAGTAGAACACAAAAACATATGAAGAGAGAAAGTGGAGAAAGTGAGAAAGTGATTTCAAGATCATTAGTTTCTCTGACAAGACATATTCAATAGCTAACAAATAAACAAATGCTAATGTGGACATAAGTAAAGTATTTACTTAATTTTCTTCACAACTTAGGCTTTGAGCAATGGCTGGCTATTGCTCCTTTTCATCTATCAAGTCCGGAAAAAGGTCAGAAATATGTGTTACTATTTGCAATGGACAACTTGATATTTTTCAAGACCAAAATAGAAAATGTAAAAAAAAATTAAAAATAAAATCAATAGTTTCACAAAAATTAGGCCAAACAATTCAATTCTTTCAAAAACACTTCTACTATAAACTAGACCAAACACTTTCTAATTTCTACAAAAACAGTTTTTGAAAAAATTACTTCTGAAAAATAAAAGTAGTTATTCACAAATTAGGCCAAACATGCTCTACGAAGAACTTGCCCCCCTCAACACCGAAAACAACAGCAACATCCACCCAACCCCCAGCCCCCAATGCACTTGCCAGCGTGGCCGTTTCCGAAAAACCACAAAAGAAATTTGAAAAACAAACTTGTGACTTAAAATATTTGGAAAGTAAGCTGCAGAGAAGCGCTCAGTGACAATTAAACAAAAAAAAGGTGACCACTAGCAAGCCAATGAAATTAGGTTACAAGTCGATGCAAAATTAGTTTTTTTGTTTTTTTGGGGGGCTGTCTCTTTTGCCAAACAAGGAGATAAAATCCTCGTATTCTCTAACACCATTTCCTATTTCCCATAGAAATTACCTATTAAAAATTATGCTTTCAGCCATAAATACACCGCTGCAGTTATTTCTCTTATAAGTGAGAATAAGCCTTCCAACCAAAATGTAATGTCACTGAGCATAACCATCTATGACAAATCTGACATTCACCATGACTGCCTGCAAGTGTGGGGCCTAAAAAGTCAACCTTTTTGATGTATTGATGATGACAGCCAGATGTAACAAACCAAGACATGATCGATCCTAAACCCTGAAGGTTGTTCCATTTTTTTCTGCGCACAGTTGGATGAATCAACCTTGAACTCTAAATACTTGAATCTCTTAGTGAACATGCTTTCAAACAACATATATTATACCACAAGCCTCAGTTTAAAAAAGCCCGCTTGCGGCACGCCTAGGTGCGCCTCGGCCTGGGGCGACTAGGTCATCGCCTCAGAGGAAACAAGGTGCGCCTCAAGGATGCAAGGCTATATCTTCTCCCTTTTTCTTCTTTTTCTTAGCCTTGCCTTAAACTTTTTTTCTTCTTTTCTTTCCTTGGAAGCTAAAATGTGAGTTAGGCTTGTATGGTAAGTGTGTGCATTAGCGAACTACGATGACAAGATAACATATCTTAAGGTTTTTTTTTGGGGGGGGGAGTAAGTAATCAAAGATGTGTATTAACAGGACACCAAGGGGATGTCACCCATGTACAAAAGGGGCACTACAAAAACATTATGCCCTTAAGCTCTCATCCATTATGCAATCGATAAAAGCCAAAAAATTTAACTGTTTGTCACCACCAAGCCCCACACTCCAACTATACAACAACCTCAAAAAATAGAGCTTGAAATCTTAAGGTTATTTGCGGTGTAGTAGTTTTATTGATGTCTAACCACTTTTTAATGCATTTATCTAACTTTTTTTTGTAAAATCTGTTTTGGAAAATGTGAAGCACATTTAAAATGTTTTGCATAGAAGTGCGCCTCGCCTCCATGATGGGTGCTTCTTCGCCTCACGCCTTGCACCTCGTGCTTTGGGATCCTATGCGCCTTAGTGCACCTTGCGCCTTCTAAAACTAAGCCATAAGCGATGAGAAAGACAAGGATATGGTTCGGTACCTAAACATTAACAAAATAGACAATGTACACAAAGTATAGTATTTTGCTTATATCTTCCCCAAATTCAACTAATCTGGTGTAAAGTAGAGACAATAAGCCTTCGAAAAAAGAATTCAAAAACAGAGGTTGAGTACTTGAGTAAGAAAGTTATCACAGTGGCCAATGAGTCAAACTGACCTACACCCCTCCCAACACCCCCCCCCCCCAAAAACACCCCAAAAAAAGCCTTTTTTCCTTTTAGCCAACCCCACAACCCTTGTTTGAATCCACATAATCATCCACCTATAAATATTTCTTCCACCTTAGAAAAGAGGCAGTTGAAGAGACCCTAACAATAGCCTAGAATGCATACAAAACATGAAAACAAGACCTTGCTCAATCACAAACACATCAAGGATACTTTTGCCAACCCTAAACACTTCGGCATCTTCCAACTGTTAGATATGTAAGATTTCTTTGTCATAAGGTCTATTAATTTCTTTTGTCATAAGGTCTATTAATCTCCGTAAGACTCTATGAATTACAACCGTCCCCAAAAATGATTTCAGGATTTTATTATATTAGTCAACCTCTATCATTTAAATATTGTTGTTTCTTCTGCAATGAATGGAACTCAGTCCGACACGTTGAACATGCAAAAACTCAAACTTATGATTTAATTTGGACATTAACTTACCAATTAAATTTTCAAATATTATCGAACTAACCCCTTTGCATGCTTTCATTAATTGAACGAGTTATGGGTTTGCTTTGAGTAGAGCACATCAGTAGTGACAGGAAGAATGGAGTCACACACAAAACCAACAAATCTTGCACTCGCCTTTGGACTTCTTTCAATTAGTCAATAACTTCAGAATCAACCGACAGCGACACAAGGGATGCAAGGGCCCTTTTGAAAACCTTTAGAATTTGGATCTCTATACCTTATGGGTCCCTATCATCTGATTTCTGTGAGACATTAGTTGGTGAAATTTTTAGCAGAGATGAAACAAAGGACCAAGCTGTGTGGTTTTTTATAGTCTTAAAATGCCACCATATTGCTGAGAACTCATACCAAGTGAAATGTAATAAAACATTCTAAATTAGAAAAAGTTATGCAAAGAACTAAAACTATGGTCTAAATCAAGCCAAAGTCCACCTGAAGACCTCAATCTAGAGTTAGCACAAAGAAAGATATTCTCTCACAAAGTCGTCCCTTGCCGAAACCACTGATCCTGAGGGGCAGGTAACCAAATACAGAAGAAGATCCTCAGCTCAACTAATTGAAAAGCCTTCATCTAGTATCCAGTATGCAATTTTGGCAGAGAAGTTGCAGAACAATATCAACAGAAAAGTCAGCAGAGCATACGAGCAAGTTAAACCTACAGTGGACGCAGATGAAGCTCTAGATGAGAGCTGTGACTCCCACAAAGTATACCTTCCTTACGCACATGGTCTATATTCTATTTGTTGATTTTGTCGTTCCACTCAGAATAGTTACATTTTGGTGAAAAGTCACTTCTACTTTGTTTAGCGTACTTCTTAAAACTCATGTACGAGTTTTTCCTGAAAGCAGGAGATAGATGCTAAGACTTCCACAGTAGACCTGGGACTGGGACTATAGTCCAGGGATAAATGGCAGTTGGGCAGCGTTTTCAGTGAGGCAGGGCACGTTTATGGAGGGTTTGACGGGTTTCTAATAGCATTACTATCTATGGTAGTCCAAATCTCTAGACTCAGGACTACTATATAATTTACAGATTGATTTAGAATGCCAAGAAAGGAATCATATGGAAATTCGAGACAGAAAAAGGGCCTAAACCTCAGATAAATATTTATCATTTTGATATGCTCTACTAGGGTTTTAGCGAGGTAATATTTATTTACGAGTTAGCGTTTAATTAAGAAAAAGTGTCATACTATTTAAACAATCTTAGAATTCTTAGATTAGTTTCCCCTTTCACAACTTATCTTTCTAAGTTATCTTTTGAAGTCAATGACTCCAATGCTTGCATACTTTATCTTTTGGTCATAAATTGAATATATTTGCATATTGTTGTGGATATTCTCAATCATCTAGTCTGGAGGGCAATCATATATATCAAATAAAACAGAATGAATAGAATCTGCATATCTAATTCACCAATACCACAAGAGTAATGAGTGTAATGCATAACAAGATAATTGGAGTCACCCAATATGGCAATATAAAATCAAATGGAACTATCAATCATTTCAAATCCATCACAAGTGCACCAACAACACTCTTCCACAATTTCATTTTGGATATGTTAGATATATATGATCCTAGTAGAAAACCACAAACCCCCAGGAGAAACTGTACACAACCCAAACAATTAGCCTTGTTTTAAATTTCCAAGGTTAAAGAACGGGTATGCTTTTCCTTCCACTTCAATAGAGAGAAATAGCAGAGGAAAGTGTGACGAGATAACCCCAACAAAGTAAACTTGCAACAACAAAAGAAATAGAAAACAGGAGCAATAAAAGGAAATATGAGAAAAGAAAACAGCACGAGTTTGGAAAAGGCACTCCTAAAAGATCAAAAGCATCATTCTCAGATATCTCACTCTAAAAGATAATTAAGCAAGGATAACAGTCATACCTCCACTACTCTGAGCCTCAGCCACGCGGGAATTGATCTCAGCAAGGGACTAGACAAACAGGAATCACATATCAATAACTGCAAAGCAAGAAAAGAACTGAGTAGCATTAAAGCATACATTAACAAAGGTATCAAAATGGACAACCTCACGCAGCGCTCTTTTGCGATCTTCGGCAGGAAAGACATCCACTAAGCCATAGGATGTTTCACAGAGCGCATGTACAAAGTCCAATGACTCATGATATGCTCCTCTACGGAGCTGTGACACGGCACTATTTGGAACAGGAGGCTTTGAATTTGTTTTCTCTATTCGCTCCATTGGGGATCCCACTGAGCCTGCTGGCTTCTGCCATATTAAATAATAATGTCATAACAATGAATGGGACGAGATGTATAACCACCAGAACTTCCGCAATCAGAATCTCCGAGGATTAGAATTTTTGTCTCTGTTCTCTTGTTTCAGAGCCATGCTAAAGTAGGCCCCGTGTTTATTATGTTTCAGTTCTATTAAAAGAGGTTTCAATCCGTCCAAAATGTTTTCTACAGAAATTTTTATGGGCCTTGCCGAGTCAATCTCTGCGTGTAGGGTTAAGGCTGCCTGCTTATGGATCTCCCTAGACCTATGAATGTGAGATCCATGTTAGTGGCGGTGGTCGAGCTTTGTAAGTTTCAGTTAGAACTGCAAGTGCTGGGAGACACAAGCATCTAGAGTGGCAACAACCTGAAAAACAACCTTTTCAGAAGCAACTAAAGTACTCAAGCACTACAGAAGGTCATCTAGTTTCAGGGATTTATTATAACAACACTAGATTGAAAACTTTGACTCTAATTCCCAGTATCAGAACTCTATTGAACAACTTGTCCACTTTCAAGAAAGCTAAATATTTAGAGATGTAGAATGAGCACTTAATAATAGAACAATTTAACATTTGATTTAACAACCTGAATATGACACAGTTGACTAAATGAATAATATGCTTTTCACATTTTTACTGTATGAGCTTCTCAGCTCTGACACTTGTAAACGCCAGATGGATAGTTAAAAGGCAAGCATCAATGACCTAGGTTTTAACACTTTGACCTAAATAATATTATTCTGACCACAGGAAACAAGGTCATTAATTGAGATAGTTTAATTAGCCTCCAGCACTAAATAAGTGCATTAATCTTATGAGAATAATCAGTCTTTCACTGCTCTTATCCTTCCCAGTCCAACTAAGGAAACAAATATTATGCCCACTAACCTCTTTTTGGTTCTTCAAGCCCAAGAGTTCAGAATCTTCTACAGATCTATCACGATCCCGAAACAACTTTCGAAAAAAATTCTCCGTTCCAGGGCTGCTATCAACACCATTCCCATCAGAAGCTGTAGTCTTTGCCTCTTCAGGATGTACACGGAACAGCCTGCGGAATAGTGCAAAGTCTGAAGGCTCCTCATTGCCATTGGAACAAAACCTATCTTCATCATTGGGGATGTCATGCACAGTTTTCTTGTCCTCAAGCTTCTCCTTGGAGAATTTGCGGAAAAATCCTTCTTTTTTGTCCTCTTCGTCATCATTCCTATCATTTCCAATCTTCTTGTCTTCAAACTTCTCCTTGAAAAACTTCCGGAAAAATCCCTCTTTATCCTCATCCTTACCCAACCTGGAACAGCTTTTCTCTTCGCCTTCATGTCTCTCGTTCTCATCCTTTCTGTCCTCCACCTTGTCCTTGAAAAGCTTCCTAAAGAAACCATCTTTTTCTTCAACTTCAACAGATTTCCCGGATGCATCCCTGCCTCCTGCATCATTTCTCTCATTCTCATCTTTCTTGTCATCAAAGACCTCCTTCATAATTTTCCTGAAGAAATTATCTTTGTCATCGTCTTCCATTGATCGTGAAATCGACCTCTCTTCAGCATCACTTTTACTATCACGAAAAAACCGCTTAAGAAAGCCATCTGAACTGGATGTCAACTCCTCGTCATTATCTTTATTATCTCTTAAAAGTCTACGGAAAAATCCATCCTTTTCAGAGTCATCATGTTCTTTCTCGGCCGACTTCCTAAAAAGCAAAGCATCCCTCACCTTAGGACCCGGCATAAATTTTTTCAAAATCTTGTTCTCGTCTGGAGACATCTTGCCACCCTCATCTCCCAAATTAGACCCCGATGAGGGCGAGAACGAAAGTGATCTCTGTGTGGGCGGGCAGGATGTCAAGGACAGTAACCGTTGCTTGGATGAGAGCAACCTGTTAAGAACTTGATTCTTACCCCCTGAACCAACGCCTTCATTCTGAAGCCTAATCAAAGGAGGCCACTCCCCCATCAATGTGGCAGCAATTTGGCATTTCTCTTGGATCCTGCTGATCCCTTCACTATCATCTGAATCCTCGATCTCTGCCATCAAGAACCAATGCACTTTCAGTGCTATTTTCAGCGACTTTGAGCACACATCGATCACAAACTTATCCAGTGAGGGGCTTGGTTTATGGACCATCATGTAACAAATCTGGAACAAGTAGCTCTCAATCCCTGACAATGGGAGTGTATACATTCGATTACACAAGTAATCACGGACACCCGAGTGTTCATGCTTGTACAAGTAACTAACAGCAATCCACTCACAGAAGAAAGCAGAATCAAAGAACCGAATAAGCCACCCATTTTCTCCAATACTTTCACTTCTAGTAATTGGGTTAGTCCTAGTTATCTCCCTAGGGAACTCATCAGGCTCTCCAATTCTTATACCCAGAAACTTAACCATATCCTCAAATTAGTCTCACCACCACCATCACAAAACGCTAACCCTAGACCCCAATTCGATCATTGAACAACAACCCACTTTCCATCTTCTCAAATTGAGACCCTGAACACAATTTGACCACCTCAATTAAACCTAAATTGAGTGATTCCTTCCCAAAAGGCGACAGCATCTAAATGGGTATCTGATGCTAACCTTGAAACTTATAAGCAAAACGGATATGATGATGACGATGATGATGAATGATTCTGGATCAGAGCTTACGATGGGAGGGATAGGAAAGAGCACATCGCAGGGGGGGGACCTGAAAACAACGTCGTGTAGTGATGGAGCTTCGAGTATCTTCTGGTAGCTTCGACAGTGAAACTCGCCGTCGCCGTCGTCGTCGGCTGCTGCTGGTGGCTTGGCCGTCGGAGAGAGAGAGAGTTTTTGTTTTGTGAAAGGGCGGAAGAAAGGAGCAAGGGTTTTTTATTTTTCCTTTTTCCCCAGAGGAAATATATTACTCGATGAAAAAGAAATTCCCAAAAAAAAAAAAATATTCTATTAAAAAAAAAAGGGAACATGACGTTAAAAAATTTTTAAAAAAAAAAAAGATGAAGCATGTTCAAAGAGAGATTCGGGTTGTAATTGTGGCTTATCTAGGATGTTAAATAAAATGATTAGCAAATATCATATCTATCACAATTACTTCATGTCAATTATATGGGTATCAATTATTTTAAATGATAAAATCTGTGAGAATTATTACTACAAATTTAAGTTTAAATATTATTTCATATGGAATGTTTAGCTTATGATAAGGATTTGCAGCTATATATTTGGCACTCATAAGCATCAATTAGCATCGTCTAATACCTAGTCATATTTGTAGTTATAGTTCACAATTTTTTACCACTTATAAGCGTTTGTAACAATATTTGAAGATAAAAGAAGGGATTAAAAATAAGTTTAAAATAAAATGACCAAAATAAGCATTGAATCACTTCAATGCATCTTGTGTTGATGAACACTAATGAAGAGGCACCAGCTTGTTTGGTATTTTCCACTCTTACCTCCCTCCCTACCAAGGTTTGACTCTCGGGGAAACTCTTCACTTTCATTTCTTATGAGTGAATTGAGGGGGAAGCACAGGCCATGAACGTAAGGGGTCTAACCCCCTCCCCTTTCGGCCTGCTGGTCCATTGGGTTTTTTTGAGATAAAGAGCTTAATAGATAGTCATGTTTACTTAGTAAAAGATACAAAGATCTTACATTGATTAACACTATGAAACTTGTATTGCACAGTCACGGGAATACTTGTTAATGTTAAAGAACTAGTTCAAATCCAAAAGCTTTTGTCGTAAAGATACAACGAGCATTTTTTTTTTTCAATTTTGTTATCCCCAATAATTAGATTTCTATTCGAGGAAAGCTTATTACCGCACTGAGCTTTGTTTGATTTCCTTTAATACGAGATAACCACATTGTTTATAAATATTCTATACTTTCATACGGGGAAGTACTTGTAATAAAAAGTTTTACCTTCAAAAGAAGGTTAGATTAAGTATATTTCAAAACCAAACCAAATAGAACTGGTATTTGAAAAATAAATGTAATACATGAATATTAGTTGTTAACTGTGAAATTTTGTTAATAAAAAAAGATTAGATGCTTGAAAAAGCAAATGTTAGACTTAAACGCACCGAGGGCATATATGTCTAACAAACCTTCGTTGACTACTTTGTTTAAAATTTGGGGAAAAACAATAGCTTTTTGGCTAAGTCCTTAACACTTTTGCTAATTTATTTGTGTTTGCAAACCAAGGCCTTGTTTTTTTTTTTATGGGTCAATTCTAAAATACATACCTCAACCCACTTCAACCTATTTCAACCCACTTTCACTTCCACTTCAACCTACTTCAACCCACTTCCACTATTTTAACCAAATTCAATTTATCATATAAAAAAATTCAACCCACAACCTACTTCACCCTTTTACCCACCACAATTTACCTACGAAAAGAACAGACCCTAAGGCTAAGGAATGTGACCATGTTAATATCCTAATCAACCAATTTTTAATATTCAGTACCTAGTGTTTGGATAGCATTTTAAGAAGTTACTAACGTTTCAAGCAGCATTTCTGAAAAAACAAATAACATTAACTTTTAACATTCAAAAGTAGTTGTTCATATCTTTTTGGCATGGAAAAAAAAAAATACCATTTGGATATTTTATCTTTGGAATCCATGTATCCTTGTGTCAATTTACATTAACCAGTTAACTCAACATCTAAATTCACCTAATATATTTGCTTCATGCCATGTTCAACAGTAGCGTTTTCAGTAGCATTTAGTATTTTGACTAAGTCAATGCACTAATCGGTTAATTTTTTAGTGTTCAGTAATATAGTATTTTGACTAATATTTCAAATAATGTTTAGCGCTTTAAAAATGTTTCGGAAAAGCTAATAGTATTAGCTTTTGGCATTCAGAAGTACCGTTTTATATTTTTTAGCCGAATAACATCCTTTGAAAATTTTATATTTAGAAATTATCTATATCATTGTATGTCAATTTACATTAGTCAATCAACCCAACATCTAAATTTATCAAACTAGTATGCACCCGTACTTTGCACGGCGCATACTATAATAGATAGTTTAAATACATATATGTGTATATATATATATATATATATATATATATATATATATATATATATATATATATATAGTATATATATATATATATATATATATATATATATATATATATATATATATATATATATATATATATATATATATATATATATATGCACACATACATATATATATATATATATATATATATATATATATATATATATATATATATATATATATATATATATGTGTGTCTATATATATATATATATATATATATATATATATATATATATATATATATATATATATATATATATATATATATTATACACACATATATATATATATATATATATATATATATATATATATATATATATATATCTATCTATCTATCTATTAGGGTCTATTCTATTTCGCGATAGGATATAACTATAAGTTATAAGAAAATGAAAGGAGCTGTAAGAAACTGTAAGGAGTTGTAAGGAGCTGTAAGAGGATGTCAGGAGCTGTAAGAAGGTGCAATGATGGATGTAAGAAGTTGTTGAATTATTGAAGAGTTGTATCATATAATTTGTGACAATTATGATATATTAGCATATTCACGACTAAAATTTGATACCATTAGTAAACAAAATATTTCTTAATATAATTGAAACGAAATATGTTTGTTTTGCAATGAATGTTTTGGATGAGAAACGATAATATTAAAATAAAAAACTTATTGAAAACAAACTATTAACTAAGTTAACTATGCAACTCAAAATGTACAATCAAGAGTACTCAACAATGAAAACTCGCTAGGCATACCTTCTATGAGTTAGCATACAATTCAAAATGTATAATCAAGAGTACTTAATAATAAAAACCCATTTGGCAAGGTAAAAGAGTTTTATGTTGCAATAATATTTCATTGGGTAATAACTCTTTTACTCCTTAAACATATTATGTTTGACAAATCATTGTCTCTAATGTGCTTTCAAAATTCAATACTTAAATATTAAACATGAAAGACATAATCTAATTATAGTTATATTGGATAGCGAAATCACATCGCTTTATAAATTATCCACTTTTATTTATGCAATGTTGTATTGCTAATTTGATTGCATCCGTATTCAATCCTACTAAGTGAATTACATGGATTTATTTTTATTTTCTTTTGATTTTTTTTTTTTTGCTTTCTTTTGTATTTTTATGTTCGATTTCCTTTTTCAGGCGGAGATGGAAAGGGGTTTGATTTTACAAATATATTAAATTTACTATATCAAAATTCAATATTTAAACATTAAACATGAAAGATATGATGTAATTATAGCTATATTGGATAGTGAAATGATCACAACATTTTATAAATTCATCCATTTTTATTTACATGATGTTGTATTGCTAATAATCCATAAAAATTGAAATAGTATCACACTAAAATAGGGAGATTTCAATCAAAAATGCATAAATCAGAAGATACACATCAGAAATTCATGAAAATTTACAAAAAAATAGCCAAGTGTCATAGATAATATGCACTCAAATTTTGACAATTTTTCTGCAAGCAATAACTCCTAGAAATTGCAATAGTAGATGAAATCATGCATTAAAATAGGGCAATTCCAATAAAAAGTTCATAACTCACAAATTAAACATCCAAAAGTAAAAGTTCACAGAAAATTTCCAAACAACATGTAGATTCTATAGTAAAAGTTTTATAATTTTTTTCCAATCCAATAACTTACAATAATCGAAACAGCCTAAAACCATTAATATTCTTTTAAAAGCAAAATAAATCAATATACTTTAAGAAGCCAAAAAAATTCCTAAAACTAACTACTCATTGTGCAAATGCTAGAGGGTCTAGACTGTGCAATGTTTGGAAGGTCTGGACCCTATCAAATTAGGCACTTTGTTACCTGTGCTTTGTATGAATTTAGAAAAGTATTAATATTCTTTGTCACAAAAAAACATAAAACTATTAATATTCTTTAAAAAGAAAAAAAAAAGTCTTTGGAAGGTCTATTTTATGAATAACATAAAATCTAGGAAACTAATGAAAAATGCACAAAGTTGCTTTTCCAACAAAATCCTACAATTTTATTTCTTGTTATTGAAAACAGGCCCAAAAAAAAAAAAAAATCTCACTCAGCAACGCAATTGTAATTTAGGAAGTTTTGAAATTTATTTAAATATAATCAAAATTGAATCAATGGTTGAGACCAAGAGAGAGATTGCATCCAATGGTCTAAAAACTCTAATTTATAAGAATTTAGAAAAAATCTACATCATCATAACATTGCTATTATATAATAATATAGATATTGAAGGTTCAAGAATGATATATTTTTTATCTATAATTTCCATAGTTATTTGTTACTAACTACTTCATAATTCATAATTCCATAATTATGGGATTATTCTTTATTGGCATTTGACTTTATTTCAACCATTACAGAATTATACTTTCCGCGATTATGCTTGCCGGGGATCATTTCCTTAGTTGTTAATGATTTTTTTCCACCATTACGGAATTACACTTCCTGATATTATACTTCCCGGGATTAATCTTTTTCTACAATCTAGTGGTGATAAGGAGACAGAAGGAATTCAAAAGGTTTAAGAAGGATATTTTTTTAATAATTTTCATAATCACTAATTACTGCATAATCATTCCTTTTAGGAAAAAATACTCCATAATCCTCATTTCGATAATTATGGAATTATACTTCATAAGATTATGCTTTCTTATGATCATTCTCTTATTAATGATTTTTTCCCTTACTACTATGTGAGAGATTTGAAAGTTACAAATTAATTATTTTCAACAATCGGATGGTTGTGATGAGGAGAGAGAATGAATCCAAGGGTTCGAAATCTCTAATTAATGAGAATGTAAGAAAATTCTACATCATCACAACATTACTTTTATATATAGTATAGATACATTTATTTCAACACCTCATCTAAACAGCTACCTAAATTAAAAACGCTATCAGCTACCTAAACAGTTATTCGCAACTTAAACTGCTATCTGCTGCCTAAACAGCTAATTTTTTCGAACAGGGCCTCAATTGCTGATTCAAACAGCTTTTTGGTAACAGCTAAATTAGAACTGCTATCGGCTATTTAAATAGTTTTCTGCTGTTTAAACCATTATCTGGTACTTGAACAGCTAATTTTGCCGAACAGTGTCCAAGACCTATTTAGCATTAGTATTCGGAGTAGCATTTAAGGTATTGACTAAGTCAATAAGTTAATCAGTCAATTTTTTTATGCTTGCTAACATAATATTTGGACTAACGTTTCAAGCAGCCTTTAGCACTTCAAACAACGTTTCTGAAAAGCTAATATTTACCGTTTTGAGTAGCATTTACCGTTTTGATTAGGTCAATACACCAATCGATTAATTTTTAGTGTTCGACAACATAGTGTATGGACTAGCATTTCAAGTAGTGTTTAGTATTTCAAGTAACGTTTCTGAAAATCTAATAATATTAGCTGTGGGCATTCAAAAGTCGCTTTCATATTTTTTAGCTAAAAAATATCATTTTGAAAATTTTATCTTTGAAAATTATCGATATCATTTTATGTTAATCTACGTTAATGAGATAGCCTAACAGTTAAATTTACTAAACACATTCACTTCAACCACTCATCTAAATCACTCTTCATTAATAGCTAAATTAGACTGCTATTCGTTATCTAAACAGTATCCACTGCCTAAACAAGTGACTTTGCCGAATATGGCAATAAAAATGGCTAGCATTTCATATCTTCGGTTAAAAAAAAGATTCCTTTGAAAATGTTATCTTTGTAAATTATCTATATTCTTTTATACAAGTTTACATTAATCGGCTAATCTATGAGTTAAATTTATCGAATATATTTTCATCATCTGGTCATCTAAACAATTTCGCTAACGACTCTATTACAACATCCGTCCATTACTTTAACAACTATCTGCTACATGTATCTGCTACATAAATAGCTAATTTTACCTATCGGGTTGTAGTCAACCAGAGGGTTGAAAACGTTCGAATTATTAGGAAATTCATATATTATGAAATTTTGTAGTTAAAGTGAATCTAACTTGAAGTAATTGAGCATTTCAAAAAATTGGTACAAGTCAAAACCAAAAAGCATGAACGGGATTTATAATGAATAGTGACTTTGTTCATGTAATCAACTCGAAAACAACCGAATAATTGTTTGTACTTGTAAATATGGTCAATTCACCGTAAAATCGTGTAAAGGAGAACCTCTTCTTCAACAATTAAAGACTCGCATATATTGGAAAGGAAACAAAAAAACGGGGTAGGGGTTGGAAAATAACAATATGAACTGAGGGCATTGGAGGCCAACAATTTGAACTTACAAATAACCTCCAAAGCTCCTAACTTCTAACAATTTTACTGTCTATAATCTGCACTAAGGAAAAATTGGACCTCAACGCTCCTACTTCGGCTCGCTATTGGGTGGTTTTTTGAAATATCGGTTAATAATCATAAAGATGCCGAAAGTTCAAAATGTTGGTCATTATTTCTTAAGTTCAAATTTTTGGCGTCCATCAGCCCCCAGTTCAAATTGTTATTTTCCAGAAACTCAAAAAAAGAATACGGATTATTATGCGTTGCGACTACTAAACAAGTTGTCAATTCTCGAGTATATTAAGGATGTCAAAATTTGAAGTAATTGAAATAATAATACTGATTTCATGTTCATATATTATGAAAAAAGTTTTATTCTTTGATAAAAGTAAGTCTCTAGCAAAAATAAGTACGTATATTTCAAATGTCACAAGCTACTAATTCATCTTGCAAAATTTCCTTCCAGGATTTAGACAATAATCTAGGTAGAACCGCTGCAAATAAAAAGCTACTTATGATTTGTTCTTCTTTCCTTTTGTTTTTTCGTTTGTCAAATGGCTACTTGCTATTCTTTGAAAATGTGAATAGACTTCATTTGTTGACTAACAAGTAGGGTCTACCATCCCTTATCATTCCATTAGTCTATTCTTTTGGCTCTCAATCTCTTACCCCCTAATGCAGGGTTTCACTGTTTTGTTTCACTAAATAAAATATTTATCATGGACTCACTTTACAATACGAAGCTATTTTTTACCCACAAAAAACAAAATTAAAGAAAAAAACAAGGCCATAAAATTAAGACAAGAGAATTGACGAGCCATTGTATGGCATGAGCCAACTCGCGAGCCGAGACAAGAGAAGCAATGATTGCACAGGCGTGGGCGGCCTAAGGCGTAGGCGTGGGGTGTGCAAGCCTTCGCTGCACGTGCTCTTTATATTTTTCTGTAAGAAATGTAAGTGATACAATTCATGTAGCCCTCCTATCAAGGATTTTTCCTAGATTATTGCCATAGATGATACAATCATACAAATAAGGTCTCTATGCGGACCTCATTCTATATAATGCTAGTCATTCGACTGCATAATTCCCTTACCTAAAAATATGAGTGGCAATACCATTGTCAGACATACGTGTAAATATCTTGTATTAAGATTTGGATCTCCTATGGCGCTTGAACGTGACCTTAAACTGCTTGGATGAGAATTTTGTTATTCTTGTCAACATGAATATTTGTAAAACTTGCTTGTATTGTTATTTTAATGTCGTTTCTCATACTGTTACTTGAATAAATATTCCTTCCCAGTTACCGATAATAAAGCCACTTGTTACTCTGTGTGAAGTTTTTTGGGATCCATGAAAACCAATTTTGATGAACTCACCTTGTGGACTTCTGTATACTACCCAATGCATCCTTTATAGTTGAATAATGTTGAACTCACTTTCTGTATGCTACCTAATTTTGATGAACTCACTTTGTGAACCGCTGCCAAAAATGACGCTACTTTCTAGTTAAATGATGTTGTTTGAATAAATTTTCGTTCCTAGTTATGGGTAATAAAGTCACTTCCTGCTCTGTCTCCTACATGTGCACATGCTATTTATACTAGGGGTGATCAAAACCGATTAACCAAAAATTCGATTAACGGAAAATCGACTAACTGGAAAGTTGGTTCATAAAAATTGTGAACCAAAACCCGAACTGAAACTTTCGGTTAACCGAATTTTTCTGGTCAGCAAAAATGTAAACCATAACCGAACTGAAATACTCAGTTAACCGAATTTTCGATTCAGTTAACCGGA
Source organism: Carnegiea gigantea (assembly GCA_029747015.1). Lineage (NCBI taxonomy): Eukaryota > Viridiplantae > Streptophyta > Magnoliopsida > Caryophyllales > Cactaceae > Carnegiea > Carnegiea gigantea. Next base: position 1,206,493 of record JAKOGI010000041.1, read on the forward strand.
TTTTCAGTTCGATTACAGGTTAACTGTTAATTTAAAATTTTCACTCATTTTTTATTAATTTAACTGTTTAAGACACCAAATATTAATTTACATATTATTGTATATTTAGTATTATCTTTAATAATTATAAAATCTATACTTGGGCAATATAAAATTTAGTTATTTTTTAAATAAAAATGTAAGTTTTGGTTTCAATTAACCGTCGGTTGACTGTGCGGTCAGTCGAATCTGAAATGATCGAATCAAAACCAAAATTGAAATCGCAAAATTTTTTCTATTCGATTAACCAAACTAAATTTTTCAGAAAACTGATTTTCCAATTTGATTTTTCGATTTTGATTTTTTTTGCTCATCCCTACTTTATACCCCGCCATGCATTAACAATCGACACTTTGTTCCTTCCAACCCCCGAACCCCCCCCCCCAAAAAAGGGCGGAACACTAGCTAGCCTCAGATAATTAGAGCCATTGATAGGCCCAACCAAGTTCAGCCCGAGCCCAACCCAATTAAAACTCACAGGCCCGCCCGTCTAACCATGTAGCGTTGAATACGCCCAGACCCTGCCTTAAAGGCTTAAACCGTCGTCGGCGTTGCTAAAACCCTACAAGTGTACTTCACTCTCCACCATCGCAAAGCCACCTCCTCCGCCGTAGAGAGAGAGAGAGAGAGAGAGAGAGAGATGGGTAGCGACGGCGAAGTAGAGAGGACGGCACAGAAGGAGAACGAGAAGAAGAAGGCGGCGGCGCTGGCCCCAATTGCCAAGCCTCTCGCCTGCAAGAAGCTTCAGAAGCGTGCCTTCAAACTCGTTCGCCGGGGTATACCCTAGAACTTCAATTTATCTCAATTTCACTTCCCATTTTTCAAATGCTTGTCCTTTCCTGTAACTTCTTTTTTTTTAAAAAAAAAATTGTGGGTTTTGAATTTATGCGTGTTCATATTTCAGCTGCTGAGCATAAATGCTTGAAAAGGGGGGTGAAGGAGGTGGTCAAAAGTATACGCCGGGGGAACAAAGGGTCAGTTGTTTCTAAACATGCTAGTTTTAATTTCATTTTGATTTTGATTTGTGTTATCATTATTGGTTTGATAATGTTGGTTTTTATCTTTGTAAAGTGATTATCTTTATTCGTTTTTTTATGAGATTCTCATTCTGTATTGCTGATTTTTTAGCAATTTCTGCGTAAATTTGGATGCTTCTAACTTGTTTATTTATTTATTACATTGGAAATGGCCCATCAGTCATCACCCAGCAAAAAAGAAAAAGGGGAAAAAAAGGCAAAGGTGAAATTGCTGAGCTTGAAAGAATTGGTTTCTCACTTAATAATGTGTAGGCAACAATCTACCTTTTTGAAAAAGGAAGTGCTTAACATTAGTACATTACCATTTCTTTTTACTTGTGCCTTTGGATGTAACTGTGTTGCTCTGAAACGAGACGCAAGTAAAAGCAGTAATCCATACAATGGTAACAGAACCAATTAGTCTCTCGTAAACAGAACATGAGACTGTCTAGTTCAACAATTGGCTTTGTTTGAATTGTTATTTTGAATGGCTTTTTGGTTGCTTAACACACATCAATTGGTGTTCTGAAGTCGTATTTTTCCAATGATATAGATTGTGTGTCATTGCGGGAAACATATCTCCAATTGATGTGATTAGCCACGTTCCAATATTGTGCGAGGAAGCTGATATTCCCTACATATATGTTTCCTCAAAAGAGGTAAGTAGCAATTTCCAGTCCTCCTTTTGTGTGTATGCTGTTAAGTTGTGCTGTTACTATCGTATTGTCATATTTGTATGTTTTGTCTGGTTTTTTTACTTGTGCCATGTATAATTCATGCCATCCTAAACTTCCTACAAATTTACTCATGTTTGGTCAATTAAACTGCTAATTTCTACTCTGAAAGTTTTAGTGGACTCTGCGGTATCAGGATAATACATTTCATGGGTTTGCAAATTTTCTTCTGCTAGGAAATTTACCAATCTGAAGTTTTGGTGCCTTTAGTATTTGGTTTAGGAATATCAATCGGGGACCCCCCCCAAAAAGAAGGGTGGTAGTATCCCTTCTCTAATTTTGGCGAGTATTTGCAGAAACTATATCATAAGTTCATGTAAACAAATTTAGAAGCCCTCTGAAGAAAGCAACTCTATGCATTCATTTTTATGTTAGGCCTCTAAAGTCGTCAAAGAGCAATGTTTTCTTTTTGATTATTCATACTTCAAGTTCAGGATTATATTCTTTCCCTGCCATTGTGTGGAACAATTTTCTGACAAAAGGCACACAAACTTTTTTTCACCCTTCATTCAGGATCTTGCCAGTGCTGGGGCCACGAAGAGGCCAACATGCTGTGTGTTGGTACTGACGAAGCCTACAAAGGGGGAAATTCAAGCGGAGGAACAAGAAAAGTTGGAGGCAGATTACGATGAGGTTGTATGTGGGGTTTCTGAGCTTGCTTCATCTATTTTCTGACTTCTGAGAAACGAACTGATTGCCGATTTTGTATTTCTGCTGAATATTGTACTCTATCTGAATGTATCTTGAAATCAATTCAGAGACTCTTATTTAGCTGAGCTGCAGTTTAAATACTCTTTCAGCTATGTAAATATGCTTTCTTGGATCAGCACATGTTTCCTTTGTCAATAATAGTGAACTTCAAACATCACTATAGATGTGTTTTGGATGCAAAAGTCTCACATTGAAAGTTTGTGATGCATAAGGAAAATGCACTTAATTATGGATGGCAGGTACATCCGAATTCAAAGCAAATTCGATCCTATCCGAGGCAAAATGATCCGGTTTGAATCCGAGACAGAAAAATTCGAGTCCGAATCCGATAAAAATGATTCGAATCCGAGTTGTATTCGAATGTAAGATAAAATCTGATCCGACTTTCAATCCGATCCGATTAATTTTTTAAATATTTCAAATTTCAAATTTAAGTTTAAATTTTAAAATGTTTAGAAATAAAACCTACCTAATATACCACCCTCCCCAGCCCCCCGCCTCACCCCCAGTTTTTTTAATATGTAAAAATTAAAACATTGAAACCCTAATAATCCTCCCAGTTACTCTCTCTTTCCTTGACACTTTGCTAGTTGCTCTCGAGCAAATTGCTCGGCTCGCTAGTCACTCTCGCGTCTCTGTCTCTCACTAGTCGCTCTCTGTCTCTCTCTCTCTGAGCCTCTATCTTCTCGCTAATTTTTAGAACTCCGAGCATTTTATCGTCTCTCTCTTGAGTGCACATCTCCTCTTTCTTCTTAATTTAACAATTCATACAACAAAATGTAAATATATATTTTTATGACTTCGAGTGCTGTATTGTTTAGATTTTTTGGGTTAAGAACAAGAGAAGTTAGACTTTGGGTTTTGCCATTTGGGGGTTTGAGAAGATTGTTGATTTTGATCATTTTTTTAGAGTTGATCTAAATTGATGATTATGTTGATATATTATATTTCAATGAGTGTTCAGTTTTTACAAACCTCTGCAATAAAGCATTCAATCTTCACTTTTAGAAACCTCGATGTGTCATTGAAAGAGGTTAATGAGGGTCCAAATAGGTAATATGTAGTAATATTATCATGGTTGTGATGAAGATGCAAATGGAATAGATATGATGAGATGAAAAGACAGCAATATATGGATTAGTGATATGATCAAAATTATATTCTAACACTTAATTGAATTAATTCTAATGAAAATCTCAACTCCCTGTAAATAATACTTATAGATATCATTACATATATGACGCTAACCGGAGACCAATAGAGAAGAAGGGCTAAATGAAGCAAATGGAGGATTTGTACTCCTGATTTTTTTCTTTTTATGAGCTGGACATATTATTTGTGATATTTCATATGTATTTCGTAGTTGTTAAAACTTGTAGTTGTTGGAACATGCTATCGTTTTGTTGAGTTTGAAATATGTTCCTTCTTTTATTCTTCATTTAGCTTAAATTTTCGGGATTTGACTAACATCGCAGCGATTGATGGGTAGAATATAGAAAATTTGTCTAAAATTATTGCATGGTAAAAGGAATGATTTTGGATCGGAATAAATCGAATGCGGATTCGGATGTTGCAAAATCCTATCCGAATTCGACCCGTTGACATCCCTACACTGAATGTGGTATTGACCTATCTCATACGTGCAAGTCATAATTGGAAAAAAGAAAGAACAGGTTAAAGTATATGTAGATTTGACGTCAACTTTAGACAGATTGTCACATGGTAGTAGTTTCCTGATACTCGTGAATATGCCACGCCAAGGAGATTCGGAATTCGCGCAATTATTTATGTTCCTAACTACTTTGTTGAATGTGTATTACTAATAGTCCAAGTAGTGAAAAATTTCCAAAAAGTTCCAAAGAGTTACACACACAGATTTCAATGGTTAAAAGCATGTGATTCAACCGTTATGAACATGTGAAATCAGTTCGCTGAATGTGTATTAGTAGTACTCCAAGAAGTGATATAGGATGGGAACTAAAGGTATCGTGGTCTACTGAATAAAATACAATAGCCACACTACTGATTCTATAGACCTGGGCCTAAGATATAAGTATTGCCCTCCAAGAAGTGGAATAGGATGTGAATTAAGAGTACCGTGGTCTACTGAATAAAACACAATGGCCACGCCACTGATTCTATAGACCTGGGCCTAAGATATAAATGTTGCCCGCTCCCTTCCTCCGACTGTAAGATAAAGGGGGATTATCCACCGTTGTTAGTCACTAGAATAAGGAGAAGATTAGGACAGCAAAAGCAAGCTTGACTAGGCGGACTTTTATGTCATAATGTTGTGATGATTGAGGGTACGTAAAATGTTACATGTATTATGTGTATTAGATAATAAACAATTGTCCCCAACTCTCCAACAACTCCACTAATATTATCTGCAGTAATTTTGTTCACACCAACATTCACGTCCACATTCATCTATGCATTTACCTTCTAAGCTATAGCTATGACGCAGGTGAGGTGAGCACCTTGTTGTACCCCCTTCTTTGTCCTTTTTATGTGAAAATTTGAACGACTCAACTAATTTATAACTTTTCTGGCTTGACCTTCAATTAATATATTTAAAGTGGAAGCCCTACAATATAACCATTAGGTGTCTTTTCTTCAATAGATAATATCTTCCAAGTTATGGAATAAAATGCAATTAAATTTTAAGTAGATTGGACGGAGTCAAGTTCGATATTTTGATATGAATCAACTTGATAAACCATTGATAAGTATAATAATTGATGAAAAAGCTGGTACGTGGTAAATGCCATAACCACATGTAACAAAAAATAAAAGCTGAACAGGTAGTCTGATATGTGGTAACAGACTAACAGTTGACATGGAACAAAAATGAAAAAGATCCTTAACCTCAAATATTAAGTAACAATTAACATGAACTCTGAATATATAGGCACCTCTGTAGCAACATTTTCCCTAACCCTACTCAATGTCATAAATATAACCTCCCCAGCAATATCAACAACAGCAGATTGCTACCTAATTCCCAACAAGCTCTAATTTCCCTAAAAATTTAGAGCTACAGCATGATAAATAGGAGGCTCCAACCGAACCTATACCTGGGCAGCAAGAATTTCATTCCATGTATCAGGAATTCCAGGAAGACACCAATGGAGGCAATCCTGTATTCCTGAAGATGCTTTGGTACTGTACCGTGATATATGCCCTTCATCTCTCAGTTGAGAAAGAGCCGTTATGTCCAACAAGTTTACCCCAGTGCCCCTCACAGCGCTTGCAATTACCTGATCACTCGATCCCTCTTGCTTCACTTCACTTCCTCGGGCCAAAGGGGTTGTGTTTTCACAGGTCCCCCCCGTGTTCCATTCCCCATTGAAGAAATGCCTAGGTGAGATTGTTCTGAAGAATACCTTGAGCCTTGGGTAAGACGGTAGTTGTGAATCCACCCATCTTGCAATGCTGAAAATTGTGAAGTTCTTGGCATTTCCAACTGGGGCGAGCCTTCTGTTCTTGTTGGGCTTCCCATCAACATACATGATCCACCGGTTTGCCCTGACCTTTCCTCGGTTCCAGTGGTGGCCCGTATTTAGGACTAGGACATCAAAGCGGTGGAGGAACTGCCTGAGGAAAGATGGGGGTTGGTCCAAATGCATGGCTACCTCACTTTTGGGGTCACTTCCATTGAGAGGGACCAGGTCACAGAGGCACGACGACCAATAATATAAGACAGTGGTGTTGGTTGCTGGGAACCTGAAGGCCCAACCGTTAGGACGGGAAGCCCCATGTGGGGTGGTTAACCCATACTCTCGCCCCACATCTTGAACTTCTGGACTAGCTTCACCTCCAGTAAGCATACACATAAGGGACTGGAATTGCTGCCTGCCCAAGGAATCTCCCACAAAAGCAATGGTTCTATCCTGCATTCTACAAAAACAAATGGTTGTTCAGAGCAAAGTCTCACAGCTTGTTAAACCCAAAAATAACAGAAAGACCATGAGGCCACATTGTTATGAATCCTGAGGAATCTACTAATCATGGTTAATGAATTGCAACGCGAAGCATGAATCATTAGCAAAGACTGTTTCTGAGCAGCTGTGCATGCTTTAAGTTCAACAATGCAATGAAATGGGACCATGGATTTCTAGGCATCATTTTCAACAAGCACGAATAAGATAAGAACCTAAGATCTATAGCAAAGAAATGAACAGTAAATAAGTTCCTCACCTCTTCAGAAATGCAGACCTTTCGAACTCTGGCATCTCACAATTTTCTGGCTGCCACCTATACGCTTCATAACCAAAATCTGGGCGTTGTGTTAATCTACAAGCCCACATCTCTGACAGCCACTGCTTACATTTAAAACCAGAATACAATGGTCGCGTGTTGTCTATAACCCATCTACCTTTCGCATAATTACATACTGCCATGATGAAAACAAATGCCATGATTACATAAAACTAAAGTCACAATGCTCAGCGAGATCACAACATGATCCTGTTGACGGGGCTTTCAGGTAACAAGTTGTTAGATATCCATGAATTGTGCAATTACAGCCCAAAGAGTAGCATAGTTTTGAGTAAAATGTCCAAGCAATAAAATAGGTATAGGTACCATACCATTTAGTCTATCCCTAGCTCTCAAAGATGTGAACAAACCCTAACTATAAGAAACTACACAGCATGCATTATTGAAGACAGGAAACACAATTGCAATGCTTCTAAGCTAGACACAATCAAAGAGGGAACTAGAAAAAACTTGGGCAGGAAGTCATAATTCACCCAATTCCAAGAATCTCTGGGTCAAACATGGACACAGAAGAGCCCAAACAAAATGAATCCCAGGTGGTGCACATAGGAGGCACTGAAAAATGGATGTTAAGAAAAAGCAGCAAAGCATATACCTTCATGGATCTAAAATACTAAACCTCTAGTGTGGTCACCTATAAAAGGCAAGTTTTTAAAGGCACAACAGCAAGGCTCTGTCATCATAGATTCAAGAGAGATCCCTCAAATTTCGTAGACAGTAAATACCTTTCTTCTCAGAAGAGGAAGCTGAATCCTTTGCTTCCTTTTCTTCTTCTTCTTCTTCTTCTGTCACTACAGATTTTTCTGTGACAGAGGACCCTTCGATCAAAGAGGACCCCTCTGGCACAGAGGACCCTTGTGTTGCAGAGGGCTCATCTGTTCCAGAGGACACAAAAGACTCTTTAGGCTCCGATTCTACATCTGCAACATTCACTATTAGTGGTCTTGGCTTATCTTCTGGTTCAGCATGTACAAGGAGTGGTTCTTGAACAGGATATTCTTGTTTGAAGTCATCACTGGAAATGTGAGAAGTTACTTGAAAAATATCTGAGCAAAAAGAAATCAAATCAGATAATAAATAAAAGAAACCGCAGCAACATATGTAACGAGAAAACACCCCCCCAAAAAAAAAGATATTCAAATGCAGCTGCATACAGCGATTCACCCTATCAAACATGATACACAAAATGTTGACCCTGTCACTGTAGTATGAAAGAAAGAAAGAATAGCTTCAACTTAGATCTTTGAATTTTCTCCAAAAAGAGCAAACAACTAACATCTCTGCGAGTCATTCATGAATCCTCATGTTGTTATTCATTCACCGATCATGGAACCAAAAGAAATATTAAAGACAAAAGCACAGATCACGCACTTCGGCACAAACCTGAACTAGGTAAGACAAACTGATCTTGGGGTGATAATAAGGTTGCAAAATGTGGTCTCCTCTCATAAGACCAAAGTAACACTGTCATACATATTACAGTCAACAATGTAAATGAGAACTGTTTCCCCCTGGCTCTGTGGAAACTCCCTCCCTTCATTTTCGGAGCAAATACCATGAAGCACCTTGTTTCATCTCATCTTTCCCCGGAACATTCAATAATTTATTCTACACGCTGGATCTGAAAACTTCAGCTGAATTTTTTTTTTAAAAAAAAAACACGGAGAATGGAATCAGCAAATAATATACACACAGTACATAGTTAACCAGCTGAATAAGAAAGAATAGAGAAAATTCTGATTTACATTTGAGGCTATGTATCATTAGGGCCTCTTTTGAATAGTAAATGATATGAACATAGCCAAGGCACACAGGTATATCACCGGACTAGTTTCAGGTTATAAAAGCAATCCACGTGCCTAATTAACAACCTGTAGATTACTCATTGAATCCAATATTCAGGGTAACTCTTTGTTTAACCCCAAAAGGCCCAAACATTCTAGTATTATACAGTTGGACTGATTTACAATTCAAACATTCAAGAACAACATTCAAGAATAACATTCAAGAAATCGTCTCTGCTTTAATCCTTTTTTGACATCAAAGAATGTCGGCTATTAACCTTATCAAAAAGAAGGGGGGAAAAAAAAGAATGTGGGCTATTACTATACGACAAAGAAAACACAGCCTCCCTTTGTAAGCAAATTCTTAGTTGTATTAAAAAAGTTTCCCTGACTTAGGTCATTCTCCATAAATAGCTTTACTAACTACATAATATAAGAAAAGGGATTGCTATGATGAGAACAGCACATGATAATGGTCACCATCAACACAAGCAATATCAGAACTATTCTTTTGTTTCAAGTTGCTTGCCCGATTCTAGACTTATATAAGTTGAATACTCCAATTTCCAAGTGGAATTTTAAAAAATGTCACCAAATAACAGAATGAAGCACGCCTTTCAGTGGGGAAAGCAACCCTATATTCTCATATCAACAGTAAAATGCTTTCAGAAATTTTTGATATCCCTTTCGCTGCTGACCAGGTCAAGAAAAAAGAAGAAACAATGTGTACTTGCAAGGTTGCTAGTACTAAAGTACCATGCCCTAAACATGTCTATTCAACTCCCAAATTATAAACCCCCCAAAAAAAAGAAAGAAAAAAAAAAAAACCTTCCTTGTGGAAGAACAAGTAGGGATTCAGGCATTCAGCATAATTTACCAGTTAAAAATGAGATCTATTCAGCAAAGATTAAAACTTCTGACAGCACAATAACAGAAACCACAAGCTGCCATAGATCCCATCCAAACAACAGTTAAATCAAACCCCACTTCTCCTATTAGAAAAATTCCTCAAATTTCAGAATTTACATCAATCCAACTTCATCATGCATCAGAAACAAGCACAAACCCAACAAAAATGAACTGTTAAGTTACAGAAAGTCCGACTATAAACCCATAAGCAAAATGCAGGAAACTCCAAAAGGGCAGTTTCAGCTTGGAATCAAAAACCCCAAACAACAATGGCCATGCTAATTGCTAGCTTAACACTTCCGCATTAAAAATCTTAATTCGAAGGCCTAAGAACAAATGAAATTGAAGCAAAAATGTACCTCGGGAAGTACTTCGTGGCCTCTTTGTGGGCTGCTTTGAGCAAGGATCTTGAGAAAAAATTTGCCCAAATTCAGGTTTATGCTTAGGTTTAGATTCTCAGGCAAGACATAGAAAGAGGGGGGCGAGAGAGATGAGAGATGAGAGATGAGAGATGAGAGATGAGACATTTGTGGATTGTGGCCTACTAAATGTGGCGCTTTGTAGCAGCGGCAGGGCACTTGCTTTTTGGGCATGCTCATAAATAAAATAAAATAGCGGATCAAAATTTGGAAAATAAAATTTACTGATGCCAATATTCTTTTTTCCTTTTCTCTTGATCAAAATATTCTCTTTCTTTGTTAGTGGGAAAGTACTAGTGCTTGATGCTTGTGTCTAAGAAATGAAAATGAGAACATGAGATCTTATTTCCCGCCTAAACTACTACTTAGATAGTGCCACGTATGTCTCATTAATTTCCTCAGTCATGGAAGATAATTTTTTTAATTTAGACATTTGTTTTCTTTAAAAAAATATTTACAGTTCAACTAATTAAATAGTAAGTAGTTGCATGCAACTGTTAAATTGTCACATACGAAAATTTAGACATATATGTCCTCAATATACATTTGTATGTCCTTTTAAAAATTATGCATTTTAAAGGACAAGTTTGACATTTTATCACATAATTTACTCATTGTATTTTGACCCACAAATATCAAACAATTTGTAAATGTGTGGTTTGATGGTAGCTTTCCTTTCTTTTTCTTTTAAAATAAATGCAACAATTTGGATATGATTATTCAAAGGGTACCTCTGAGTGAGAAACTCTTCTTGGGAAGAGACTTTAATGGGTATATTAGAACAAAGGTAGATGGATATCATACGACACATAGAGGTTTTGGTTATAGATGAAGAAACAATGTAGGGATATCGATTCCAAACTTTGCGGTTACTTATGAATTGATGATTGTAAACTCCTATTTTAAGAAGAATGAGAACCACTTGGTGACCTTTAAGAGTGGTATCTTGAATACTTAAATTGACGACTTTCTAACTAGAGCGGACAACAGAAGGTTACGAAAAGATTGTAAAGTGATTCCTAGTGAATATTTGGCAACACAACATACATTATTCAGTGATGGATGCAGAGATTAAATGTTTGAAGAGAACAAAGAGAAATGTGGAGGATCCCATAGCGAAATGGTGGAATCTTACTAGTGAGAATGCAATACAACTATTGGAGAAGATTAAAGCAGAATAGAGCTGGAAACAATGAAAGGATGAAGACACTATGTGGGAAGAAATGACAGAGTGCATTCAAAGGTCATTTAAAGATATCTTAGGAACTTCTAGAGGGGTTGGATGCACAATAAAAGGAGTTTGGTGGTGGAATAAGGGGAGAAATTCAAAGAGAAACAAGATGTATATGCTGCTTTAAGCAATAGTATAACTGACAGAAAAAGGGTCAATAGAGTTAGGTACAAGTCAGCAAAAAAAGTTAGCAACACAAGTAGTCACTGTAGCTAAAAACGTTGTCTATCAAACGTTATGTCAGAAACACAAGACTAAGGCAGGTGAGAGAAGCTCTTTAAGTTATGGAAGCTTAAGAAAAGGAGATCAAGAGACTTGAGTTATGTAAGGTGCATCAAAGACGAGGATGGTAAGATTCTAGTGGAGAAAGCAGAAATAAAACAATGATGGCCCACAGGACGAAGCAAGGGTGTCATAAGATTCATCAAAACTATCGATTTTGCAACCTTGTCAACAAAGTTAAGACTAAAGAGGCCCTAAGAAAGATGTCGAATTGAAAGGCTGTGCGCCCATGCCAAATCCCTATGGAAGTGTGAAAGTGTTTGGGTCAAGAGAGATTAAAGTGGTTAACAGTGCTATTTAATGTTATTTCATGACTGTAAAGATGCCCCGATAGTGGAAAATTAGTACAGTCATCCCACTTTACAAGAACAAGGGTGATATTCAAAATTGCACTAATTATAGAGGTATAAAACTGATTAGCAAATGAAGTTATAGGAATGGGTAATCCCAAGGAGGTTAAAAAAGAATATTTCAATCTTAGAGAACCAATTTAGTTTTATGTCAGGTACATCAACCACAAAAGCAATTCATCTAGTTAGAAGATTCATGGAATTGTATACAGATAGGAAAAATGATCTTCATATGGTATTCATAAATATAGAAAAAGCATGTGATAGAATACCACCTGAGTTGTTATGGAGATACCTAGAGAAGAAAGGAGTTCCCGTTGGGTATATATGAGTTACAAAGGACATGTACGAAAAAGTAAAGATAAGTCTTAAGGCCTTAGGAGGGGACTTCAAATTACTTTTCTGTTAACATTGGACTCCATTGGAGATCAACTTTAAACCCATTTCTTTTCGCTATTATTATGGATGAACTTACAAAAGGAATTCAAGAGGAGGTACCATAGTGCATGCTATTTGGGGATGATATTGCTTTTGTCGGTGAGACTAGAGACAGAGTTAATAATAAAATGGAGGAATGGGAACATACTCTAGAGTCTAGATATTTAAATTATGTTGATAAAAAATGACTACTTAAAATGTGATTTCAGTGGAGGGGAAGAGGGCGGTGGGAAGCTACCATGAGTGGTCTGGAATACCAAGGGTTGAGAAATTTAAATATCTAGGTTCGATCATTTAAAAGGAATGGGATATTGATGAAGACATTAACCAATACATAAAAGTGGAATGACAGAAATGGAAGAATACTTCAAGATTGTTGTGTGATAAGAGCATATCTGCAAGATAAAAGGGAAAGTGTATCACATGGTATTTACACCAATATTGTCGTATGGCTCAAAGTATTGGCCAATAAAAAGACCAAAGTTTAGAAGTTGATGGTAGCTGAGATGGGAATGATATGATGGATTTGTGGTCATACGAGATTAGACATGATTAGAAATAAATTCATTATAAATAAGGCAAAACTGGTGCCTATAGAAGATAAGTTGAGAAAGAATAGACTTAGATGGTTTGAACAAGTGAGGAAAAGGATTATGGATGCACCTGTGAGTAGGGATAGACATGAGGCGGGTTCAGGCGGGTTGAGTTGTACCAACATACATACCCATTTTCAAAAGTCATACCCATAAGCATACTCATACCCATCAGGTGTTGGATGGTTGTACTAAGGATGGCAAAAAGTTGGGGAATACCCATCCCCGCCGGGGCCCCGTCCCGAAGTGGGGAAAAATCCCCGTCCCCAAAGGGGACGGGACGGGGAGGAAAATTAATCCCCACTCGGGGATGGGGATGGGGACGGGGACATAGTTCAACCCGTCCCCGTCCCCATTTCCCCGTCGGGGATTTTGTCCCGTTCCCATCCTCGTCCCCGATTTCCCGATTGGGGGAAAAATCCTCGCCTCCGTTCCCAATTTTAATTAAAATTACAAAAATAACCTTATTTTCAAAATTTTTAAATAAAACAACTAAGGTTATATATGTAATTTTTTTTGTAAAAATCATAGATATATACTGGATTTGGTACTCATGGCCGTGAAGAGTTTAGAAGGTAAGGGAAAAATAGCGGATAAAAATCCCCGTTGGGACCCCGATGGGGATTAAATCCCCGCCGGGGATGGGGACGGGGGGGAATTTTTTCCCCGCAGCGGGGAACGGGGCGGGGACAGGGAGCGGGGATTCCAGCGGGGACGGGGATGGGGAATATACTCCCCGTCCCCAACCCGCCCCGTTGCCATCCCTAAGTTGTACCCATACCTATACCCATCGGGCATTTCAAATTTACGAGATTTATTCGAGTTTATATAGAGTGCGCAAAGTGCCGTGCATATTCGCATGCACGCTATTGGGTATTTCAAATTTACGGGATTTATTCAGGTATACGTAGAGGCGCAAAGTGCCACTCATATTCGTATGCCTAACGTATATTTTTGAGTTTTGACGTATTTTGGTCACCTTTTACTAGAAAATCGGGTACACAATTGGGTACGGATTTTAAAAATCTACACCCATACCTATACCGATTTTCAAACGCAATGCTCATACCCATACCCACTTAAAATCAATTTTCATCACCCATTCGGGTGTAAATGGGGCGAGTATTGATCAAGTTTTTGAGGTTCGAGTAATACTCCCATCCCTACCCGTGAGAAGTTGTGAGACGATTAACCTTCCAGAATGCAGAAGAGGCAGGGGTTGACTACAGAAAAATTGAAACAAAGTGAGTAAACATGATTTGAAATTTTTAAGACTAACAAACGACATGCCTCAAGAATCAAAGTAGGAGTATGTGAAGGTTTAGGCTTAACGTTGAGGACCACAAGTAGCTTGCTTAGTGGCATTCCATTGGCTTCTGAATGGGAGGCAATGGTGTGTTATAGTATTCTGGTAGTATCCTAGAGCTGTCATTATAGTACCTTGGATTGTTCAAGATATAGTATTCTCCTCTACTATGTATTATATATGTGTGTGTGCGTGTGTGTGCGCGCGCATGCGTGTATGTGTGTGTGCGTGTATATATCTATATATGTATATATATGTATATGTATGTGTGTATGTATATATATATATATATGTGTGTGTGTGTGTGTGTGTGTGTGTGTGTGTGTGTGTGTGTACATATACACATATATATATGTATGTGTGTGTGTGTATAGATATATACACACACATACACACACACACACACACATATATATATATATATATAGAGAGAGAGAGAGAGAGAGAGAGAGAGAGAGAGAGAGAGAGAGAGAGAGAGAGAGAGAGAGAGAGAGTAGGGCTGTACAAAAATCAAAAAACCAAAACCAAAAATTGAATCGAAAAATAGGAAAAATTGAACAGAAAAACTGGTTAACCAAACAAATTTTCTAAAAAAACAGTTAGGTTGATCAAAGCAAATTTTTTTTTGATTTTCGGTTCGGTTACATTTGAGATGGTTCGAAAATTCGATTAATCGAACAAAAATCTTTTGCCCAAAAAAAAAATTAAAAAATGAAAATTTTAGGTAGGAAAGTACACTTTTTTAATTATTTGTGAATGGCAACTCAGCTTTAATGTTTTTTAAACAAATCTTAAACATAAGAACATGAAGAATTTAGGTAAGAAAGTACACCTTTTTATTATTTGTGAGCGGTTAATCGGTAACCAAATTGAAAAATCAGTTACCTGATATGAAAAATCGGTTAATTGACTTTTTGGATTCGATTGTGGTTCAAATTTTGGATGAACCAAAACTTTTCGTTTAACCAAAAATTGATTAATCGAAAAGTTTTGTTTGATTATTGTTAGAAATTTTCTTGAATTGAAAACTGATTAGCTGATTTTTGATTAATCGAAACTCTGGTTAATTGGTTTTGCACACCCTTAATATTTGGTTCCACTGGACGTTAGCATTTCATGTATATTGCCATTTGGTTGTGAATAATTTGACCGTCTAAATATTTGAAAATTTTTTACGTAGGTCTCTTGTAATCGATCTCTCTGTTGACAGATGTGTTTGTCGAAGTAAGACTGCTTACATCTTTATCTTTCTATACTCCGCAAAAGCGGTACCAATGCACACTGATTGTCGTTGTAATTGTATTCGTGACGTGCGCAACACTTAGAGCCTGTTCTTTTCATTGGTCCTTCTGAATTTACTCATTTCAATCAACTCCAACCCATTTCAATAAAAAATATCAACTTCAATCTACTTCAACCTACCTCCTTCAAAATTTTATTCTTACTATTTTAACCAATATAAAAAATATCCCAACTTCAACTCACTTCAACCCAATTCAACAAAAAATACCAACTTCAATCCATCTCAACCAACTTGACCCTTTTACCAAACCCAATTTACTTATGAAAAGAACAGGCCCTTATTGATTGTTTCTGGGTATTATCTATTATCCCTTGTGTATTTGCTGCTTCTCAATTGTTATGCTACCTTGCTTGAAACTATGCATTTCTCATAAACTCTCATCATTCTTTTGCAATGCATTCGTGCTTTTATACTAGTAAAGTTTTTTCACTGAGGCAATTTTCAACTAGTGTTTTCTCTTTCGTGGGTCTACATTATTCGATCTCTCCGCTAGTAACAATATTTGTAGAGATAAAGGTATCTATATTTGAATCTTTTCAAATAGGCTAAACCCCCCTGAAACAGAACGTACATTGGGGGTGCTGGTGGTGTTAACTGCTATGCAACGGTCAATACAATAATAAAAAATGATAAAATGAACATGAGAAATCTAATATTTTCGGAAACCTTTTTTTAAATATCGAATTAATATCTCATTAGTATGATATATTTTTTGTCAACCTTAACTAAAAATTAGATAACAACTCAATATAATATCTCTACATCTTAAATAAATTTCAAAATCTCCCTTAAGGGAGTTACTGTTCCAATGTACTGTAAATCATCCTAATGTTCCCATGCTAAGCTAATAACTCATCAATAGAAGGGTTATTTTTTAGTTGGAATTATTAAAATGCTCTTAAAAGTTTGTCAATAGAATTAATTAATTTTTAAAATTAATTAAAATTATATGATGGGTCAATACGTTATTTCCGAGATTAATTCCTCTCGTTTAATAAAATGCTGTTTTTTTTGGGGGGGGGGGTTTCCCGAGTCGCACTGAAACTGGTTAAGTCAATCGAAATTTGAAAAATTGCGTTGACTATTACTAATTGACAATTACATGGAAGTTGAAATGAAGGATATTACTATAATTTATTTTCTTGGTGGGGTTCACACTTTCACACCATTACGTAGCGGAAAACTTTTTCCAAATTGTCTGGATGCTAATTTGATCAAGAATTAGTCATACGATCAGTTTTTAAAAATATATATAAGTGCCTTTCGGATATAATAAGCAAAAATTCAAAGTTTTTTGACCCAAAAAAATAAAAAATTGAATTAATTTGTATTAATCCACTTAAGGTTAAATGGGTTTCTGGTAAAAATTGTTCGCACCGCTCATAGAAGAACACCGGCCTTTTATTCTTTGGATTATAGACATATACCTTATGTAAGTGGAAGAAATATATATATATTTTTTTGGGTGACAATTAGGAACGTAGGTGGAGGAAATATTGAAAGGAGTGATAGAAAATTGGAAAGATTTGAAATAATAAGGAGTAATTGAAAAATTCTGTACAAGTTAATTAAATAAAACATGGCAACCAATTTTCTATAAATTTATATAAATTCATTTGAAGATTCTACCAATGTTGATTTTTTTCCAACGATTATAATTAACTTTGTTTTGAGCAATTGATATGATATGAAAAAATATCAATCGTTGTTCTAATGTAAGATGACTGACTATTGTAACTTACCACAAACTAAGTCATTTTTTTCTCTCTCTCTCCTCAACAACCCCATGTAATCCACTCCTCCCCTCCCCCAAAAAATCCTTCTTGCCCCCTCCAAATCAAGAAGCCATGAAAGGCCTAAGAAAGAAGGAAAACTTCAATATTCTATTGCTATGTATAATGGCGACTGTTTATATTAAGAATTACTACTACTTTTATTGAGCATTGCAGTTGCTATGGAGATCCAAACATCCTCAAATTCATATTTTCATCTCAAATAAACAAAAAAATAAAAAGAAGAAGAAATTCAAAGTTTCATTCTCTTTCCTAATTCCACACCCTTCATCTTCCCCTTCCTTTATACTTCCCCATCTATCAACCAACATCCTAATCTCACTTTACACATTCTCTTTATTTAGCCGTCCTTGGTCATGCTTCGTCATCAAAACCCATCCCTTAAACGCTAAGCCTCGAATTTTTCTCACCCCAATTCCACAACATTCCCCTTCTTTCTTCTTTACAAGCCAAACCCAAAAACACAGGGCAATATTTTTGGGCCAAATTTTTGATTATTTGTTGGACAAAAAGTACTTATAATCACGATTGCAGGCTTGCTACGAATGGTGCGCAAGATATTAGGAAGGAAGGTATAATAGTGTAATCATCATAGAGTTCATACTTTCCTAACCTTGTATCTATGTAAATATTTGTATTTATTTCTTTCCTAATCATGTAACCAACCCCTATACATACAATCAGTATTTGAATGCAATGAAATCCTAAAGTTGGGCAGAGCAGCAAGGACAAACTTTCTTAATACATATATGCTCTTTACAACATCCCTGCTCTTTACATGGTATCAGAGCCGTGGTGTTAATCTCAGGCAAATCTTTCAGAATGAGTGATGAAACCAAAATTAACAACGCAACACCGGGGATTGACATCAATGATCCTCAATCACTATTCTATTTGAGTACATTTGATAGTCCAGGCAATATAATCTGCCCAATCATATTCTGTAACACCCCGAGTGTGGCTTAAAAAAGGATCGAATTGACTACTTATATCATCAAAGGTGCACCTTTCTTTTCGGGAAGCTCACTCTTAAGAACTCCACAATTAAGCGTGCTTGCTGGGGAGCAATCTTCGTATGGGTGACCTCCTGGGAAGTTTCCCCGAAAGCGTGTGAGCGAGGACGAAGCACGCCGGAAAGACTTGTGATGATTTGTGGGGCCAGTCGTCGATCCTTGAAGCCGTTATTGGTAAGACCTGCGACCGAGAGGGGTCGTGGCATTACAGATGGTATCAGAACCGACCCGCGACCGTGAGCTGCGCCAGTGGATGGAGCGCCCATGGGCAGTCACCTAGCGAGGCAAAGATATTGGGTGTGGACCGCTGGTCAAGAGGACACGTAAGTCGGTCGATTGGTAAGGCACAACGAGGACGCTGTGCGTTTCAAGTGGGGGTGATTGTAACACCCCGAGTGTGGCTTAAAAAAGGATCGAATTGACTACTTATATCACCAAAGGTGCACCTTTCTTTTCGGGAAGCTCACTCTTAAGAACTCCACAATTAAGCGTGCTTGCTGTGGAGCAATCTTCGTATGGGTGACCTCCTGGGAAGTTTCCCCGGAAGCGTGTGAGCGAGGACGAAGCACGCCGGAAAGACTTGTGATGATTTGTGGGGCCAGTCGTCGATCCTTGAAGCCGTTATTGGTAAGACCTGCGACCGAGAGGGGTCGTGGCATTACATATGGTATCAGAACCGACCCGCGACCGTGAGCTGCGCCAGTGGATGGAGCGCCCATGGGCAGTCACCTAGCGAGGCAAAGATATTGGGTGTGGACCGCCGGTCAAGAGGACACGTAAGTCGGTCGATTGGTGAGGCACAACGAGGACGCTGTGCGTTTCAAGTGGGGGTGATTGTAACACCCCGAGTGTGGCTTAAAAAAGGATCGAATTGACTACTTATGTTACCAAAGGTGCATCTTTCTTTTCGGGAAGCTCACTCTTAAGAACTCCACAGTTAAGCGTGCTTGCTGGGGAGCAATTTTCGTATGGGTAACCTCCTGGGAAGTTTCTCGGGAAGCGTGTGAGCGAGGACAAAGCACGCCGGAAAAACTTGTGATGATTTGTGGGGCCAGTCGTCGATCCTTGAAGCTGTTATTGGTAAGATCTGCGACTGAGAGGGGTCGGAGCATTACATATTCACAGGAGACAATTATGCCAAATGAGTCGCCTTGTAACCAATGGCCTAAAGTCGAAAAACAAACTAGCTTTTGTAGATGGAACGCTGACCAAAACAAATGCAGACTCCCTAGAAGCTCATGCCTAGGAGAGATGTAATTCCATGGCGATAGCATGGTTACATAATGTTATTGACAAAAGCTTACATGGCTCTGTCGCCTATACAGAAACAGCAAAGGAGTTGTGGTCAGATCTGAAAGATCGTTACTCACAAAGCAATGTAATTTGCACACATCAATTGAAAAGAGAAATTACTCTTGCAAATCAAGAAGGTCAGTCAGTAACCGAGTACTTTACTAAGTTGAAGACCCTTTGGGATGAACTTGGGGCTTACCTCACATTGTCGAACTGTAGCTAGACAAAGGAGTTTAACCTCAGCAAATATTTTGAAAGTGAACGTGTTCATCAATTTTTTATGGGTTTGGACACTGAGTAATTTAGCATTGTGAGATCCAATTTGCTTGCAATGGAGCCTCTTTCCACCGTAAACCAGGTTTATGCTGCTGTTCTCATATAAGAAAGGTAGCAGTCTCTAACGAAGGGGACGGAGAACAAGGCTATGGTGGAAGCATCAGCCTTCAAGGTTGTGGCGATGAATAGATTCAGACCGTCAAATTAGCCCAGATGCACGCACTGTCACAAGTCTGGCCATGAGCAAAGCCAATGCTTCGAACTTGTTGGTTATCCATCGAATTGGCAAAGTCACCAGTCAAATCGTGCACATCTAGGCAGAAGTTGAAGCGGTGCTAAAGGAAGCGTCGCCGGAGACACCAGATGCAACGGGGATACGAATGGGTAGGCCAAATTTGAAATGAAGACCGCCGACGATGCAGGCTGGCCGGATTTCAGGGGGAGGCGTTCACCGTGATCGAGCATGAGAATGGAGCCACCGTGGAGCAAGGAATTGAGAAAGGCACTGGTTTGAGTGCAAGTCAGGTAGAGGCCCTATTTAATCTTTTTAAGGAAAGAGAAAAACAAGAAAAGATGAGTGGTAAGACATCCGATGCTTAATCTTTACAATGGGTTATTGATAGTGGGGCTTCCTATCATATGACTCCTAATATAAATAATCTTGACAATATACATGATTTAGTTGACCCCATTCGCATCAGTTAACCTGATGGTACAATTATTGTAGTCAAGAAGGCGGGAACCGTATATCTTGGTGGCGGATTGACTTTGAAGGAGGTTCTTTATACTCCTACTTTCGAGTGCAACCTAATATTGGTACAAAAATTAGCCAACGATGAAAACTATAGTGTTGTTTATGGTGCTGATTTTTGCGTGTTGTAGGACCTCATTTCGAGGAAGCCTATTGATATAGCTGAAATGAGGAATGGGGTGTACTTCTTGAAGACAAGTGCAGGAGGAACAAGCTATGCAACAATCAGCACCAAGGAGCCCAGTATTTGGCATTAGCAACTTGGTCATCCTTCTTTTGGTAGTTTATCAATTTTTTCAGAAGTTATGGTTTTCGTTTGAATAAAGATGATTTGCGGTGTTGTGATATATGCCACAGAGCAAAACAAACAAGAAATCCGTTTCCCACTAGTACTAGTCGAGGTAGAAACCGTTTTCTTTGATTCATTGTGACTTGTGGGGTCGATATCACACTCCTTCGTTAAGTGGATGTCATTATTTTCTATGCATTGTGGATGACTTCAGTAGATCTATTTGGGTTTACCTCTTGAAAGATAAATATGAAACTTACAATAGAATCGTGGACTTTTGTGCCATAATTAAGACTCAATTTGGGGGGACGGTTCAACAAGTGCGCAATGATAGTGGAACGAAATTCACAAATGGACCTTTGCGTGCTTACTTTAAGCAGAGAGGCATCTTGATTGAAACATCTTGTGTAGATACCCCTCAATATAACGGCATAGTAGAGTGTAAGAATCGACACATTTTAAATATTGCCCGAGCTTTGAGATTTCAAGGTCACCTACCCTTAAAGTTTTAGGGTGATTGTGTGTTGAGCGCTGCATATCTCATTAATAGAGCTCCTATAAAACTACTTGATGGGAAGACTCCTTATGAGGTATTGCATGGAGTGCGATCCAATTATGAACATATTAAAGTTGTGGAGTGCTTGTGCTATGCCCACGATCATGAACCCCATCGAGATAAGTTTGCTCCTTGAGCTATTAGATGCATTTTTTTGGGATATCCTTATGGGCAAAAGGGGTGGTGTGTTTATGACTTGGAGCACTGCAAAATATTCACATCACATGATGTCACATTTTATGAAGACAAGTTCCCATTTGCTTCTCCCACTTGCAATACTTTAGAAACCTCTGCCACTGAGAAGCCCAGTAGTGGTGCTGGGCCATGCTAAATCTATGTGTCGAGGAATCAATTCCTAACCTCTTAGAGCGTGGTCCCAGCCCACTCAGAGATATCATAGGGTCCGATCGTGTGGAAGCAACACTGCCCGCAATTGAGCCGGATGAGCACCAGCCCACTAAAGCGCAGCATGCAGGTGAACCCCATCAATGCACTAGGCCCAGTCTAGTAGGCACCTCACCGCCCACTGAACACTCTGTTATATGTAACTCTGAGGGCCATGCCTCTCCATCTGGTAGGCTGACCAATGATGAGCCCATTATGAATAGTCAAGGGGAGAATACTTGCCCCATATAAAATATCTCTACTCAACCACAACGAGATCGACGACCTCTTGCGCGGCTCCAAGATTACTTGTCATGCTATAGATACACCATCCTCAGAGCCTACATTGTCGGCTTCCCTAGGTACGTCCCATCGTTTAGTTCACTATATCTCTTATTATAATTTTTCAGCAAATCATCAGGCCTTTCTTGCATCTGTCATGTCTCATGATGATCCCCAACATTATTCCCATGTTGTTCATGATCCCAATTGGCGTGCCGCTATGTCAAATGAAATCTCAGCTTTAGAAGACAACCACACTTGGGAATATGCTGTTTTGCCTTATGGGAAAAAGGCCTTTGAGTTTAAGTGGGTTTACAAAATCAAATATCATACCGATGGTAGCACTAGCATCAAACAATATAAAGCTCATCTCGTTGTCCTCGGTAACACACAAGTCGAGGAGAACGATTTTCATGAGACCTTTGCCCCTGTCGCTAAATGACTACTGTTCGGTGTCTATTGTCTATTGCAGTTGCTAAAGGATGGGAGCTTTATCAGATGGATGTCCACAATGCCTTTCTTCATGGAGATCTTCATGAAGACATTTATATAAAAGCCCTACTTGGATTTCACCCTCCCAGGCCAAATCTTGTGTGCAAGCTTCAACAGTCATTATATGGACTTCGTCAAACACCTAGACTGTGGTTTTTTAAACTGGCCACTGCATTGCAACACTATGGCTTTCACTAGTCTCCGTCGGATTATTCCTTGTTTGTTTATCAGAACGGTGATGTCTTCTTGGCTCTGCTCATTATATTGTTGATTTGGTCCTCACAGGAAGTAAACTCATACACTGTCATCGCTTCAAGCAATATTTACATCATTGTTTCAAGTTGAAAGATCTTAGCACTTTGAAGTGTTTCTTAGGGATTGAAGTGGCTTGCTCTCTAAAGGGGTTGTTCCTTTGTCAACGTAAATACGCTTTGGACATTTTATTTGAAAGTGGTATGTTAGGCGCCAAAGCAGCATCTTTTCCTATGGAGCAGAATCTCAAATTGACTTCCACCTTTGGCAAGCCTATTGGCGATCCTCATCGCTTTCGTCGGCTGGTTGGTCGCCTTCTTTATCTTACAATCACTCGTCCTGATATTACCTATTCGATTCATATTTTAAGTCAATTCATGCAAGATCCTCGTCAAGGGCATTAGGAGGCTGCCATGTGTTTGTTATGCTACTTAAAGTCTTGCCCAGGCCAAGGAATTCTTTTTCCCACCCATAACACACTTTGGCTCCAGGTCTGTTGTGATTCTGATTGGATTAGTTGTCCTATGACTCGTCGATCTATCACTAGTTCTTTCTCAAATAAGGTGACACGTCTATCTCGCAGAAACCTAAGAAGCAAGCTACAGTGTCTCATTCTTCAGCCGAGGTCGAGTACCGAGCCATGGCTAACACTACTAGTGAGGTTATTTGAACACGGAACCTGTTGCATTTTCTTGGTCTTCCAGTTCCTCCTGCTCAACTCCACTGTGACAATCAGGCAGTTATTCACATTGCTAATAATCTTGTGTTTCATGAACGTACTAAACATATTGAGATGGATCGTCATTTCGTTCATGAACATATTGTGTCCAGCACTATTTATCCATGCTATACTCTGACTACTGAACAACCGGCCGACATCTTTACAAAAACTTTGGGTCAGCGCCAATTTCATTATTTAAAGGGGAAGTTGAGCATTCTTAATCGTCGTGGGGTAACTTGATGGGGAGTATTAGAAAGAAAGGTATCATAGTGTAATCATCCTAGAGTTCATACTTTCCTAACCTTGTATGTATGTAATATTTGTATTTATTTCTTTCCTAA
Source organism: Carnegiea gigantea (assembly GCA_029747015.1). Taxonomy (NCBI): domain Eukaryota; kingdom Viridiplantae; phylum Streptophyta; class Magnoliopsida; order Caryophyllales; family Cactaceae; genus Carnegiea; species Carnegiea gigantea. The sequence goes on from JAKOGI010000041.1 coordinate 1,230,332, forward strand.
TCATGTAACCAACCTCTGTACATACAATCAGTATTTAAACGCAATGAAATCCTAAAGCTAGGTAGAGCAGCAAGGACCGACTTTCTCAATATATCTCTGCTCTTTACAAACATCTCTGCTCTTTACACAAGAGAACCCATTTGATGAACTAGGCTGTCGAATTTCTGAATTAGAGCTCCAGAAATGGTGTGTGAGATCTTATTGAAGTTTGCTGGAGTTCAATCGAGTCGAAGCCCTTGACTTACATCAATCTTCGATGGTGATGACTAAGTAGGTGTTGGTTCCAACTGAGCACACAGGAGAGAGGCTGAGCACAATCTGTATGTCAAGTCCAGTCGGCGTTTATGGTTTCTTGAGGGAACAATTTGAGGGAATTCTTCCCCTTTGGAAAGACATACGCATAACGAAATCAGAGACAGAGACAGACAAACAGAGGGTGTATGCCTTGATGCCAACCGGTTGAATAGGTAAAAGGTAAAGAAAAACAGCGGCTTGGATTCATCACTATGAAATCAAAGGCATAAATTAATCAATTACAATAATTAAGAAAATTTTCAATTATGGTAGAATTTTCTTAATACTTATTGTTGGTTATATATATACTATTGCGACTCGTAAGATGGCGGTGCTGTAAGGTTCTGTTTAGGTGTCATTTCAATTGTTGGATTACGAGCTACGTTAAATGGATAAGAGGACAAGAACTGGGGAGAGTGTTGCTATATTCTTGCTCTTTATTTATTTCCTTTGATAAAGAATAATATTAATGTTTTGTTTTTCTATGACCATTGTATTTTCTTTCTAAAATTAATTTAGTATTTACATTTTAATATCTTTCAAAATAACAATAAAAGTGTTATTAACATCTAATAAAGGTACTTTCAATAATTTATTAATATAATTAAGACATTGTAAACTTGGTTTTATTTTGTTATAAAACAAAGGAGGGGGGAGAAATTAGGAACAATGGAAAAGACTTGGAAAAAAAAAATAAATATACAAGTTGGAAGGTACTTTATTGAAAGAATTAGTAGATAAATAATTTGTAAAGAATAAGCGTCATTTTTTTTTAATGTATAGACATCTAGAATATGTTGGCTCAATCAAAATCTTAAACATCAAAACTAAAAAAATTGATCGCATTTTTTTTAATTTGAAAATTGATAAGCACGAATGACATAGGTAATTCTTGTTATAAGGATTCTATCTAAATAGTCCTCAATCAGGATAATAGAGATAGAAGAATTAGGACTATTTAAGCATTGACTTTGATTCGCAAACAACCATTAGCTATTTGCGTTAATTATTTGTTATTAGCTATTTGTTTCAGTTGTTTCTAGTAGCTGATTACATTAACTAGTTGTAAACAAATATTTAGTGAAATTGACCGTTTATGTAAAAGTTGTTTGATAAAATCACTTTTCTACCTTTAACTCTATTTTATTATTTATATACACATGGTTTTTATTCTTTAGTATTCAATTTTCTTCTCAATATTTATGAATTAAAATTTAAGTAATATGTACAATAGCATTTCTTTAAAATTCTATTTTGTTCATTGTACTTATGCTTATCTAATCTTCTTTTTAATATTATGAAGTAAAATTTACACAAGATCTACCACCCATAACATTGTTTGCTTTTTATTTGGACAGAGAATTTGTTTCTTATTAGTATGTTTTTATTTTTCAATATGAGGTGAAATTTACATGATATTTAAAATGTTTATTATACAAGTTTAACTGGCACAAATGATTTCACTTTTTTATTAGAAATGGCAATTGGTGTAATTTAGGTCACTCTTTGGACATTATGATCATTTGTAAACTAAAATCCAAATAGTAATTTGCAAAAGCTACTTGATTTAGCTTTTTGAGACATGACTTTTTGAGACCAAGAACTCATTCCAAGCAGCTATTAACCGAACTCCAAAAACAACTGTTTGACTCAATCAAACAATCAAAATGCTCCCAAACAGCCAATTGTGATTAAAAACCTATCCAAACAGCCAACAATCCGACACATTGTATACAAACATAGAGAGTAACGATCTAATTGTACTATCTAATTTGCCGTACTGTTAACTTCTCAAAATAGATGGATTGATGGTTAATTAATTGATCAAGCATTTGCGGATCGCATTTGGCGGACAAATAAAATAAAGTGGTTATGACTTTAACTACCCATACAAAAATCTTGTTTGGCAAAAACTAAAGTAATTGGTACGAGTGCTGTTTGGTCAACATAAATTGAAGCTGGCATGGCATAGGACAAGAGGGAAGTGGTTCTAAGTCGGTGCTTTTTGAGAGTCGTTGAAATCCTACCGTTAGGAATTTATGATCCAGTTAAGATCAAATGAATGCTGGAAGAGGCCATTGTCAAGTTGTTATTCTGTCTCTCCTGTTGGATTGTTGTTTAGCTAATTGCCAAGTATTTTACTGTAGCAAAATGTGGGATTATTGCCTGATTAGCTCCGCTAATTCACTAATCCTTGAATAAGATGGTAGCTCATAGATGGGATGATGCGACATGTAATAAAAATTAGAAAAGTCAGTTGTGATCTGATGTGGTAATTACGTTATGAGACTGTCTCACCTAAAATTAAATGACACCAATTATAATACTATTGTCACTTGACTTTACATAGATTGGGGGGGGGGGGAAGAGTCAATCCTCCCTCCCCTCTACCCCAAAAAAAGGAGGTATAGAGAACTTACTTCTAAATGTGTGATAATAATTTCAAAAATTGATCAGTTAAGAACTAATATTTGTAGATGGCGTATGAAGTAACCACACATTATGCCATTAATGGTAATATATGTGTTAAGTTCTTAATTTTATTTAAGGCATATTTAGATTGATATTTCAGTTGTATGTGCATCTTTTTTTAAAATGGTCCAGGGAAAAATATAGTTAATTTTAATTCCACTAAAAGGCAAACCCTAGCTGTTTTTTTAAAAAATAGTTGGTAAAATTAGCTATTTTTAAAAAATATATTTGATAAAATTTATGTCCATATCTCTTATTTACCACCGAAGATAAATTTTTTTAATTAGTTGGTCAATTATTTCTTTTTCATGAGAATTAAATCTACGTAATATGTGTAAATTACCTTCGCTCATATAATCCCGTTTTATTACTAGTTATTCAATCTTCTTATTGATTTATACATGACTTATTTTTTTATCTAATTTTATTTTCAATCTAAATTAAAAGTTATGTCATGTTTAAGGCCTATAGCACAACCTTGTTTTATTGTTCACGTAGAAAAATTTTTATTTGTTATTAGTTTAACTTTCTTTCAATATGAATTGATTTTTTTGAAGTGGGGATGAATAGAATTAAAATTTGTATTACATTTAGGATTACTATATAAAATTAGCAAAAATTAATGATTTTATGTTTTTATCAACTAGTAAAATAAATTTTGAAGGTATGGTCAATATGGATCATTATTTAATTTAAATTTGAATAAGTAAGTTCAAACTTAAAAGATAGAGTGCAAGAAAATATATAAATTTTGTTTATGATATTTAATCAACGGCAATTTGGTCTTTTATATTAAATAACTAAATAGCTAACTTGAAAAAGTTACAAATGTTACCTTTTGGGAAAATAACTTTTTGGGTTGAAAAAGCTATTCCAAAAGGTCATTCATCAAAGAACCCAAATATCTATTTGGCTTAGGCCATGCTTGGCCAAATTAGCTGTTTAAGTAGCAGATAGCGATTCAGGTAGTGGATAGCTGTTTAGATAGCGGATAACGTTCTAATTTAACTGTTAGAGGATAGCTGTTTAGATAAGCAGTTGAAACTAATGTTTTTGGTAAATTAGCTGTTAGACTAGCTGATTAATGTAAATTGACATAAAAGAATATAGATGATTTTCAAAGATAAAATTTTTAAAGGATATTTTTTGGCTAAAAAATATGAGAGACCACTTTTAAATGTTAAACGTTAATAGTACTAGCTTTTCAAAAACGCTGCGTAAAATGCTAAATGTTACTTGAAATGCTAACTAGTTTACCGAACACTAAAAATTAACTAATTAGTGTATTGACTTGGTCAAAACACTAAACACTGTCTAAAACGCTGTTGCTGAGTACGGCCTTAGTCAAACAACCAAAATCACCCCAAAAAGCCATTCAACAAGCCATCTATCAAACAACCCTGTGTCAACTAAAATATTAAATTGATAATTTTTTTAATGCCAAATGCATTGTGTGATTTGTAAATAATTGTAGGTCTTCACAATTATGTTTTTTTACATATAATTGTAGGTCTTCCATAATGCATGATCACTTAGACTAAATTTTTAATGAAAAAATTTGTGTACTTTTCTATGATATTAATCAAATTAACTATGTTTACCATACAGGATTCTTATATTATATTATTTAAACTAATATTATACCAATGTTTGAGAAAAAATAGGTTGTCATAATAGATAACAAAACAAGAAAAATAAAATGAGAACAAATTTTCATATTGACAAAAAAAATTAGAAAAACAATTTTGTAAAATTGTGAACGAAGTAGTAAGTCAATGTGACTGTAAAAGGTTGTAGAGTATTATAAGAAATTGTAACTGTAAGATATTGTAAGGAGTTACAATAAGTTGTAAGTTTTAACTCTTCTTAAATTAAAAAATGAAGCCTTAGAAAAATTGAACATTCAATTCAAAACTTGCATGCCTATGTGTTTTGAATATGTAATTTACTTTGATACAATAAGGCCTTGAACAAAGAAATTTGGGTTCATCGCAAAATGGTTTTTTTTTTTTTTTTTTTTTGGGTATTGAATATATACAGTGGTGGGTTAAAAATTAAGCTCATAAGAATGAGTCTACTATTTTTACATTAGATGTTGAGCCAATTTTTTCATTTACAAATCTTCTTCTTTTTAATATAAGATGCACAAGTTTCGATCTCCATGTCAAATAATATTCATAAAGCCCACCGTTAAATATATTTTATTATTATTTTGAATAAAGTCACACTGTTTAAATTACTACAAATGCTTTTTTTGTCTTTGAAAAATAATTTATGGTTACTTAAGTGAATAATTTTTTTATCTTTGAAAAAATGATGAATAAATGAAAGCACAATTAAATATATAAATAAATAAATAATACATATCACGATTCTAATAATATCAATCCATCAAACAATGGTATATATATGCTCAATGTTTAACCCCCCCCCCCCAAAAAAAAACCTCATCAACTTTTATTTAAAAAACTCACCCATAACAGTCCAAAAGACAACATGGGCTTGAATTGTCCAAAGTAGAGGCCCAACATTTGTTGTCCGGCTCAAATTGGTTTCTTCCACTCAAAAAACAACGAAAGAAAAACAAACTGAAAGCAGAAAAAGGCAAAAAGCAGGAAAATGACGAACGGGGAGTGGGCGAGTGGCTCCCAGTGACGAGCCAGTTCGCGAGCTTGGCCCAAACAAGCAATCGCTCTATAGGTGATTCAATCGGCTTGGGGCACGAGCCCAGATCTCCGAAGCCTCGCTGCATGTGCTCTAAGGTACAAAGGTTAATGCAGATGAAATTCAAATTTAGATTTTCGATAATAACTGGTAAATATTTTACCAGTTAAAATAACTAAAAGATATCTTTAATAAGTTGGCCAAAAATATTAAACTAAAATAAAAAAGTTTAGCCTGAATAATTTTTTCTTTTGTCAATATTGATTGATCCCTTTTTATCATCTACAATTCCCCTCCCAATCTATTTTTCCAAATTCATTTGGGAACAGTTCTATTCTTCTATATGCCTCTTTCAAGTTACTTGTGATCGTTCTCAATGTCGCAGTTTTACTTGTGTCGCTCTTCTCATATATAAAATTAAATGTCCAGTTCGACAATCATATGAAGCTTTCAATCTCGTCTATTTCATTGGACAAACCCATTCTCAATTTCTCACTAAATAGGTCATCAATGATTTCCCAACGTAAATATCCGTCCTTTTCCAATCCTTGTCTTTTTGTTTTTGGATGGTAAGCTCGAGCCTGTGCTTTGAAGCCCATATTTTCTTTGGGCTGTTTTGGAAGGAATCCTTTTGGATAAAATTTGTTAAGGTTTTTTTTTTTTTTTTTTTTTTTGGGGGGGGGGGGGTTGCTTAAAAAATGAGCATGCATATGTACTATTTGGTGGACTACTGATATGCTATTAAAGATCACTATATATGTTTAATCACAATTTTATTTGTTCATCTATTTTTTCAAAGATAGCCATAATATTTTTATTGACTTAAATAACCATAAATTATTTTTAGAAGATAGAAAAATGATTTTCATAGACTTAAATGGTACTACTTTTTTTTAAAAAAATAAATCAATAAAGTATGTTATGTGTTAGAGTCCATGGATATTATTTTATGTAATGACCCAAAATGATGGGTCTTATATTGGAGAGAGGAATGTTTTGTGAGAAAAAAGTTAGCTTATAAGTTAACGTGGAAATAGTAGGCCCCACTAGTTAGTCAATTTTTTGACTCACTATTGCACATGCTTGAATTGATGAAGTTGAGAGGATTTTTTTAATTATTTTTGGAGATCGGAGGGCTCACTATTGCACATGTTTAAGTGGCCTTTCTCCCTTCCCTCCATCATTACCACCATCAAGAGTAGTAGTTTTCTTCCTGAATTGAAGGTGAAGGAGGGGATGACCGGTTCTCCGGCCATTTCCAACTTTTCTTTGCTTTAATATTAATATTATTTGTAGCTTTAGTTGTAGTCTCTCCAATTGGAAGATTAGCCAATATCTCCTTTTGTGACAGTTGTTTATGTCTCTTCAATTGCGAAAGCTTATTGTATGACTGCTTCTATCTTGTTGTATGTCTTTATGAATTTGCCATAAATGAAAATTGATTCATAATCTCAAATTTCAAGGGACAATTAACATGAAATCTGAAGCTGTATAACGACTTCCACTACTCAAGCAGGAGAGCAACATTTTCCCCCTACACTAGTCTGTCTCAGGTAATATTCCAGGCAATATTATTATCAACAATGAACAAATTTCTCCCAATATTTCCGACAAAGTTCTAATTTTCACAAAATAATTCAGAGGAACAGGATGACAAATAGGACTCAACTCAACCAAACCTATATTTGGGCAGCAAGAATTTCATTCCAAGTATCAGGAATTCCAGGAAGACACCAATGGAGGCAATCGCGTACCCCAGAATCCGCTTTGTGACCATACTTCGCTACATGGCCTTCATCTCTCAATGCCGAAAGGGCTGTTATATCCAACAAGTTCACCTTAGTACCCTTAACAGCATTTGCAACTACCTGATCACTCGACTCATCTTGCTTCACTTCACTGCCTCGAACCAATGGGGTTGTGTTCTCGCAACTCCCCCCTGTGTTCCAATCCCCACCAAAGAAATGCCTTGGTGAGATAGTCCTAAAGAAGGCCTTGAGTCCTCCTGGGTGAGACTGAAGTTGCGAATCAACCCATCTTACTATGTTAAAAATGGTAAAGTTCTTGGAATTTCCTATGTTGAAGAGGGTCTTCTCCTCGTTGGGCTTGCCATCTAGGTGCATGACCCACCGGTTGAGGTTGAACTTGCCCCGGTGCCAATGGTGGCCGGTGTTGAGGACTAGGACATCGAATTTGTTGATATTGTCCTTGAGGAAAGAAGGGGGCCGGTCCAAATGCATGGCGACCCCTGCATTGGGGTCGCTTGTGTTGAGAGGGACCAGGTCACAGAGGCAGGAGGACCAGTAGTAAAGGATGGTGGTGTTGGTCTGTGGGAATCGAAAGGCGGCATTTTTAGGTCTTAAGCCATATTCATGACTTACATCTTCAACTTCTGGACTCTCTTCGCCGCCAGTGAGCATGCACATAAAGGAATGGAATTGCTGCCTGCCCAAGGAGTCTCCTACAAATGCTATGGTTTTGTTCTTCATTCTGTAAAAGAGCATATATAACAGCTAAGAAAAGTACTTAGGAGCTGGAACAAGGAAATGAAAAATGAAACCAGTCAGGAATTTCCTCACCTTTTCAAAAACGAAGATCTCTCAAACTCTGGCATGTCACAATTTTCTGGTTGCCACCTAAACTGCTCGAAACGAAAATCTGGGCGTACTGTTAGTCTACAAGCAAACATCCATGGCAGCCATTGCTTACATTTAAAACCAGAATACAACGGTCGCTTGCTGTCGTAAACCCATCTCCCTTTTGCATAATTACATACTGCCACGCCAAAATCATAACATACAATTTCATTATCAACTTAAACAGAATGCCATAGTAAGATAAAATTGATCAAGTGAGAATCCTCAAAGTACATCAAAACATTCTTTGGTATATCTCGTTCCAATGACAAAAAAACAGTACAATGGCCAGTACTGTATTTATAACTTTGATAACTCACCGTCAGTCCAAGGAAGTCCATGTAGTAAGAACTCACCTTTCTTGTCAGAAGTAGATGCAAAAACCTTGGCTTCCATTTTTGTTGCTGGAGACCCCGCAGTAGTTGAGGAGCCATTGGTTATAGAGGCCCATTCAGAGGAGCTTTGAGTTGTAGAGGACTCATTCGATGCAAATGACTCTTTGGCCATAGGCTTCCTATTTTCTACGTTGTCTAATTGTGTCATTGACTTATCCTTTGTTTCTGACTGTGTGACGAATGGTTCTTGGACAGTACGATCTTCTGATTTCGTTACATCTTTGGATATTTGAGAAGCACATATGAAAAATATTTGAGCCAAAAGCAATCAGAATACAGAAGAATAAATGCATTTTTTGTAATTAAAAGAGAGAATAGGCACTAGAAACAAAATGCATTTGCATAGGCCATTTTAGTTAGTCTAATTAAGATATCAATCAGGTGTGCAATAGAATGGCTAAGAATAACAGTAGTCAGTAACAAAATTAGAAGTTAAAACAGGCTTGTAAATGCAAAACAGTAGTCAGGAAGGAAGTATATCTCGAAATAAATTCAGGATAAATTAATCCTTAAGCTGTAAAGAGTGACTTTAATTACCTTTTTTCTCATAAGTGTATGCTGAAACCTTGTCATTCTTTCCTGCTTCTAAAGACCCTCTGGCAGGAGAGGAGTATTTAGAAATCGCAGAAGGCCCTTCAGTCACCGCGGAGCCTTGGGTAGCAGAGGACTCTTTCGACACAGAAGACTCTTTAGCCATAGGTTTGCTATCTTCAACATTACTGTTTGTTTGTGCTTTTGGCTTGTCTTCCTTCTCTCTGCTTATGAGGAGTGGTTCTTGGACATGATGATCGTCTGATTTGGCAATGTCTTCGGAAATTTGACAAGCCGATTAGCAAAGCATTTCAGTAAAAAACAATTAGAGTACATATATAATGAATGAATCCATATATTGCACTTAAAAGAAACACAGAAGGTGCTAGGATCGAAATGCATTTGCATATACCGTTTTCAAACAACACAGTTTGGGTACAATGTCTAGAATAAGTCAGAAAATTACCAGCTGTAACAAGTACTAAAAGGCATAATAGCAATCAGTAAAGAAGTATAACTCATCTGTTAGATATTTGCTTTAGGACTGCATATTGTTTAGATCCTCCAAAGTTGTGCTCCTAGTTTCTAGGAAGTTGATGATTATGTTCCCTGTTTTTAGGCATTTCATTTTCTATTTTTAGATTGTTGTTTTTGATCATGCTTGAGTAATGGCTGATTTTTAGCCCATGATCTCAGGTTTAGTTTTTTCATTTCCAGCTATTTAAAGTGTAATGCTTTTTGATAAAATTTCAAGCCTCAGTTCATTCTCCTATAACTTATACTCCCTGTTTTAATTCCTTTTGTTCAAACCCAACAAATTGGTATAAGAGCTCTATTCTTAAGGGATCTGTGAAAAAAATGGAAATAGAGTCTAGCTTCTCTCAAATTGCTCCTCCTGCATTTGATGGAGAAAATTATCATTTATGGGCTGTTAGAATGCAGACCCATTTGGAGGCTTTGGATTTGTGGGATGCTATGCAAGAGGACTATGAAGTTCCTGCCTTGCCTAATAATCCAACCATGGCACAAATCAAAAACAACAAAGATCGAAGAACCAGAAAAGCAAAGGCCAAAGCGTGTCTATTTGCAGGAGTTTCAACTACAATTTTCACAAGAATTATGTCTTTGACCACAGCAAAGGCTATCTGGGACTACCTTAAAGAAGAGTACGCTGGAGATGAAAGGATACGAGGAATGCAGGTGCTGAACCTCATCAGAGAGTTCGAGTTGCTAAAGATGGAGAAGTCTGAGACAATCAAAGAGTACTCAGACAGACTACTTGGCATTGTGAACAAGGTTAGGTTACTTGGAACTGAGTTTGGTGATTCAAGAATTGTGCAAAAAATTCTTATAACAGTCCCTGACTTTTATGAAGCATCCATAACCACCTTGGAAAACACAAAGGATCTGTCCAAAATCACTTTGGCAGAGCTTCTAAATGCCTTGCAATCACAAAAACAACGAAGGCTCATGAGACAAGAGCGTACAGTTGAGGGTGCTTTGCCTGCAAAGCATCAAACATCAGCTCAATTCAGGAAGAAAAACGACAAGAAAAGTGCAACATCCAACTGTGAGAACACTGGAAACAACTCACTCCACAGTAAGGGAAGAAGCTCAAAGCAAAACTATCCACCTTGTAGACATTGTGGGAAATTAGGCCATCCTTCATTCAAATGCTGGAAGAGGCCAGATGCAAAATGCAGCAAATGCAATCAAATAGGACATGAAGCTGTCATTTGCAACAACAAACTTCAGAAGCATGAAACAAGCATTCAAGTTGATGCTCAGGTTGCTCACGAAGATGACGAAGATCGCATTTTTGTGGCAGAAAGTTTTTCATGTAAGACTAACACAGCAGAATGTTGGTTAATTGACAGTGGTTGTACAAATCACATGACCTATGATAAAACTCTCTTCAGGGAGTTAAAATCTTAGGTTACTATAAAGATTAGAATTGGAGACGGGAGATACATCCTTGCGAAAGGAAAAGGGATAGTGGCAATCACAACTAATTCAGGTACAAAAACAATTTCAGATGTTCTTTATGTACCCGAAATATATCAGAATTTGCTGAGTGTTGGCCAATTGCTTGAAAAAGGATTTAAAATGTTCTTTGATAACCCGTATTGCCATATTTATGATGTCCCTGGGAATGAGATTTTGCGAGTAAAAATGCTGGAAAGAAGTTTTTTATTCGATCCAACGGAGGGAGAACACATAGCATATCCTGCAAAGGCTGATGTTACTGAAATTTGGCACAAAAGGCTAGGCCATTGCCATATTCAAAGAATGCTGAAACTGACAGAGAAGGATATGACGAAAGGGCTACCAGGTTTTGTTGATTATTTACCAAGTTGCAGTGCTTGTCAATTCGGTAAACAACATAGGAGGTCTTTTCCTATATCAACCTGGAGAGCTTTGCAAAAGCTTCAGCTTATACATACTGATGTTGCAGGACCTCAAAAAACTTCATCCCTGCAAGGTAGCCTCTATTATATTCTCTTTATTGATGATCTTACTAGAATGTGCTGGATTTATTTCTTGAAATTTAAGTCTGAAGTCGCTGGAGTGTTCTATAAATTCAAGAATATGGTGGAGAATCAGAGTGGGTACAAAATTAAGATTTTAAGGTCTGATAATGGAAAGGAATACACGTTGGCAGAATTTAATTTATTTTGCGACGAAGCAAACATTGAACATCAACTTATAGCTCCCTATACTCCATAACAGAATGGAGTAAGTGAGAGGAGAAATAGGTCGGTGACGAAAATGGCCAGGTGCATGCTACATGAGAAGGAATTGCCGAAAACATTCTGGGCTGAAGCAGCAAACACTACAGTTTTCCTGCAAAATCGACTTCCAACCAAGGCTTTGGAAGACAAAACCCCATTTGAGGCATGGTATGGTTATAAGCCTTCGCTGAGCTTTTTAAAAGTGTTTGGCTGCTTGTGTTTTGTTCATGTTCCACAGGCCAAGTGTGACAAACTTGACAAGAAGGCAGTTCCAGGTATCTTTGTAGGCTATAGCACAGTCTCAAAGGCTTACAAAGTTTATCATCCTCAAACAAGGAATATAACAATTATACGAGATGTTCATTTTTGTGAGAATGAACAATGGGATTGGAGCAATCCTAAAAAAACTGATGGGTTCCTATAAGAAGTGAACATTCCCTTTAAAGATCACAATGAGCAGCAAGAGGAATGGCTGAATGAGAGAGAAGATGATCCTCCTGTCAGAGGAACAAGGCTGCTCTCAGAAATCTATCAAAGATGTAATGTCGCAATTTATGAACCTGCTGGAGCCGAAGAAGCCCTTTAAGACCAAAAATGGAGAAATGCAATGGAGGAGGAGTTGTCAATGATCAACAAAAATGAAACATGGGCACTTGTTGATAAGCCACAAGACAGAAAGGTTGTTGGAGTTAAATGGGTTTTCAGAACAAAGCTCAATGCTGATGGTTCTGTCAACAAATACAAGGCTAGACTTGTTGTTAAGGGTTATGCTCAGATTTTTGGTGTTGATTATTCTGATACTTTTGCTCCTGTTGCAAGGTTAGAGACGATCAGAATGTTGCTAGCTATAGCAGCATAAAGAGGTTGGAAACTTTTCCAGTTAAATGGTGTCTTGGAGGAGGAGATATACGTAGAGCAGCCAGAAGGGTTTGTAGTGAGAGGGGAAGAGGATAAAGTCTACCAGCTAAAGAAGGCTCTTTATGGCCTTAAACAGGCACCTCGAGCCTGGTACAGCAGAATCAGTGATCACTTATTGAGTTTGGGCTTTGAAAGAAGCTTATCAGAGACTACTCTTTATGTGAAACATAAGGGAAATGATATTCTTATTGTTTCTCTTTATGTCGATGACCTGTTAGTGACAAGAAACAACAGAAATTTGGTTGACAAGTTCAAAAAAGAAATGATGCAGGAATTTAAGATGACTGATCTTGGACTTATGACATATTTTCTTGGCATGGAGGTACAGCAAAATCCGTATGAAATCTTCATACGTCAAAAGAAGTATGCAAAGGAAATTCTTGAGAAGTTTCAGATGGATGACTGCAAAGCAATGAGCACACCGATGAACCCAAAAGAAAAATTGTGCAAGGAAGATGGTACACATCAAGTAGATGAAGCACACTTCAGAAGTCTTATTGGTTGTTTGATGTATTTGACAGCAACAAGGCCTGACATTCAGTTTTCTGTAAGTGTGTTATCTCGATTCATGCATTGTGCTACTGAGATTCATTGAAAGGCAGCAAGAAGAATTTTAAGGTACATTAAAGGTACTGTTGATTTCGGAGTCAAGTTTGAAAGCTGTCAAAGTTTCAAGCTATGTGAGTTGTCAGACAGTGATTGGGGTGGAGATGTGGATGACATGAGAAGTATATCAGGCTATTGTTTTAGCTTTGGTTTAGGAGTATTCACATGGTGTTCCAAGAAGCAAGATTTCGTGACACAATCTACTGCAGAAGCAGAGTTTGTGGCTGTTGCGGCAAGTGTAAATCAAGCTTTATGGTTGAGAAAAATACTAAGTGATCTGCAAATAAAACAAGCTGAACTTACTGATGTGTTTGTGGACAATCAAGCAGCAATCTCAATCTCAAAAAATCCTATTTTTCATGGAAAAACTAAGCACTTCGACATCAAGCTTTTCTTTGTGAGGGAAGTGCAGAAGAAAGGAGAAGTAACTCTGCTCTATTGCAAGTCTGAAGATCAGTTAGCTGATTTGTTTACAAAACCACTTCCAGCTGCCAAGTTCGAGTATCTAAGGCGGAAAATTGGAGTTTGCAAATCCTAAAGCAAGGAGGAGTGTTAGATATTTGCTTTAGGACTGCATATTATTTAGATCCTCCAAAGTTGTGCTCCTAGTTTCTAGGAAGTTGCTGATTATGTTCCCTGTTTTTAGGCATTTCATTTTCTATTTTTAGATTGTTGTTTTTGATCATGCTTGAGTAATGGCTGATTTTTAGCACATGATCTCAGGTTTAGTTTTTTCATTTCCAGCTATTTAAAGTGTAATGCTTTTTGATAAAATTTCAAGCCTCAGTTCATTCTCCTATAACTTATACTCTCTATTTTAATTCCTTTTGTTCAAACCCAACATCATCATACGTTCAAGAGAAAATAAGTAATCCGTCAAGTTGTAGACTGTGAGTTACCTTTTTTCTCATAAGTGAATGTCGAGACCTTATCCCCCTTGTCTGTCGTTAAAGACCCTTTGCTAGGAGAAGAGCCATTGGATGTAGAGCGCCCTTCAGCTGCCCAGAAGCCTTGCGTTGCAGAGGAACCTTCCGATTTAAAAGACTGTTTAGCCGAGGGCTTTGTGTTTTCAGTGTTGTTTGATGGTGATTTTGGCTTATCTTTTGTTTCTTTGTCTACAAGGACTGCCTCTTGAACGGGAAGATCATCGGGTTTGGGAACATCTTCTGATATTTGGGAATCGACATCAACAAACATTTCGGCAAACAGTAAGTAGAACACGAAATGAAGTGAATGAGAACAAGCACAATGGCATGTACTACAATGCAATCAAGTTAACAAGGTATATAAAGCAGTGGAAACTGCATGCACATTGATAATTTCAAGTAATCTTATGGCATTGATCAAATGTGCTATTCATCAACTAAAAACACCAATGATGTCAAAGTTTTGAGCAAAATGCGCAGAACAAGCACAAATCAAAAGGGAAAATATGACAAGAAGGAACGAACTATAGGCATGACTTATCACCAATTCAAGAGAAATCCCTCAAATGCTATAGAAAATAAGTACTGTATCATTTATATATAATGCTTCCTCTTAAGTTAATTAATGATTAGAGGCATGTAAATAAAACCTTACCTTTCTTCTTAAAAGTGGATGATGAATATTTGTCTTCCCTTTGTCTAGCTATAGACTCTTGGGTAGCAAAGGAGCCTTTGGTTGCTGTGGACTCTTTCGTCATAGAAGAGACTTGAGTTGATGAGGATCCTTTCAATGTAGAAGGCTCGTCGTTTACAAGTTTTGTGTTTTGACCATTTTGTGCCACTGGTTTCGACTTATCTGTCGTTTCTGCATGTACAAGAGATATGATAATTGTCTTATTGGTACAAACTTGTCATATCTTTCTTCTCAAAATGTCTCCAAGTGTTTTTCGAGGTAACATAGCATAGGAATATAGCTTCTATTTAGAAATCATACGTACAATTGGTATAAAAAAAGAGAGAGTGAGAGAGACACCCTACTTGGCAATTTGGAAATTATAGGTACACTTAATATTAAAAAAAGAGAGCAAGATGGAGAAACCCTAATTAGCAATTTCTTAATTAATAAATGAAAACTTTTTTCCTGGGGTCAACTCAATAATTTAAAACTTGATTGGCTTGAAGGAGATGTAATATATATGGCAGTATTCATCAAGGATTATCATTTTCAATGTCAATTAATGAATAAATGATGTACAAAGAACTAAACTGTTCCTTTTCTTTCTTCAAGATTGATGTATTTATGTAGATGACGGGAGTATTTTTAGAGATAAGAGATTGATGTCATGATAATCTCATTTGAGAAGCAACATCAACAAAAATTTGAGCAAAAAGAAAGCAGAACTCATAATGAAATGAATAAAAACAACCCTAATGACATGGAATATAATGCAATAATCAAATTAACAAGGCATAGAAGGCATTAGAAAATGCATGTGCATGGCCCATTTCAATTAATCTTATGACATTGATCAGGTGTGCCACTAATCAATTAAAAACACCAACAATGACAAAGTTTGGAGCGAAATCTGCAGAAGAAGCACAATTCAAAGGGCAAAATATGACAAGAAGGAAGATGGACGTGACTTATCATTGATTTAAGAAAAATCTCTCAGATACAACAATAATAATAACAATTCTCGGTGTAGAATCTGCTTTCACAGGATTTAAAGAGATCTAGATGTAGATAATATGACCTCTGCAGACATCTCTGTTTACAAAGAGACTGATTTTAGTAGATCCGTATAAATTTACAATTTTCTTTATTTTGGATAGACACAGAGAGGGGAAAAAAATATAGACATGACCTTACCTTTGTTCTTAAAAGTGGATGATGAATATTTGTCTTCCTTTTGTCTTGCCAAAGATTCTCCAGTATCATAGGAGCCTTGAGTTGTTGAGAATAGTTTCGATGTAGAAGACTCTTTATCAATAGGTTTTGTGTTTTGAACATTCTCTATTAGTTGCTCTGGTTTATCTTCCATTTCTGTGAGTACAAATAATAACTTATTATTACAATCTGGTCAAATATTTTATCTCAACACGTCCACAAACTAATATTTTACGAAGTAACAAAGTAGGAATATCACTTTAATTTAGAAACTATACGTACACTTAGTATTAAAAAAGTAAAAATCTACCATAGTTGAAATTTTCTAAATTAACAAATATAAACGCTCTTATCAGGTTTGAGCAGTTTCAAATTGCGAGAAGTCCATGACAATTTGCATGGAAGAACTATTGGAGAAAACAAAAAAAATTACAATTATCATGGTATTTCAAGGCAGTAAATTGATTTTTTTATTTTCCAATCATAGGAGAATCTTCATTACAAAAAAAAGAAAAAAGGCACGCACTTGCATGGCAATGTCTTAATAACATGGAGCTTGATTGGTTATATCAATCATGGTCTTCATCAAGGATTTATCATTTTCAATGTCCATTAATTAATAAATGATATACAGAACTAAATTGTGTTTGTGTTTTTAAAATTATTTTTCAAGATTTACACATTTATGTAGATGGCGGGATCATTAGAGATAATAGATGTCATAATAATTGCTATGAATTATAATTATCTTCTCATATTTATGTATTTTGGTGAAGAGGTGCGCCCAAGGTTCTATTCACATAGTTAATTAGATTAACAAATAAAACAATTACTGAATGGAAAACAACGGGAAAGTCAGAAGTGTAAGATACAACAGGGAGGTCTAGGATAAGTTTAAAAGTTTTTCAACAATATAGACAGTAACTACCCATATTAGGTTGGTCAAAATAGGTTGATATTTGGTTTCCTTAACTGAGTTCTGGTTTTGATCAGTCTTACAAATAGAGAAGATCTATGATAGAAACACTTTATTTCTATATTGACTCTATAAATACAGACCGAAATACCAATAAGAATATAGATAGTAACTTACCTTTTTTGTCAAAAGAGGACTTTGAATCCTCGCCAAATTCCTTGTCTTCTTTTTTGGTTGCTAAAAATCCTTCAGTGGCATAGTACGAGCCTTCTGAGACAGGAGCCTCTTGAGCCCTATAACTTGTCTTTTCAACTATCAGTGGTCTCGACTTATCTTCTATTTCTGAACGTATAAGGAATGGTTTTCGGGCAACATGATCTTGTTTGACTGCATCTTGGGGAGCATCTGTGCAAAAAAAAGTAATCAGAATAAGAACTGTGGTTTTTGATTCAAAGGAGTTATAAAGGACAGTACCATACATCGAGGGAGGGGTGATAATAATGATGCACATTATATATGCTGCACAAACCTGGAGTAGGTAAGCCAAATTGTTCCTGGGTTGACAACAAAGTGGCAAGATGTGGCTCATAAGACCAGATTAATGCAGTAAAAAACACGATAAGTGCAAATAAGAAGGGTTTTTTTCCTCTGGCTCTGGCTTTTTGGAAGCCCCCTCCCTTGATTCTTTTGAGCCAAAACCGACAACCTCTTCTTTTGTCATGGTCTTTCTGCGATATATTCAGTAGTTTATTCTGCATTCTGGATCTCCAAACTCAGCTGAAGTAACTCAGAGGTAACCAAAAAGAAAAACAATTATAACTTAAAACCAAAAAAAAAAAGGAATTAAGTAAATCTAAGCTTGCTCCAAGCTAAGCCATCCTTATAAATAAAATAAATAAAAATGAACTTAGAAATCATGCAATGGATGATGAGAAGGGGCCACTCAAAATTACCAAATTATCAATTTTTAAGTTTGAATAAAATCAATCCAATTACGAAAATATATATGTACTTCTTTTTGGATAGCAAGATGCGCGTAATCTTTTTAGCAATTGTGAACAATAATAGATGATAAGCTGATTTTATACAATTTACAACTGGTAACATCTTTAGATTACTTCATCAACCGTACAAATTAGAATAGATTCGTCCGCACGCCCCATGCAAATTTCAGTAATATGTATGTGTGAAACTCTAAATATAATGGACAGCTTAAGTCCTCTCCAATTAAAAACAAAAAGAAAAAAAATCCTAAAAATACAATGCCATGCCAGCTCAACTGCTCAAGTGCTGCTCGACTATTCTATTCCCAAACAACTTATTTTTGAAAAATAAGAAATGATTTTTTTAAAAGAAAAATTACCTCAAAAAACTATTTTCTTGCCTTTTCTTTGCAGGCTTTCAGCATGAATCTTCAGGCCCGGCTTTACCTTGAGAGATCTGATGAAAGATTTCTGTAAATTAGAGCCTACAAATTAAAGATATATACGCAGGCATATAGCACTTTTGTGTATATATGGGAAGCCAACAATCTATTTATTTCAAATCGTCTTAATTAATATTTCGACATAATACATCCCATCATTTTCAAGTGAAAGTAGGGAAGACAAATTTAATTTGTGTATTCATGATGAAAATGCCGTCAAAAATTAATTATTTAAATTGACAATTTGTAATACATAGTAACTTCAATTTGTGGCCCATGTACGTTGGAAGTAGGTACTGCATTTTAAATATATTTATATCTTCCTTTTCTAAAATAATTGGTGCGTTTCAAAAGAAATAAAACAGAAAATGCTAAAATAAGAAGATCAATCATTTTTAAAATATTTGAGACCAATGTGTCTTTTTTTTGTTGGGGGTAATGGTAGAAATTAATCCTATTTTTTTGGGCTCAAATAAGCCACGAAGATTGGTTAATACAAGGGGAAGGAGGAATTGAACCTGAGACCTAATATATTTAAGACCTCAATCTTAACCACCTGACTAAACTCTCATTGGTAGAAATTAATCCTAATTGGTATTGATCGAATATGCATATGATAAGAACGCATGTTCATTTTTATGGTTGATTCAAGTTTTTGTAATAATTATCAAATGATACTGTTTGTTATACATAAATATCTAATTTTTTTAATTTTACTTTACATTTGAACGCTTTCAATCTCAATACCCTTACACTCGAGGACTATTTTGTTCCGATCCATGTCCATGTCATATAATTTAATTTCCTGATTTAATCCATGAAAGGCGACTATACAAAAGAGTTTTGAAACTTTCTTTATTTTTTCAGTTTTCTTTAATTAACAAACATGTTGAATTTTTTTTTGGGATGTCTTTGATCATCTACCAATTGAAATCGAGTTACTATAGGTATGTAATCGATAAAATTCTCTCAGCTCTGGTTTTATCAATGCTCATTAATGCTTGAACTCATGACCTTATTTAAGGAGTACAATTATTAAATCACTTGAATTAACCAATATTCACACATACATCTTTAATCTGATGACCCACTGAAGTGAGGTACTTGCTTAGAAAAAACATAAGTTAAAACAGATTAAAATTTATAGGCTTTGTTGCATTTTTGCTATTTATAAAGTTTTTTTTTAAAGATTCATTAATAATAATGAAGTCTCTACATGATAATACCTACTATGGCCAAAAGAAAAAAAAAAATTGAAATGAAAATGCACAGGCTTTTTGAACAAGGCTTATATCTATTTAACAACCAACTCAATCAAACAATTAAGCTGATGGTTGAAAGTTTAGGAATATATTTATATTCTAATACGCCCCCTATGTAAATAATTTTTGTGGCTTGAAGCATGGATCTTGCAAAAACCTATCCTTATGCCACAAAATAACTCAATATGCAGCCTATTAAGATTTAAAATTGACATCTCTTGCTCAGAAAAATTCTGATATCATTTCTGATAAGCAACTCAACTAAAAACTTCAACTAATGGCTGAAGCCACATGAATAGATTTATACTCTAACAACATTACGGAATTGGATCTCTAGACCTATATATGATGCAGCGAAACTTGGATCAAGGAAACTTTTTTCCCTTAAAAAGGAGACTATGAAAATAGGATGTGATTTTAGAAAAATAAAAAATTACCACATACATTAACTTGAGTCTATAGACCTAGAACTACCATATGGGAAACTATGAAAATAGGATGTGGTTTTAGAAAAATAAAAAATTACCACATACATTAACTTGAGTCTATAGACCTAGAACTACCATATGCTTTATCATAGAAGATGCATCCCACTGGTATTACCGTCCACACCTACATAATTGAAGCCAAAGAAACACAACACACCCCCTCCCCCCCAAAAAAAAACCCCAAAAGGGGGGGGGGGGACAACAAACAAAAAATTCTCCGTATATATGAAGTGGATTGAGAATTTTCTCCCCTCATTCACATGGAATTACAGGGGAAGAGAGAGAAGCTGGAATAAGACGGGAGGCAGGGCAGAAAAAAACACAGAAGTTGGGTGAAAGAGGGCAGACAGAGAAAGATGATAGGCGTCAACTGTAGAAGAACCAAGAAGATTTGCATACATGTTGCAGCTATCATTTTTGGGTGAGTATCCCCCCCCCCCCCCAAATTTAAATATAGCTACGATAAATTAATGCATGAATTTGGTGTTTTAGATCTCATCAAATAAACAAAAAACTTAATTGCACTAATAAAATCACTCCAAAATTTAGATCACTTGGTGACTGTTTGACTGATTGATAAATGTGTACGTAGGATTGATAAGTGCAGGGCGTTTCATGATCTTGCATGCATTATGCTAATGCATTGTTGACAAGCATGAATTTAAGTAACATTTTCGATTACTGTTTTAGAATGCAGCTTTTGAATCATAAATCCTTAGCACGTGACTTTGCATGGAATTTGTGTAATTACTTGAAAATAACTTACTAATGTGCAAAGTATAACAATAAAAAAAGAAATAATTAAATGATTTATCAAGATCTGAAAATTCGTTATTTCACATTTTTCATATTTCAGGTTTGGAACAACTATAGAGGATGTTATAGATGAGGTGGCTAAAAGATTGTTTGGAGTTACTTGGAATTTAGAACTATATTTTTTGGCCTCTGGTTTGTCTAATATAAATCTAATTTAGTAGTATTACTAATGCTAATGCTGCAAATTAATTATAGGAGTGTAGTAGTAACCTTAATCTTATGTTGCTTCAGAGTCTGAACGTGATGGCCCTATTCTATTTCATTTTTTTGAGAATTTAGTTAAAAGTTTATGTCTTCTTACTTCTCTTTATAGCTCCTTACATCCATAACATAACCCTTAGATCTTCTTACATCTTCTTATATCTTCTTACATCCCATATAGATTTTCTATAATATTCACTTATTTTAATTACAGAAATATGTATATTTTTTTTAATTATGCTACCAATACCCAAAATTTGCAAATATCTTATAAACACAATATCTACATAAACACAAAAATATAATATAACGACGTAAGTTATATTTGACTTTCGACATGAATAATATATGTTATTATAGATGGAATAAGTGACCACACTTTTAAAATTATAATACAAAACTTTTGTTCATGTTTAGGTCTAAAGCATATATGAAAACTGTCAAACAGTAGTTAGGCAAAAGTAGTATGGGGTATTAAAATTTCTGCAGCCTCCTGCCTACCCGTTTAAGTTCTCATCTTTTGTTTTTATTTTTATTTTTTGATTTTGGAAGGTAATATTTAATTTTTGGTTATTTAATCTAACAATACAATTTTTGTATTTTAAGCATTGTTGAATAATATTTTAAGGGTTTATTTATAAAATTTCTTGGTAAAAATATTGACCATACATTTACATTTAAAATTGTTTGCTTAAAATAGAATTTTATTTTAAGAGTTGTATTCAAGTTTGTCAAAAAACTTTGTTTTTTTGTCATGCTTTGCTTATTGGATCAAACTAATGTAAATATAAAAAATACCTCAAGTGTACGAAATTTTCTTGACAAAATTTATGGGGTTTAATATATTTTATTGTTATATAACTAACTTAGTTAATGGTTTATTTTCAAGAAGTTTATTATTTTAATATTATTATTTCTCATCCACAACGTTCTTCGTAAAACAAACATATTTCATTTCAATTATATTAAGAAATACTTTGTTTAATGATGGTATCAAATTTTAGTCGTAAATATGACTAATATATCATAATTGTCACAAATTATACTATTCAACTCTTCAACAATTCAATCGCTCCTTAAATCTATCCTTAGAGCTCCTTAAGTCCTGACCCATCCTAAATTCATTGGATCTAAAAAACTCATATTCATCAAACCTCACCTAGATCATTTGGATCTATAAGTTTTAAGCCGATTTTAATTTGGTTCATGGCCTTATAATTACTAGTATTAGATTGACATAATCTCATCTATCCCTAAAAAAAATAAAAAATTTGATTTGGATCTAAAATAGATCAACATCTAAATCCTCCTAATATTCATTGAGTCCAAGAATAAACATAAAAATTTAGTTCCAAATAAACAGGGTGGGCTACCTAAACTAAGACCTATTACCTCATTAATATTATGGTATCAATTAACTCACACAGTGGTTGTGTTCGAAAACTGCATTTAAAGTAGCGTTTAGTATTTTGATTTGGTCAAAATACTAATCTGTTAATTTCTAGCGTTGGACAACCTGGTGTTTGGATTAGCGTTTCAAGTAACATTTCTGAAAAACTAACAATATTAGCTTTGACATTCAAAAGTAACGTCTCATATTTTTTGATCAAAACATACCCTTTGTACATGCTATCTATGTAAATTACCTATATCCGCTTATGTCAATTTAGGCCATGTTCAATTGCAGTATTTTAAGTAGTGTTTAGCGTTTTGAGTAAGTCAATCATAAATTAATTAATTTTAGTATTCAGTTTAGATGAGCATTTCCAAGTAGTATTTGCATTTTAAGCATCATTTTTTAAAAGTTAACAATATTAGTTTTGATAGGTAGCTAGCGTTTCATATTTTTAGGGTATGCCAAAAATACCCTTCAGAAAGTTTGTCTTAGATAATTATTTATATCATTTTACCTCAAACATTAATTAACTAATTTAATAGCTAAATGTACCAAATATATGTGCTTTAACCGCTCATCTAAACAACTATCTGTTAATCACTACTATGTTCAATGATAGATGTTGAAGTGAAGGTTAGTGGTTTGTAGTGGTCAAAATATTATATGTCACTATTTGTATGTGTTTTGTAAAGTAGTGGATGAGGTAGCAATTATTAAAGGTTTATATAGTGTTTTCAAGAGCCTATACCCAGTGATCGCATTGCAAACTATTAAATTCTCATTTTTATTTACTCAAAACCATCATCAATTGTATTCTTTTTTAATAATTTTACAGAAATCTGCTACTTAAACAGCTATCGCTACTTAAACAGTTAAGTTTTCTGAACAAAGCTTTATACAAATGAGCTACCCAAAAGTCTAATTTATCAAATGCATTTTCTTCAACTGCTTATTTAAACAGTTAGACACTAATAGTTAATTTAAAACAGCTATCCGCTGCCTAAATAGTTATCTACTTCCTAAACAACTATATGCTATCTAAATAACTAATTTGATATCATCAATGAAAAAAAAAAAAACTTCCCATTGCCCCCCCCCAAAAAAAAGAAGAAAAACACCACTAATCCCAGATCTAAAATCTCTTGGGATAAGAGCACTTCCACCTGTCCTCTCACGGGGCAAATGAATGACCTAGCGTGTGCAGGCCGCCCAAAGGCCCACAGCAGATGGCCCGCGAGCCAAGGTCTTGCGGTTGGCTCGCCCCTGAGCAGCTCGTTTCCAATTTTTTTAATCATTTTTTGCTACAAAATGGCATTGTTTGGCTTGGTTTATTTCTTTTTCTTTTTAACTATTGATGAACTTAAAAAAAAAAGAAGCAAAATGACTACTTTTTTAAATATTGAACCAAATGTTCCTATTTTAAAAAAATTTGATTTGTATTTTTTAAATACTGAACTATTGTATTTTTTTAGTATAATGTTAATCAATGTATCTTTTTTTTTTTACTTATTATCAAACTCTTTTAGATTCAAACATGTGTGAATTTTTTTTAATTCAAACTGTTGGGTTGTTTACTTTTAAAAAAATAAGTCTTTAATTAGTTGTATTATCAAATTATTATGTATAAATTATTTTTCACAAAAATAATAAAGTTAAATGACAAACCAAAACAAAAAAAACTAAACTAGTTAAATATTATTGGGTATGAGATCTATAGGTATTGTTTTATTTGGTGAACTAAGTGGTGAATCTTATATTAGGGATAGTGAGAACTATGAGTTACAAAGTTGAAAAAAATTTATACGACAGTAATAAGCCTTCACTGATGAGTAAAAAAATTGACTCAACGTTGGTTATGCTTTAACAAGTCTCCTCCCCTCAGCAGGCCACCAATAGGGTCCGTACACTCAGCCAAGAATCCAGTGCAGACATCAGATGTGGACCAATCAGAAGATAAATCAAGTCATCAAACATGGACCGTCTGATTTGAATCACATGGGCCCCCAATCTAAACTCCCAAGTCCCCACACACCCACACAGACTGTCGGCTGAGATTTCCATTCCCTTAATCAATCGCACGCGCTTCCACCCTTTTCCTAAAAAAGTCGGTGGCAAATCATTATTAGATTTAGCCCAAAAACCACTGCTTATTGCCCCATTTAACATTAGGTTTTATATGCTAATAATCTAAATTTTTTTAATGTAATCTTAAATGATATTAACCTAACAGCACGAACATATGATATGCATTTAATTTATGGTGCATTGGTAGAGTTAAAAATTATTTTCTTACGAAATAATTTTTCATGTAAAATGATTTTTCAGTACCTATATTCGGTTGTTTGGTAAAGGAGAAAACGAACTTTATGGAGAATGAGTTTGATTAGTAAAAAATGAACAAAAAAATTAAAAATGATTTTTCTTAATCTTCATATCGTTTGTCGAAAAAATAGATACGGAAGAAAGAAAGAATGTGAGACTGTGTGAGAGTCGAAGAAATGTAAAATCGACTTATACTCTATTCAAAGTGAAAATATTTTACTTCATTTTAGGGAAAGTGATTTTTCCTTGAAAACAAATCTCCCCTCCTTATTTTACCAAACACCGTAAAATGAAAAAATTATTTTTCAGGAAAATAATTTTCACCCTTACTAAACACACCTTTAATTTAAAATTTTACTTATTTGAGAACACAATTTAAAATAACTCTTTATTATTGATAATAAATATCCAAAAATTAAATTATCATTGGATTGACAAAAATTAAGCTATTTTAAATATGAGAAAATTTAGGCAATTCAGCCGAATTCGACCTCTTTTTTTGTTTTTCGTGTCATCTTTTTCCAAATTCACGGAACCTTCATTCCCGCAATTAACTCGCTGTTTCTCTCTCTAGATCGTCGGCAATTTGGTGTCGTACAGTAAAAGTGAGATTTAGATTCGGCTTCAATTCAATTCTTCACTTCCAAATTCAACTTTAAATTTTAACTAATTGAAAATAAAAATACTAAAATATTTTCCGCAGTCGTTCTTTGTCTGCCATATAAATTATCCCTCTCTCCATCTCTGCTAGTAGTATTCACACTCTCTCACTAAATCGGCTGGCGTCTCTCTCTCTCTCTCTCTCTCTCTCTCTCTCTCTCTCTCTAGTAGCAGAGCGAGGAGTATGAGCCAGTGACTTCCCGATCGGATCAAGGTACCTTCGATTTTGTTCAGATCTTTTGTTTTTTGCTGCAATTCCGCCATTAATTTGAGCTTCACATTGTGAATCTTTGCTTGTTCTGTAATCTGATGCTTCTGCTTCGAGATGTGATTCTTTTTTCTTTTCGATTGAATTTGTATCGTATATTCTGTGAATAATCAGAATGCCTGAAATTGGATGAATAGTAACTCGTTAAGTCTATCTGGTATATCTTGCGGAATGATTTAGTCGAGATGTTTGATTGTTTCATGATGTGATTATTCATATGAATTAATTCAAACTTACGTAACAATAGCGAACAAGTAGTGTAATTGTTACTAAAGTATGGTGTTTTTGCCTGGATCTATTGAATTCTTCAATTAAGTTAACAATTACTTTGTCTGCTTGTTATTTTGTCCTAGCATATTTGGCGTCAGCTTTAGATCTCATCAAAAACTAGTTTTTAGACAATTTATGTTAATGTTAAGATGATTATTAGTTGTCCATCTATATGTTTGAGATGTTGATCCATAATCTAAGTTGTAGTCGTAGCTGCCTTTGATTTTGATGGGTGGGGTGATGTATGTTATCCCTTGGGAGGTAAGTTTATCGACTATGTGATCCCGATTTCTTTTCGTAGTTCTTATGACAGTCATTACTGGCTGATCTTGTATCTGTCGAATAATGCGAAGGTCTAGGCAATTAGCTTCAAGGACCATGTGTATGTGATTTTCTTCTGGTTGTGCATGTATATGTGATTGATTCCTTTAAGATAATGTGCGTTCAGTGAGGTTAGTTAGACTTGGGGCGGTAAGTTTACTTGATTTGTTTTCTTTGAGCCAGGGTTAGAAACTTGGGAAGTTTTTTGAAAATAAGGGCATGGCGACGGCGAAATATACTAGGATCGATGGGAGGAAATCCACCAATTATTGCTCCATGGTGACCGTCGTGGTCTTTGTCGCTCTTTGCTTGGTTGGGGTATGGATGTTCACATCGTCATCTGCCCCTTCCCAAAACATTGATGTGCCCCAAGAGAAACAAAAGACTGAGGTGAAGCAGGATGCACCGGTGAAACAGGATACAGTGAAAGATACCAGTGAGACCAACACGAAGCAGTTTGCGGATAGTAATGGAGACGTACCTGATGATGCTACAAAAGGGGACAGTCATGTGAGTGGAACTCAGGATGAGAAGAACAATAATGAAAATACCCATGAGACACCATCGGAGGATAACCAAGAGGAGAAGACTGATGAGGTTCCTAGTGAGGAGAACAAATCAGATGATACGAATAAGGGTGAAACAGAAAGTGAAGATAAGAAAGTAGAGGAGACAGAGTCCAAGAAAGAAGATGGTACTGAGGGTACAAAGACAGAAAGTGATGGGGATGAGTCTGTTGAGAAGAAAGAGTCAGAAGAACGTTCGGGTGAGAGCAAACCTGAATCCAATGAGAATGAGGACAAGTCAGAAGAAGCTTCAGGTGAGACCAAGCCTGAATCTGATGAGAATGAGAACAAGTCAGAGGATAATCCTAGTGAGACAAACGATGAAAGGAAAGAGGAAGATGGAGTAGAGGAGAAGGTGGAAGAAACTCAGGACAAGGAATCTGATGAAAGTAGTGGGAAGGAGGATGGACAAACCAAGGAGCAGGGTTCCCAAGAGGTGTATCCTTCTGGGGCTCAGTCTGATCTCCTTAATGAGACTGCTACTCAGAATGGCGCATTCTCAACACAGGCAACTGAGTCAAAGAAAGAAAAGGAAGCGCAAGCCTCTTCAGAGTCAAAGCAACAGGATGAGTTTACTTGGAAACTCTGCAATACCTCAGCTGGGACAGACTATATTCCTTGCCTTGATAATTGGTATGCAATCCATCATCTCAGCAGTACTAAGCACTACGAGCATAGAGAGAGGCATTGCCCTGCGGAACCCCCTACTTGTCTTGTTCCTCTTCCTGAGGGATATAAGCGTTCGGTTGAGTGGCCTAAAAGCAGGGAAAAGGTAGAAGTATCTGTTACTGATGTGAATTTAATTGCTTAGTCCTTTCGCTAAAAAAGTGGTTCTTGTGTAGGTATGGTATTCTAATGTTCCACACACTAAATTAGCAGCAATTAAAGGCCACCAGAATTGGGTGAAGGTTAGCGGTGAGTACCTCACTTTCCCTGGTGGTGGAACACAGTTCAAGCATGGAGCTCTCCACTATATTGAGTTCATAGAAAACGTGAGTGACAAACTTTTTCCACCCAATCCAATAACCTTTTGCGTTGCTCTTGAGGATTCTCATTGTTGTTTCTTCGTGCAACATAATTGATATCCCTTTGTTGTGTAGGCTTACTGTTGTAGCTTGTGTCATTAGTATCTCTCCATGAAAATTCCCCTTCTTTTGGGTGTATGTGGGATGGTTATTTGAAGGGTATGGTCCGTGGTATCTGTGCCACTTCTTTGATGTTATGCTTGCTTTGTTGCTCACTGTGGTTTCTGTGCGATCACCGCAGATGCTGCCTGATATTGCATGGGGAAAACGCTCTCGTGTTGTATTGGATGTTGGGTGTGGAGTTGCTAGCTTCGGAGGCTTTCTCTTTGAGAAAGACGTGCTTACTATGTCATTTGCTCCAAAAGATGAACATGAAGCTCAAGTGCAATTCGCTCTTGAACGAGGAATCCCTGCTGTATCTGCTGTGATGGGGACACAGAGACTGCCCTTCCCTGGGATTTCATTTGACATTGTTCATTGTGCTAGGTGTAGAGTACCCTGGCATATAGAAGGTACTTCTTTTAAGATATTGGTTTGGCCCCTAGAATTTTTCCACTGTGTAGTTCCTGTTGCCGTTTTGCCTGGTCTATGGTCTTTGGCACTGAAATATCCAATCCATGTTAATTCAACGACATGCGTTGCAGGTGGAAAGCTTCTATTGGAATTGAATCGTTTGTTACGCCCTGGCGGTTTCTTTGTATGGTCTGCCACTCCAGTGTATCAGAAACTTGACGAAGATGTTCAAATATGGAATGGCAAGTTCTTATTAAGTTTGTTATTTATTACTTGCTAGCAGTTTGCTTGGTCATTGATTTTAACATTGAAAACTCCTTTGTGTTCATATTGACAGCCATGTCTAAGCTGACGGAGCAAATGTGCTGGAAACTTGTTAAAAAGGAAAAGGATACAGTGAATGGAGTTGGCATAGCAATATATCAAAAGCCTTCTACAAACGAGTGCTATGACCAGAGGTCCCAGAATGAACCCCCAATGTGTGAGCAATCTGACGATCGCAATGCTGCGTGGTATTTTCTTCATCTGTGCTAATGTTCCTGTCTTAAAGCTTCTTATGGGAATGATGTGGGTCAGTTTAAGTGGCTGTGACTTGAAAACTCTCATAAAGTTCTTTTGTGTCCCACATAGGGTCTGTCATAGGGTTGGTGAGGATCGAGAGTGATAGTTATTTATGGAAATTTGATCTGATTCAGAAAATTTTCTTTCCCAGATTAGTCTTTATTTTGATTAGGGCTAGTACAAGCTTCCTTCATTTGTTGATCTGTCAATAATTGTTTAATGTCATGGTTGTCCCAGGAATGTTCCCTTACAGTCATGCATGCATAAAGTACCCGAAGGTGAATTAGATCGTGGGTCTCAATGGCCGGAGCAATGGTCAGCACGTTTAGAGAAGCCACCATACTGGTTGACTAGTTCTCAAGTTGGAGTGTATGGAAAGCCAGCCCCTGAGGATTTCACTGCAGATTATAAGCACTGGAAAGGTGTTGTTAGCCAGTCCTACCTCAAGGGCATGGGCATCAGCTGGAAGAATGTAAGAAATGTAATGGACATGAGAGCAGTCTATGGAGGGTAAGCTGATTGGTCACCTTTTTATGTTGCTCTAGTGATTTATGTAGACGAATGATATCCTTTTTTTCCCCCTTTTTGGGGGCTTATATTGTTTCCTCATTGGTTATCTTGCACTTATCCTTGCATGAAGAGATTGTACCTCGTACTGTTAGGAAAATATAGTTGTCTCGTTTGTGCAAGAAGAAAACAACAATTGACTTGGTGCTGGCAGGTTCTAATAACAATCCCGTTTCCATTCTGACTGTTGCTTATGTTCTTTACACAGATTTGCTGCAGCTTTGAGAGACTTGCAAATCTGGGTCATGAATGTGGTGTCTGTAGACGCCCCAGATACACTTCCTGTAATCTATGAACGTGGTCTTTTCGGAATTTATCATGATTGGTGCGAGTCATTCAACACCTATCCTAGATCTTATGACCTCCTTCATGCCGATCATCTTTTCTCCAAGATCAAAACGAAGTATGTTTTGCTAATACGACTTTTATTCCATTGAACCCCCCCCCGGCCCTGGCAAAAAAAGATTCTCTTCGCAACTATGGTTCTTATTTTTGACCTGTGTGCTGTAGATGCAACATGACAGCCTTGGTTGTGGAGGTTGATAGGATCTTAAGACCTGAAGGTAAGCTCATTGTGCGGGATTCTGTTGAGATAATTGGCGAGTTGGAGACGATGTTGAAATCATTGCACTGGGAGATCCGCATGACCTATTCCAAGGACAAGGAAGGATTATTGTGCGCCCAAAAGACAATGTGGCGGCCCCAAGAAGTGGAAACTTTACAGTACGCCCTTCAGTGAGTCGCCTCTTCAATTCAGCAGAGTTTAGCCAGAGGAATTGTGCTTAAATTTGCCATGCAATACGAATGCGTATTCGATTCTTTCGGTTCTTTAGCTGCTGATCGCATTTTGTCGTACGCTGTGATTTCGCCCTCAGCCCTCTCACGGCCCACCTCTCTCCGAAGCGTTTCATGGCTCATAGCTTCTCAGTGGCTGGTCCTTTTTTCTAGGAATCAATCTTGGGAGAGAGGCCATAAGTGATTCAGTTCTCATTGTAACATCATATTTGTTAGGTGGTTGATGAAGATATATTCACTTGTTGCAAGTGTGTAGTTGCGGAACTCCTGGAGAACATTGATAATTTTGTCGTCCCAGCGTCTTGGATTATTTTTTCATAAGCTATGCTTAGCAATCATATAACCTTATTATTTATTTATACAGTTTACACTTGGTTCAGCTGGACATGTTTGCGTAATATATTTGATTGTACCGTCTAATTATTGAACTGCCTCATCTCTTTTCACCAGTTCATCTTTGTATAGTTTCGGTGAAAGCAGTTGCTCCCTTATTTCATCAGTCATGCTCGAATGTTGTTTTACTACGCCTAGTCATGAAAATGGCAACATTTTCCTAAGGAAACGAAGGAAAAATTATTAAAGGGGAAACCCTAAAGAATTGTGTGGCAAGTGGTGATCGATTGGCTTGTGTAGTTTAATCAGCGCAGCAAATTCACAATTGTGTGAAATGTTACACCACAAAAATATTTACTGCGTGTATTCTCTGATGATATTGTAAAAAATGTTTTTTTTGGTTGGGCTATACTGCCTAAAATTGTATTGTTTATCTTTCAATCTTTCATTAAAAAAAAAAAAAACTAAAAACAAATTTGAAAAGTAGCACACCCAACCAGCTTCAGAGAATGAAGTAATGAAGTTCTGATGTGGAAATAATTAATGACAGCATTAACAGGTGCAAAGATGACCACCGAAAGGTGCTCTCTGCCCATGACGAACATGTGCCAGTTAATGAATGTGATTTAGAATTTTATGATGGCAGAGCCTTTTCACCCAACAATTTCTAAGCTGCGGTTCATGCTTCATAGGACATTTGACAAAAAGGAGGTATGAATATTTTCCAATTTAAATCCATCAGATCCGTTCTATTTAAATGGATCTATATCTATCGTTCTGGGATCCAATAAATCTTAAAAAAGATCCGGATCTTAAAATAATCTAAATATGTATTCATTTCTCAAATTCAGATCCAAACCATTATGGCTTGTTCGTTTTCAGCATTTTGCACCTACTACCTGCTCCAACCTACTCGAAGCTCCTCCAATCTGCTCAAATCTGCTAACTGCTAGTCAAACCTGCTCCAACCTGCTCTAACCCGCTCTTACATGCTCCAACCTCATCGAAAGAATGTTTGGAGTATTAAAAAACACTTGGAAGATCTTAAAGGACAGAATGCCTCAAGTGAGTAGAGAACGACAAATTGATGTAATTATATCATATTGCGCGTTACACAACTTCATCCGAATGTATGAAAAAGGGATACCAATTTTACCGAGGCCAGCAAACATTACAACCATCCATAACATTGGGTTGTATGATGCGCGAAACAAGCAAGCAATGAATGAATGTAGAGATGCAATAGCTAATATGATTTCAATATCGAAAAACAATAATGACAATATATGCTAATTTTAGTTATAAAGAAAGGCATATGGTTATCATAGACTAACGTTTGGAAATGTATTACGATGACATTTAACTTTTCTATTACATTATTTTTGTAAATCTATTGTACAGTAATTGTTACAAAAATGTGATGTATTTAACATAACTTACCATCGATAATCATAACATTGGAAGAATCACAATAAAAATGCTCCAAAACGCTCCAACTTGCTTCCAACCTGCTCCTACCCGCTCCTACCCGTTCCTATCCGCTAGTTAAACCTGCTCTAAACTGTTTCAACCTGCTCCTACCTACTCTAACCTGCAAACAGCTCTTCTAAAACGCTGAAAACGAACAAGTCCTTAGATACATTATACTGATTACTTTTATGACCTATAACTGTAACGAACAATTCGTTTGGACTTTCCGTCCCTCTATTTGTCCTCGACATATCATAAGCTAACAGTTTTCATTTGAATAAATGGATACCTACTCTTTCCCACTCAAATTGGATGTGTAATACCTCGTAACAAGGAGTGATGGGTAGGGCGGATATGTTTACCTATAATTTCTATAGGTATTCATTAAATAAAGGACGTCCATATACTCATTAGTAGTATTAAAAGACTATAATACTCTTGTATAATTAATAAAATTACAATGAGCTACTTTTTAATCTCTTCCTTGGCGAAGAGCCTAGTGGAAATTGAGGAGCAAAATCCAACTTTGACCACTTAAATCGAACTTGACTATCCGACTGAAAATATTAAAAGAAGTTCAAAGCTCAAATTGTCTTCATTTAGTTATCAATGATCTCTACTACAACAATTAAGTTGACATTTATCTCAATTAGGGCAATCGTAGTGATGGAAATAAATGCTAATCAAATGAAAGCATTTTGTACTCAAAATTTAGATTTAGGTTTATTTTCTTTTGCGTCATATACTCAAGTTTTCATCCAAACGTTAAAGCTGAATTTTCTTCCTAAATGGTGGACCCCATCGTTATGTCCTTACTTGTAGTTTTTTTTGATAATTAAATGCCATAAAACAGGAGCAAAACCAATAGGCCCAAAGCAGGCTAAGACCGATAGTACAAAATAAAAAGAACACACCAATTACAAGCATTGCCTTAGAAAAATAATACTACAAGACTTCCTTTCCTACAATAGCCCCACTTGGATGATACATATTTCCTTGTAGTTTGGAGTAGTGGGTATAAACATACATATAAACTCCCTACAAAAGTCTTAGTTGACTACTATAAGTCGTATAGATATTATGAACTATCATAGAACTTCTTTTGGTGTATTAGTTAATGGAATATGGTTTTACGGGGACTTCGTCCTATGAGGTTGTATTGTAGTGTCACTTCCTCCCAGTAGGCACAATAGGTTTTATTATTGTATATCTCATTTTTTTTACTACTATCTTTGTTAAAAATAATGTTAATATGTTTACTGAATAGCTACTATATATTATAAACTCTTGTTATATTCGTATCATGTTTTGGATCCATTTAGGATCTATTTATGATAAATAGATTCAAAGAATCTAGGAATGGATCTTAATTTTCAAGATCAGGTCTAGACTAGATCTAGACCTAGATTCGAGAAATTAGAATGAATCCGCATCCAAGTGGATTAGATTCAGATCTAACCTATTGTCATCCCTAGGTATGAAAAAGATACAAAAGGTTAGAAAAGAAAAGGTTACTAAAAAAAATCACGCACCAAGAAGAAAAATGGAGCAAAGAGAACGCAAGGATCAAAATCTAGCCCAGAAACATGACATAGGTCTATAGAATAGGTTGATGCAATCTCGTACATTTTATAGACTGCATTACTTGACATCCATGAAAATATGTTATCATATATAAAATATGGTTCATATGATGTGGTTTACTATATTGTGTATGTAAACATCAACATCAATCTCGTGAGTACATACTTACAAATGATTACAAACTTTTAAGCCTATATTTTATAAATTGTGAGTCCTATAACTAAGTTAAAAACAATTGAACCCTCAGCTGCCTATGACAATGTTCCTACCATTCAAGCCATAATATCATATGGTGCATTATCTCATTAGTGACAACTATGTGGGCAATCGACAAAATTCGTGTGATTTTCTGTACTACTTTATGATCCTCTAACCTTTAAAAGCAATGCATTATAATGCCCACCGAGCCATCAATTCATTTTGAAACTAATTAGGAAATTAGGTGACTCTGACCACTCTGAAAAATAAAAAAATAAAAAACATGCACAAAAAGAGTTCATATTGTACCTAACATTAGGCCTCCCATCACCCCCCCCCCAAAAAAGGCCTCCCAAACAACTTTGAAAGTGGCTGTAATTATACCTTTAGCTTATACCAACCACTGTGAAATAAAAGTATTTACTTTATTAAGTCAAACTAAGCATATTCAAAATTAGGCCATGTAGCATGTCACGTGACTAAAAAGTGACGAGTTTGTTAAATTAATTAGGCATCCTTAGAGATTAGAGAGACCGAGTCCCATGGTCAAAGACAGAGAGATACACCAAGCTCTCCACTTTACTAGCCTATTTTTGTGCTGCTTGCGCCATTTAATTCAATCCTCCTCTTCCTTGAGCTCCGATCAAATCTCCTCCCCACATTAAGCTTCTTCTGAGACATTAGGGGAGAGAAAGAGTCATTATGAACGATGAGAGCTATGGAACCAACCATCTTGACAGTCCTGAGAGCTCGTCTTCTAAGAGCAGCGATACTCTTAACAAGACTACCAAAGAACACGATCGAGTACTGCCCATAGCCAATGTGGGACGGATCATGAAGAAGGTGATTCCGGCAAACGGGAAGATTTCGAAAGAGGCAAAAGAGACAGTCCAGGAATGTGTCTCAGAATTCATAAGCTTTGTCACAGGGGAGGCATCAGACAAATGCCAAAGGGAGAAGAGAAAAACGATCAATGGGGATGACATTATATGGGCAATCACAATTCTCGGGTTCGAGGATTATGTGCGTCCACTCAAGATATATCTCAATAGATACAGAGAAATTGAAGGAGACAAACTAAACAATGTTCCCAAGCAGCAACAACAGCAAGTTAGATCTGAGCAATTGCCTTTACTGTCACAGATGCCCTTACAACAACTACTACATCATCACAGAGAACAACGAAGACAACAACAGTATGATCAGTTTCTACAAATTGATCAAGCATTGTTGCCTCTTGAGTCAACACCAAGTGTATATTCTTCAACCTCCAATACTTTAACCAGCACTCAACAACCCTCTTTTCCAAGTGTAGAGCAGTCATTTTCTTACCCTTTTAACTCTACTTCCATTCAGAAGAACTTCCAACACCAAGAACAACTTGATTCAATGCTTGGCCAGTGGTGAGGAGAGTGTTTATTTTTTTTGGTTTTTTTTTGGGGGGGGGGGGGTTGCACTGGTTTCAAGAATCAAGAGATATTTGGGGTATTTCTTAAGGTTACAATTTTGATGTTATGAATTTTAGTTCTAGAATGGCTAAAAATTTTCTGTGTTTTTGAGAAAGCCAATAATCTCCTTTGGTTTGTCTGGTTACCTTACATATTAGCGTTCTATTGAGCCTAGTCTCGTCCAAAGCCCCCCCCCCCCCCCAAAAAAAAAAAAATCTCGAAACATCAATTGATAACCCACTGGATTCACCCCTCAATCACAAGGAGCTTAGCAAACGTTGACAAGTTTACCCTATCTCAAAAGAAAACAAAACCAAAAAAATTATATTCCCCTCTCCCACAGACATTGTCAAATTTTGAAAATGCATGAAGATAAGATTAAACATATCTACTGAATTGTATGGTTAAAATAATTTTTCAACTTTATAGAATTATTGTTAGACTCTTAAAAAAAAAGACAAATATGACAAAATAATTTCTTAAATATACCTAAGGCGTAAGGTCAATAAATTCGAATTTAAGCATTATTGGAATGCAATAATGACTATTTTCAATAATTTGTATAGGAAGAAGTATAAATGGTGGACACAGACTCTTGAGTTTCGAATATAATATCTATTACACCCATTAATCGAAGTAATTTTTAAAAAAATTTGTATCAAAATCCCTCAAATTTTCAAAGTGATCAATGCCAACAACATTAATTGATATTATGAAATAAAAAGGAGTCCAAAAATTGAACACCGTATTCAAATAACTAAATTGGTTATTGAAAAGTATTATAACTTTGTAGAGGGGGTGAAGAAAAGAGAAGCTTGTAGGGGTGTCCTGATTAGAGTCAGGAAACCTTAATCCAACACAATGACATCAACCAAATCTAATATGAAATTACTATACAAAAAACACAAATTCGATATAAAAGTAACATATTTCGATTCTAAATAGACACAATTTGATCATTTGACTAGAATATATTTTCTTCTTTAGTTTTAATTAAATTTAAATTATTTTTAAGGTTGGTACAACCAATCCAGTCTCTAGCTGTTGATGGCTGATGGATCTCGCAGCCATTAATATTTTATATTAAGTTTGAAGTCAGCCATGTGATTCTCTTAATTAAATTGGCATAACAATTAACAAATGCGTAAAATGGGACAAATTGGAATTGATGTGTTGGATTCCTACTCACAACAGGCTGAACGGATTAAACAAGCTTCTTCGGGCAGACTTCATGTGCATTGACCCTTCAAATTCTCTCTCTCTCTCTCTCTCTCCCCATCTTCTTGAGGTCACCGGATTACTTCAAGTTCAAGGTACTGCTCTCCTGCTTTAATGGATTATTTCCCCCCCCCCCCTTTTTTTTTGAATGATTGCCCTTTTTGTGCCAATTCCCAAAAAGTGGATTTTCTTTAAAAGCGTGAAATAAGTGTTAGAGCTAGTAATTTGTGCTTGTGTAAAAGAATTGTTGTTTTAAGCTTGAAACTGGGAGCACCCACATTGTTTTCCTTGTGATTGGCCTGATTGCCCAATTGGGTTTCTGTTTTAATTGGATTTGCTTCTTTGAATAGTTAATTTTCTCCTGCATGCTACTGATTAATTCTAGCTCCAAAGCATGGTATCAGCTTGTAGTGATCTGGGCAAATCAAAATTATCACTGTTGGATTGAAACTGTATTTCCCAACTACTACTCTTTTTGGATAATTTGCCTGAGTCTGTGAGTGGGTTTTGCTATAGTTGGGATTCTGGGTGAAAAATGATGATTTGAAGTTAGAATCAACGTGATTCATGCGAACAAATCTAATGATATTGGTGGGGAACTTATTTCCTTTTTTGTGAATCTTCATCTAGCGTTGCGTAGCTCAAGCCTTAATGGGGAATCAGGAGTCAGCTTTTGAAGATACAGAGGATAATTTTCCAACTCAATCAACTTCTTATGCAGGAACATCTATGCACCCAACACAGAGCTACAAAGGCAGGCAGCTGCCTAAATTTATAGGTGACAACTTCAACTCGCTTGATGAGGTTTGCATCGGCCCCATTTGGTTGACTGTAATTTGTGCAATATTTGGAATTGTATCTTGTTTGTTTCATTTATCTTTTTATAGATGCTATTAAGTAGAATTAGAGATGAGACATCACTAGAATTCTTGTGGAAGATGAGAGAACTCATGTATTGACTATATGAAAAGTTCTATCCCAATCATTGTACGAAGCTTGTTTTTCTTTCGATTTTACGGTTGCCTCCTTTCCCTATTCTAGGAACTTACCGTTGTTAAGTTCAACCATAGTACTCCTAATGAAGTTACATGCTTTGATTTCCAGGTCACCGCAGCTCTCAGAGAAGCTGGCCTTGAATCATCAAATTTAATACTTGCTATTGATTTCACAAAGAGCAATGAGTGGATGGGTAACGACTTATCTAGCTGCAGGGTCTGCATTTTTCTTGTCTTTTTTGTTTTCCGGGTTTATTAACTGGACAGTGACATGCATGCTGTTAACTTATTCAAGGGAAGCATTCAGTCCGCAGGAGAAGTCTGCACTCAATTGTTGGTGATCCAAACCCTTATGAGCAAGCCATTTCCATAATTGGTCGAACTTTATCTCCTTTCGATGACGACAACTTGATACCTAGTTTTGGGTTTGGTGATGGTTAGTTGTCATTGATCAAGTGCTGCTGCATACTTATGTGCCTTCTTTTCACCATTGACCACCTAATTTGTTTTTTTGGTTGGGGGGGGGGGGGTTAACATTAACCTTTTAATATTTGCCTATGATTTTTTTCTTTTTCTTTTTCTCCAGTGACAACACATGACAAATATGTATTCAGCTTCTACCCTGATAACCATCCTTGCAATGGTTTTGAGGACGTGCTGGCTCGATACAAAGCAATTGTTCCTTACATCAAGTTATCAGGTTGTTATTTTGCTTTCTAAGAAAATAATGTTTGGAACTATGTGTTCATCCCATATTCCCATTGGCTTTCTGTTGTCAAAACTGTCCTATAAGGTGCTAGTGAACAGATTTTTGGCCAAAAAGAGTTTTCAGACCCAAATTAGATGTCTAACCTAGTCAAACAATTAATTGGGTGTTTAGTAAATTAGCTTTTTGATCGAAAACGTTGACTTGAAAAAGCTTAAGTTTTGAGCTTTTTGAAATTAGCTTTTTGGCTCAAAACTTTGTCAGAAATAGCTGTTTTCACCAAATATTTGTTTCCTAGACAGCTAACATAAACAGCAAATACAAATAGCTAATGCAAACAACTAACAGCTAATACAAACTACTAATAGTTGTTTGCCAAACAAAACCTAGTCTTGTATTATAATGGCTTTGATCCTTGGAATGCAAGGAAAAACTGCTACGTTACTCGGACTCGAGTACAGGTGCCCGATAGTGTCCAAGTGTCAAACTCAACTATTTTCAAGAAAATTTGCAAATTTTCATTGTAATTGGAAGTGTCAAGTGTCATATACTTGTCCAAGTGTCGAGGGTCCAACACGGATACGGTAGGGTAAAATGAAGAGCATGAGTAACATAGGAAAAAAGTGTGCAAATTTTAGGTGATTGAGCTAATTTGTAAACTCACAAAACTGCCTTAAAAGTGCTTCCAACATCGGTCTAGCCATAGGCTTGGCCATTTTTTGAAATTTTTTATGTTAGGTCAAA
This sequence comes from Carnegiea gigantea, assembly GCA_029747015.1. Taxonomy (NCBI): domain Eukaryota; kingdom Viridiplantae; phylum Streptophyta; class Magnoliopsida; order Caryophyllales; family Cactaceae; genus Carnegiea; species Carnegiea gigantea. The sequence continues at coordinate 1,269,463 of JAKOGI010000041.1, forward strand.
TGAAGGGTCAAGTGTAGTCCATGCTTGTGTTGGATTGTCAACGTCGATGGGGATACTTGAGTGAAATGGAGAGTGAGGTAACATAAAAGAAACAGCAAAAAGATTTATTCATTCAGTTTCCTGGTGCTACGTTGTTTCTAATCTTTGTTTTCCTGTGATAAAGTCTTTTTAGCATTATTGTTGCTATTCTTATTTTAGGTCTTGAAATGAATGTATCTTGGATGATAAGAGTAGTATGACCTATTTTCTCATGTCAATGCATTTGTTCTGCAGGGCCCACATCATTCGCTTCTGTGATAGACGCAGCCATTGACATAGTGGAACAGAGCAATTGGCAATATCATGTCTTGGTCATCATTGCAGACGGACAGGTCTTTACAATACTTCTCTGTGCATTGGATCGTTGATTGCTGAGAACAAATTTCAACATTTTTTGTTTGTTCTCCTGAAACTTTTTTTAACGTTTACTTAGGTCACTAGGCCCCCTGATTTACCACCTGGAATGGTTAGTCCGCAAGAACAAGCAACAGTAAATTCTATTGTCACTGCCAGGTAAAAATCTGGTACCTTGCCATACTAGCAATCAGATAGTATGGCCTGAATTAAGCTGGCTTATTTAAATCTGTGTCATCAGCTACTATCCACTTTCAATTGTTTTGGTTGGTGTTGGAGATGGACCCTGGGATGAGATGCAGAAGTTTGATGACAATATTCCTCAGCGTGCATTTGACAATTTTCAGGTATCCAAGTTCATGGCTCATGGTTCTCATTGAATCCCCCTCACCACCACCCCCCCCCACCCAAAAAAAAGGAAAAAAGAAAGAAATCAGCCAAGTAAAAAGGGCGAACTGAAGAATATCCTCCATCAATTGTATGCTTGATCTGATATCGTGTTCTGCAGTTTGTCAACTTCACGAAGATCATGTCAGAGAATAAGGATATGTCAAAGAAAGAGGCAGCATTTGCTCTTGCTGCATTAATGGAAATCCCGTGTCAGTACAGAGCAACCCAAAACTTGGAGCCTAACAAGTACGTCTGAAAATATTCGCTAAATCTTAATTTGACCTGGAAGCGCTGCAAATTTGAAATTTATTTTGCAGGTATCCAGTGAGCCACCCTTGTAACAGGCCACTACCTCCTCCGCCTGAAGTGATAGATCGTGATAATTCTGTTAAGTTAGTTGCACCTATGGGGGGTTCTTCCTCCGTAGGAACAATTGCTCCTTTAGAGCAGGTAAGGAATCACTGTGTCCTACTTTAGTCTCCATGAGTTGCTTGCTCCTGTGAGAAATATTGATTGGCTTTGAGGTATTTGCTGCCGAAGTTGTGTACGAATTTGGAATATTAATATGATGTTGAGACTGCATTTGTCAATGGAATAGAAAAACATTCATTGGAAAATGTAAGATCAATTTTCTTGAGTTTGTAAGATAGGAATAGGCGTAACAACTAGTTTGGTTATTTACATATTTATTTGTTGGACCCAGAGTGAACCATTGAACGTGAGATAAGTTTCGGGTCTAGGGGGATGGGAAAGGGATGCTGGCTGAGCTAAAGCCCAAACCTCAACAAATACCCCACCAATGGTTTTTTTTGGGGAGGAAAAATATCATCACCCAAAAATTAGCTGGTATAGCCTAGGATTTAGCTGACTTATATATTGAGAAGCTTGAGGTCTAATATAGAGATCTGCTGTTAATTGGTATGAAGGCTTGTCCAATCTGCTTCACAAATCCAAAGAACATGGCATTTGGATGCGGTCATCTGGTAAGCATCTGCACCTCCTGCTTTTGTCTGTTCTCCTTCCTCTTTTATGAGTGTTGGTTAAGACGATTGATTAATGTATGTTTGTTGAAGACATGCGACGAATGTGGAAAAACACTACCAACGTGTCCTTTGTGTCGAAGGCCCATTACAACACGGCTTAAACTCTTTACTTGAGAGTTGGGACGATACTCTTCTACAGTTACAGTCCCCCATCATTCTGAACACCCACCGTACCAGCTGGGTTGTTCATTGCTCATCGTATTTTTACTCTTACGGCTGAACTGCCCCATTCTGTGCTACATTCTATTGTTTAAAATTGTTTTTAATAAAGTTGCGATTTAATGTAACAAATGATTTTGGGAACTGGGAAGTGACATTTGCAAATTCAGCAAAGTTGTCAATTGATTAGAACCTGAGAAAATTTGGTCTGTCTTATCTTAGCAAACAGCCTGAGAGACACCATTGGAGGCTAGAAATAGAAATGTACACTAACCCTCACTGCAGTTACATAATAATGAGGCCAACGCAAGCTCGTTTACAAACTCAAAATCGAAGCAAGTACAAATCAAGGTTTATAAGTACACTGCACCGGCTGTTTCATTGGCTCCAATGCCTGTACCTAAAGGCTAAAAGAACCTATCAATACAGACATCTATAAACCAGAGTCAGCTGAGACATCGCCGTAAGCAAAGCTCTAGGAAGCACTAGGAAGCACAATTATACACGCTCACATGAACACTTGCCATCACAGAGAGGCGCGTTTGGGCACATTAAACATGAGAGTCTTCCCTGCCAGCCTGCCTTAAATTTACATATGTAGACACAACTCATTTTGGAAAGCACTGTGGCCTAATGCGAAGAACTTACGTCCTTGCTCCGGTATAGGCACTCTGCTGCCCTGAGTCATCGTGACATGAAGCAGCATACTAGAGAAAGGCTGCTCTCCTCATCTTAGAAAGTGGGAACGTTTATACACAAGAAACATGTGGAATTTCTTCCTCATAGCTCTCAGAATAGTTTGCCTTCTAAACCATTTCACTGCCCAAGAAATTGAAGAGCCAAACCAGCTGCAAGGCCTCTTTGGTGAAACCGTGCCAATCAACACGGTTTCATATAGTCCTAAATCATAATAATTGACAATGAGCCCTGGAATGAAATTAGGTAGCAAAGCTCAATCAAATGCAACGGAACATACCTGCTGCCCCCCATTCAAAAGCTCCACCTATCCAATTGACACTTCGCTTCAGCCATATCCTTCTGTGCCTTCTTTCTTCGGTAAAATATCGGGCAATCACGACTGAACGGTAAGGAAGGAGTCGTGAGACATTATAACTTAAGGTGATCAAGAGGAACTAATGAATTTACTCCTGGGGGAGGGGGTGTAAATGCTAGAACAACAGAATTTAAACCGCTTTAAAATATATATATAAATATATATATATATCAACATTTCTAGATTAATTTTTTTTCCTTGTGGGTGGTACTGCCTGCGGCATTGAGCAGAATTTCGCAGGCATAGTACCAGCCAGCATCTTGCACCCTTTTTCTGGTGCAGTGCATGACAGGAGATCAATGAGTCACATGCCACAAACAACAGGGTTGTGTTTAACAAGTGACAATATCAAAGACGGCTGTTGAGCAGAAAGAAACATAACCAAAGGTCAGAGGGATCAAAAGTGTCAAAAGGAGGACCTTGTACAGAGTACATCCTGGTGAAGGGAACCCTGGCACTCCTGGCATTGTGTCCACAGCTTACCAAAAAGTGCCTCTAGCTCAGAAACTGCAAGTAGTTGTACACTGATAAGCACCCATAAATTCTATGGACATGCTAAATAGAGGTGGTGCACACACACGCTTTACACACCATTTGCTACTGTCTTGCAGTAAAGCTCAGCTTCTCGTCCTTTGCAATGCGAGCATAGAGTTTTGTTTGAGCCACTAAAAATTGCATGTCAATACAGCAAAGATAAGTTAGTAAACTCAAGGTAAAAAAAAATTAAAAAAATAAAAAAAACAAATAGATGACTATATAAGATTGTATTTCTGTAAATTTATAAGATTCAAAAAACTAAAGGTGAAAACTTCTGCTAAACAAGGGAATGTGATTTTGCCAGATAATGAGCTTAAATATTCTCCAATTACAAGGGAAAAAAACAAAGAGAAAAGAACAGGAATCATAGGTGAAAATCTATCAACCATACAGTTTTGACTTTTGAGTTGCCTGATTGATTTCAAAGTTTTCTTTTACTAAAAGTGAAACATTTTAGAGACTAGGGTAGGTTGACAGTATTGCACCGGAAAAGCAACAGTGGGCCTGCACATAAACTCTCATCACACAATCCGGCAGCTTATAAAAAGTTTCAAATGTCTGACAAGCAACGGTTAAGAAATACAAGCTTCCACTGCAGTGAGATCTGAAACAAAAACTAAGCTTGGCAGAAGGATAAATGGGCGGGGAACCAATACCTGATCAATGCTTTGCAGCCAATGCATGTGAGCTGTTTCTTGGCAAATTTCATGATGCCACTATTTGAGGGTGTAGAAATGGAAATGGATCTTGTGTGACTCCCATGAAGCAACTCTTTGGTAGCATTTTTCAAAATTGGCTCAAATATCCTCAAAATTGGCTACAATATCAGGACAGTCATCAGCAACAGTTCCACGAAACAAGTCAATTCATCTGAAATATGACTTACTTTGCTAATTTGATTTTCAAGGTAATATTGAGGATCTATTGGTATGTTATTTTCCAGCACATAGATCGGATCCTCTGATCTCTCGTACGCCTGTTGACAATATTCATCGATTGGACAACCAGCAATTTCTGCACATTATTATTTAAAGAACTTAAGACCACGCAAATACCTTTGCACCTTTGGCAGCTTTGACAATGACATAAGGTACTCTGTCGCCAACACTGGGGGCTGTGGCAGCATCTCGCTGTCAATGAAAAACAGAATCGTATTTCTCATATTCAATTCTGGATAAGCAAGTCCAGAAAGCCTGAACCATCTTAGCTTTCTATTATCAAAGGATCAATCACCGATAAGACACAGAAAAGACATGCATCAGATCCAATCTCGTGAGGAAAATAATATTCATATGCTCCCCAACAGAGGAATTTGAAAACCCTAGGCAAAATTTTAACATGAACAAATGATTAATGATATGAAAGACTGAAGTTATTGTAGAGCTTGAGGGCATGATATTTTGTGATTGCCTCATGTTGTAGCCAGGTGGCATCCCCTCCATGTCTTCTTAATACAATTTTTTGATGACTCATCAAAAGGGGGGGAAAAAATGATATGAAAGCTGAACTATCGTGATACGTCTAAACTTGTTAAGAACTATCAATTGCATCAACTATGTTGTAGTTTGGTGCTATCCATTAACAACGGATCGATTGATGCTCATCTGCTTGGTGTTAGATAATTCTTGGAATCTTGACCTCAGGCCACTACTAATTAATTACAATTTGCTGGATGATAAATCCTGATCAAACAAAATTCTCGAAGATAGCACGAAAAACATCAGTTTTGCAGGAACTGAACTCGGAGCATCACTGATTCTGGAAAGTACACAAATCCCTATCCTTATAAGAGCCACCTCCCAGCAAAAAGGAAGAAGAGTGTACTAAGCCAAAACAGTTGGTTTGATCATCAAATATCACCTGACATATCTGTTAAGCATATTCTCTCTCCCTTCCCCCCTTCACCAATGCCAACTTTAAAACAATATGTCCCACTTGGAGATCTAAATATGTAGACATTTCCATAATATATAAACACAACTACTTAGTGAATTAGAGTACCGTCCTACAAATAAGTCCATCCCTATGATCTTGCACTCATTTGCTTCAAACCAAATACAGATCTGAATTTCTTAAAGGTTAAAACCATGAGATACAAAGACCAAAGATTAGCATTATGCAGCTATTATCAATTTAATGACAATGAAGATCTCACACACATTATGTACGGACAATGATGCTAATTCACAAGGATAAGCAGCCAAACTTCAATGGAATCTCTCATTAAGTTCAATGTTCTCAGAGTTCGAAGCACAAGATATGAAATTAGAACAACAGAAGTCAACACCAAACCTTGCGCATGCGTTCAGCAAGCTCAACATGAGCTGCTTTTACTTCATAATCATCTCCTGTTTTCGTCAGACCCTAAAGGAAAAAGATGTTAGCACCACCAGATATACCAATATAGGCAAGCTCCATAGGAAATATCAAAAATTATCAGCATAACAACTTAAAGCATGACTGTTCACCTTGGTGATGACCAATAATGACAAGTCCAGACGATTCATTAGAAGATCTGAAATGGTATTCTTGACATATTGGACTGCTCCTTGGATGTCTCTATCAATAAGTATCCTGTGAAGGCATTCAGTAACCAAGTTCTTGACCAATAAGCAATTGTCTCTTCGAACTGTTTCAATTCCTGTGCATGATCATTAAAAAGATTATATAAAGCAGAAAATAGTGCTAAATTCCTAACCAAAAGACTTAGTTCTGATTATGAACCATACATGAACTAATCAGTGATTGAACAAGATTCTTCACCTTTAGTATCCATTTTGTCATACTTGTCAGGTGTTGTCCAGTAAAGCCCAGCATATCTCTTCTTGCTAATCAGCAAATAGGGATAATAAACCTTCTCAAACTCTAATTTGATGGGCTTCAAGGAATAGACGACACAGTCCATGTAAGTTGAGCAACATATGCATAATAATCAATAACACTAACACGTATTAAGAGCAGCAAGAAATACTTTTATAGAATGTATAAATAAGGGTTCCTTACACAAAATCAACAGTTCCCTTCACTCTGAGAGCCCATAATCAATTCAAATAGTATTTAATTTAAAACCCTCCATATTAATCCCTAGTGACCACACTCACAAGAGTTGACACAAATTCAGGTGATAAGCTCAAAGACCTGATGAATGGATGTGTAATTCTTAAACGTATCCAAACTGTCAAAAGGAAGAAAATGGTGTTCTCCACAAATTAAAGATGAGAGCATGAACAATCTCCCTTGCTACCTCGAAGCCTTTACCAAGGGTCACTGTGGTCTCCAAGATCCTACTAAGCACATCCACAAAGAGGCAAAGAAGAGGAGTAAAAGAGGGTGGCCAAGACTAAGAAGCAAGCACCTTAAAGAGCAGCACGTGAACCCACCCAACCCCCCCCCCCCAAAAAAAAAAGGGATCCCACCTGACCGGGATATTTTAAAAGGCGTGAAGCACAAAGGGTCTAGCAGCCAACTGCCAAAGCACAAAGGATCCCAGGACGCAAGGCGAAGGCACACACATCAAGGATGCAAAAGCGCACTTTTTTGCAAGTTGCAGCCATATTTATAAATCATTCACAACGTATATTTTCTACAAACAAGTTTTGTCCATCAAGCACGCGCTTCAGGCTGCCTCATCGAGTCCCTGTGCCTAGGACTTGTTGACACGCACAAATGAGTGCCTTCGCTTTTTTAAACTAAGTGGGGTCTAGCTCTACATGGATCCAAATGGAGGCAGCCATGCTAGACCTTCAAGATGGGCCAAATCTAGTCCGATAACCTCATTTTAATTCTTCTTTGATCTTCCTCGACCCTTTTTACATTCCAGAGGGTGCATTCTATCGCGCCTTCTCATGGGTGCATCTATAATTCCTCTTAATGCGTCCCAAACTACATAAGTCTTGCTTCCTGCATCTTTTCCTCTAGTGGTGCAACCCCTACTTTCTAATAACTTCTTTCCTTAGACTAACCAATCTTGTATGACCATGCCTCCATCAAATTATTCTCATATAAGCAACCATCATTTTTTAACCATGGATCCATCAAATTACTCTCAAATACACAACCATCAATTTTTATAGTTGAGTTTCATTATCGGCACACATAATGAGCCATACCACGAGGTCAATCTTATCACCATATGGTAAAATCTCGTTTTAAGTCTCACTGGGATCTTCTTTCATCACAAAAATCTACCCTTTAACATTCTTCCATTTATGACTCCTTTACGGTAAACATTACTCTCCTCAATATCTCCTTCTCCTTGCACGATTGAACCCAAGTATCCACCCTCCTCAAACCTTAACAATGCAGTATTGCTGATGTTAACTTTCCGAGTGTCTCCCGCTCCCTTTTATTGGACTAAATTCTAAATACTCTATCTTCAACCTGATGAATTTAAAATATTTAAACCTTCATACTCATGATGTCCAGCGTCCACTGCCTAATTTAGTGTTCACTGCTTCCTTGAACTCGTCTTAAAATTTTTTTAAAAGATATAAATTGAAAAGAAGAACATAATATCATTAGCAAATAACATACACTAAACTGCTCATCATGAATCCATTCCATGAAATCATTCATAACTGTAAAAAGAAAAGGGCTTAAAATATATTGATGCAGTCCCCACCACCATAGACAATGAAGAAGATCCAACAAGTCAATCAAGGTCCAACACAAGCTCCAAAATACAAGCATTGGTCCAAATTGTCCAAGAAATTCAAGGGAGTGCACACGGGTTGAAGAGCCAGAATTTGCCCGGTTTTGTGCACTTGATTTCCTAAGCTACAAGGTGGCTTAAGTTCTTAATTTTTGCATTTTGGTAAACCTCAAGATGTCCCCTTTCATGTCCCAACATTAATTCCCCATCATACAAGTCGAAGAAAGGGAGAACAAGGTGTTTTGCTAAACCGGTCAAATTAGCACCCAATCTGCACGGTTTAATGTTTGAGTTTGATTACCCCACTTCGCCTTTGTTTAACCTTAATTTCTTGGTTGGGGGGGTTTATACCCCTCCTAAACTTCCCCCCCCCCCATGTTTAAAAATCCAATCATACTCACTTTTGCTAAGGTTAAAACAAGTCACAAAACCAGCCAAATTCTGTCCAAGGACCCAATTTGACATACCCGGTTTGTTTTTGCCTTCACCGGTGGGTTTCCTTCAACTCAGCTGATATGGCACACTCCTCAAGGCTTAGCACACGTCCCAAAGCATCAATGATAGGCTGCAACCTTGAGAAGGTCAACCAATAAGAAGAGAGCTGCAAAAGAGGATGTCCCTCGCTTCTCATTGGCTAGCCGAAAAGTGCCTCTCCCTTTACGGCTGTGCACATGCAAGATGGTTGAGTTCCTGATTGTTTAAGCTTGTGTTTAAGCTAAACATGTTGTAAACATCATTTGTCTTGCTTTCCTTAATATTAAGAATGTAATTAAGCTAGTTAGAACATGGTTTGTAACCGATTAACACTAACCAGGTATGATTAGCCTAATTAACACCTTTCCTCCCTAGGAAGGAAAGATTAGTGAGGTGCTAGCTTAGTTGTGTGCTTGCTAGGCTGTATACAAAAGGAAACACGGCCCCTTGGCTGAGGCATTCAGCTTTGAAATATGAAAATTCAGTTTGAGAGCTTATAGCTTTCTCTCTTCAAATCTTGCTTGTTTATCCTTAATTAGGCCAATTAAGGTGGTGTTCAAGTCAAATCTTAACCTTGATTAAGTGGTGATATCTATATCTTAATCAAGATTAAGGGCCCTAGACTTAAGATTGGTGATGTTTCTGTATCCATTCTTTGAGTTTAGTCTATCCTATCTTTGTTTGAAGCAACCGGATTAAGGGTGGAATAAGGTGAGGTTATTAGCCTGAGTTTTGAGTTAATAATCTTTCACTTTGAAACTCCATCATATCCCCTCACTCTCACATCCCTCATACTCTCCATTCCATCCATATTCACGCCCAAAACTCCTCCAAAAGATCTAGCAAATATCTCCACTTCAAAGCACCTCCAACCGTGCAAAGTGAGGATTTTCAGTCACGGCCAGGCAGCAACTTGGCACGGCCTACCCGTGCACATAGGCACGACCGTGCCACCTGTGGCCGAGACATAACCTTGAGTTTTTGGCTTTCTTTGATGTGTGTTAGCTTGGGTTCCTTCTTCCCTTGAGACATACATCATATTTGGTATCAGAGCAAAGGTTTCACCTTGGCCTAGCATACCCTCCCACTTCCACAAATCATTCATTTCCCTCCTTCTCCACAAGCTGATTTTCTCTCCTAATTCCAACATGTCTTCAACCAACATGTCTTTAGAAGAAAGGATTGAAGCATTGATAAAGCAAAATGAGTTCTTGGCAAGTAAAATCCGAGAAGACTCACAAAGAAACCAAGAGGCTCAAGCACAGAACGAATATCTAAGGAAGCAATTGGGTTCGTTCATGAAGCAAAAGCAAAGGATGAATGAAGAAACTCTTCAATCTGAACCTAGGGCACGTGAACAAGTTTACAGCCATGATGTTGATTCATCAAGTGAAGAAGAAACGCCTAGGATGGCTAGAGGAGAGTCACGGAATCAAGTCAATACCAATGAGTTCAGAGTTGAAGTTCCTGAATTTGAAGGTAAACTTGATCATGAAGAGTTTATTGATTGGTTAAATACTGTTGAAAGAGTCTTTGAATATAAAGATATTCCTGATGATAAGAAGGTCAAGTTGGTGGCCTTAGGACTCAGAAAGTATGCATCCTTATGGTGGACAAACTTGAATGCTAAGAGGCTTAGAGAAAGAAAAGCAAGAATCCATACTTGGGAAAAGATGAAAGCTAAGCTTAAGGCACGGTTTCTCCCACCTACTTATGTCCAAGATTATTATTCTCAATTTCATTATCTCACTCAAGGTACTATGAATGTTGAAGAGTATACTCGTGAGTTTGAGAAATTAATGACTAAATGTGACATACAAGAACCTGAAGAACAAACCATAGTTAGATACTTGGGAGGTCTTAATCCTAGGTATTCTAATGTGGTGGAATTGCAGGCCTATGCTTCTTTTGATGATGTTTGTGTATTAGCTCACAAGGTGGAACAGCAAAAGAAGGCTAAACAGCCCCAAAAACCTTCAAACACAAAGCCTTTCATTCGGAACCAACCTTTTAACAAGGGGAGTTCCAACCCACCTACTAAGCCACAAATTCCTTTTCCCTCTAATCCACAAAGAACCCCGGCTCCTCAAAAGGTTCCAGCAACCCCATTTCGACCTAACCCTAATCCCATAAGCAACAGAAGGTGTTTCAAATGTCAAGGGCTTGGTCATATTGCCTCAGAGTGTCCAAACAAAAAAGTCATTACTTTAGCTGAATGGACTGCCGTAAAGGAAGACTTTGAAGAGGAAGAAAACGAGGTAGAAAGTGAGCTAGAAACTGAAGAAACCCAAGATGAAGTTATTGAAGAAGCAGATGAAGGTGAGCTCTTAGTTCTAAGAAGAGTTCTAAGCAATCAGAAAGTAGCTAAAGATGAACAAAGAGAGAATATCTTTTATACTCGGTGTACCACTCAAGGAAAGATATGTTCTTTGATCATTGATAGAGGAAGTTGTGCTAATGTAGTTTCTCTAAGCATGATTGAGAAACTAGGGCTACAAACAATGACTCATCCACATCCATACAACATCCAGTGGCTAAATCAAAGCAAGGGAATTCAGGTGAACTCTCGATGTTTGATTTCCTTTTCCATTGGAAAGAATTATCAAGATGAACTATGGTGTGATGCTATTCCTATGGATGCATGTCATATACTGTTAGGGAGACCATGGTTGTATGACCGAAAGGTTATGCATAATGGTTACCTTAATACCTATTCATTTTCCAAAGATGGCAAGAAAATCACCCTAGCCCCTTTATCCCCTTCCAAGCTCCACGAAATTCAACCACAAAAAAAGCCTAAACACACTGATTGCCTATTGTCCGTGAGTGAACCTATCCTAAAGGCTTCTCAACATGAATTTAAGGCCTTTAAAGAGTGGATATTAAGTGTCCAAGATGAATCAGAAAATATGATGCCCACTCATCCCATTGCAAAGACACTCATTGAAAAATTCTGTCATGTATTCCCTGAGGAGATCCCCACGGGTTTGCCTCCAAAGAGAGATATTCAACACCACATTGATCTTATTCCTGGTTCCATCCTACCTAACAAGCCTGCATATAGGATGAACCCAAAGGATACTAATGAGATTCAAAGACAAGTTGCAGAATTGCAGGAAAAGGACTTCATTCGAGAGTCTTTGAGTCCATGTGCCGTTCCAGCTCTTCTAGTACCAAAGAAAGACGGAGGAATGAGAATGTGTGTTGATGGTAGGGCCATTAACAAGATTACAATCAAGTACAGGTATCCCATATCAAGACTTGAAGATATGCTAGATGAGTTATATGGATCAAAGGTGTTTTCAAAGATTGATCTTCGAAGTGGCTACTACCAAATCAGAATCAGAGAAGGTGATGAATGGAAGACAACTTTCAAGACAAAAGGTGGACTCTATGAGTGGTTGGTAATGCCTTTTGGTCTTTCTAATGCACCTAGTACTTTCATGAGGTTGATGAACCAAGTGTTTAGACCTTATATTGGCCAGTTTATGGTAGTTTACTTTGATGACATTCTTATTTATTCTAAGAATGAGCATGAGCATCAAGATCACCTAACTCAAGTTATGCTTGTCTTAGAACGTGAGAAATTATTTGGTAACCTTAAGAAGTGTGCTTTCTTCACTCCTGAAGTTACATTTTTTGGTTATATTGTGGCTGAAGATGGTATAAAGGTAGATGAAGGTAAGGTAGAAGCCATTCGGTCTTGGCCTATACCTAAGAGCATACATGATGTTAGAGCTTTTCATGGTTTAGCTTCATTTTACAGGAGATTTATTCGTGGTTTTAGCACTATTGTGGCTCCTATGACTGAAGTAATCAAAGGTACATCATTTGTATGGACTCCTAAAGCTCAATCTGCCTTTGAAGATATCAAGTCAAAGCTTACTCAAGCACCGGTCCTAGCTTTGCCATGCTTTAGTAAAATCTTTGAAGTTGAATGTGATGCCTCTGGAGTAGGTATTGGTGGAGTTCTTACACAAGAAGGTAAACCTCTAACCTTCTTTAGTGAGAAGTTATGTGAATCTAGAAGAAAATATTCCACCTATGATAAAGAGTTTTATGCTATTGTGAGATGTTTAGAGCATTGGAATCATTATCTCATTGCTAGTGAGTTTATCTTGCATTCTGACCATGAAGCATTGAAGTATATACAAGGGCGGCATAAGTTAAACTCCAGGCATACCAAATGGATTGAGTTTATGCAATCATATCACTTCATCATCAAGCACAAGTCAGGTAAACTCAATCAAGGTGCCGATGCTCTATCACGAAGGTATCTCTTATTATTCCAATTAGATGCTTGCATACTTGGTTTTGAGCATCTAAAGGTTTTATATGACAATGATGAAGACTTTGGGGCACTATATGCTGAATGTTCTAAATACCCCAAAGGAGATTTTCATGTTCAGGAAGGTTTTCTATTCAAGGGTACACGGCTGTGTGTACCAAGGTGTAGAGCTATTAATCAGAGAAGTTCATGGAGGATCATTAGCTGGACACTATGGCGAAAACAAGACTATCATCATGCTAAGAGAGCATTATTATTGGCCAGCTATGGAGAGAGACGTTCAAGACATACTTAAAAGGTGTGGAACTTGTCAAGTGGCAAAGAGTCATTCACTACCTCACGGTTTGTATACTCCATTGCCAATCCCCACTTCACCATGGGTTGATGTAAGTATGGACTTTATTCTTGGATTGCCTAAAACACAAAGGAACAAAGACTCTATTTTTGTTGTTGTTGATAGGTTCTCTAAGATGTCTCACTTCATTCCATGTAACAAAACAAATGATGCTACTCACATTGCTGAATTGTACTTTAGAGAAGTAGCAAGATTGCATGGTATTCCTAGGTCAATTGTTTCTGACAGGAATACCAAGTTTTTAAGTCATTTTTGGATTACCTTGTGGAAAAAGTTAGGTACTAAGCTTAAGTATAGTACTACTTGTCATCCACAAACCGATGGACAAATTGAGGTTACTAATCGAACCTTAGGAACTCTCCTAAGAGTTTTGATTAAGCCTCATACCAAGGTTTGGGATTTGCTTTTACCCCATGCAGAGCTTGCTTACAACAGGACACCAAGCAGGGCTACTGGTCTTTCTCCATTCAAGGTGGTCTATGGGATTGATCCCCTAGGTCCACTTGATCTCATCCCATGGTCTTTTGATTAGAAGCCACATCTAGATGCAGCAGCAAGGGTAGAACAAATCAAGAAGGTTCATGAGTTGGTAAGGAGCAAGATTAAAAAGTCTAATGAAGCCTATCAAGCTCAAGCCAACAAGCATAGGAGAAAGATTGCATTTCAACCTGGAGACCTCGTATGGATCCATCTTAGGAAGGAGAGATTCCCATCCAAGAGGAAGAACAAGCTTATACCACGAGCTGATGGTCCTTTTGAGATACTTGAACGTATTAATGATAATGCTTACAAGATTGATTTTCCAGGTGATTATGGAGTGTCAGCCACATTCAATGTAGCTGATTTGCAAGCTTACCATGAAGATGATTACCTTGCCGATTTGAGGATCAAATCTTCTCAACAAGGGGAGGATGATGCAGTGCCCACCACCATAGACAATAAAGAAGATCCAACAAGTCAATCAAGGTCCAACACAAGCTCCAAGATACAAGCATTGGTCCAAATTGTCCAAGAAAGTCAAGGAGTGCACACAGGTTGAAGAGCCAGAATTTGCCCGGTTTTGTGCACTTGATTTCCTAAGCTACAAGGTGGCTTAAGTTCTTAATTTTTGCATTTTGGTAAACCTCAAGATGTCCCCTTTCATGTCCCAACATTAATTCCCCATCATACAAGTCGAAGAAAGGGAGAACAAGGTGTTTTGCTAAACCGGTCAGATTAGCACCCAATCTGCACGGTTTAATGTTTGAGTTTGATTACCCCACTTAGACTTTGTTTAACCTTAATTTCTTGGTTGGGGGGTTTATACACCTCCTAAACTTCCCCCCCATGTTTAAAAATCCAATCATACTCACTTTTGCTAAGGTTAAAACAAGTCACAAAACCGGCCAAATTCTGTTCGAGGACCCGGTTTGACATACCCGATTTGTTTTTGCCTTCACCGGTGGGTTTCCTTCAACTCAGCTAATATGGCACACTCCTCAAGGCTTGGCGCACGTCCCAAAGCATCAATGATAGGCTGCAACCTTGAGAAGGTCAACCAATAAGAAGAGAGCCGCAAAAGAGGATGTCCCTTGCTTCTCATTGGCTAGCCGAAAAGTGCCTCTCCCTTTACGGCTGTGCACATGCAAGATGGTTGAGTTCCTGATTGTTTAAGCTTGTGTTTAAGCTAAACATGTTGTAAACATCATTTTTCCTTAATATTAAGAATGTAATTAAGCTAGCTAGAACATGGTTTGTAACCGGTTAACACTAACCGGGTATGATTAGCCTAATTAACACCTTTCCTCCTTAGGAAGGAAAGATTAGTGAGGTGCTAGCTTAGTTGTGTGCTTGCTAGGCATGTATACAAAAGGAAACACGGCCCCTTGGCTGAGGCATTCAACGTTGAAATATGAAAATTCAATTTGAGAGCTTATAGCTTTCTCTCTTCAAATCTTGCTTGTTTATCCTTAATTAGGCCAATTAAGGTGGCGTTCAAGTCAAGTCTTAACCTTGATTAAGTGGTGATATCTGTATCTTAATCAAAATTAAGGGCCCTAGACTCAAGATTGGTGGTGTTTCTGTATCCATTCTTTGAGTTTAGTCTATCCTATCTTTGTTTGAAGCAACCAAATTAAGGGTGGAATAAGGTGAGGTTATTAGCTTGAGTTTTGAGTTAATAATCTTTCACTTTGAAACTCCATCATATCCCCTCACTCTCACATCCCTCATACTCTCCATTCCATCCATATTCACGCCCAAAACTCCTCCAAACGATCTAGCAAACATCTCCACTTCAAAGCACCTCCAACCGTGCAAAGTGAGGATTTTCAGTCACAGCCAGGCAGCAACTTGGCACGGCCTACCCGTGCACATAGGCACGACCGTGCCACCTGTGGCCGAAACATAACCTTGAGTTTTTGGCTTTCTTTGATGTGTGTTAGCTTGGGTTCCTTCTTCCCTTGAGACATACATCATATATCCTTGATAGTATAGATTCTTGGTATAACCCAGTGGCGATCAGAAGTTGCCTTTGTTGCCTTCCAGCATCCTCACACTCTTATCTTCTTTTCCTCTTAGACATCCTTAATGACTCGGATATCTGTAAATGAAACATCTTTCTCCAAACATCCCTAGAATGCTTCTCTCAAAACTTTGTAGCCTTTTCCTACCTACGCCATATTCATAAGCCTTCTTAAGAGATGGATTGCTTGCACAATTGATCTTCCTATCATGAGACCCCACTGGTGCACCAAAATGTGTTGATCTCCAACCTTTCTCAGATTAGGTCTAAAGATCACCCACCTCAAAACCCTCTTAACATCCTCAATGCCTTCATTTATATAAACGTACCGTTCCAACCTTTCCTTAAATCTCTGTAATTTAATCTCAAATGCTCTCTCATCAACTTTGTAACCCACTTCGTTTTCTTCCTAGAGTAGACAATAGAGTGCATCCTGACTTATTCATACAAACATGTAGTTTTTGACTTTCAACCCCAAAGATTGAAGACAATGGGTTTCAATCATCTCTCATTCCCGACTAAGAGGATATGGTGACATCTTCTCAAAGGTGTTGCAAGGTCCTCCACGGTTCACACCATTGCAGACGAAAGTTGGCTGTGATACCAACGTAACTCACCCAAGACCATGCAAGACAACCCAATTACATAGGAAGTCCACAATGTGGCCTGTTACTTGTCCTCCGTGAAGACCAAAAATGGAATTTTGTTTAATTTGTTAGAGGCATGGAAACTTATAAAGATGGCATCTTTCACGCACATAACAACTGTCAACAAAAGTCTCCTCATAAACATAAGCATAAACATACTTGGGGTGCTGAAATTTCAGGGAAAGACAAAAGTCACTTGAATCTGGTCGTGAAGTAACTGTGAGGGAAAATTTTCCTCAGAGAGCAAAAGAGCAAGCCAACATATATATCTCTTAAGTTCAGATCTCTGACAAGCAATGCTGTTCCCACATTAATTGTTGTGCTTTTTTTTACTTGAGGATATGGAGGTAGCAGGTAAACAAGTGTCTGTCATCTGATTATTTTACCCAGTGGATGGACAGATTACAACACCAGATTACACACGTGGAGCTTTGACAGGAAAAGCGATTGGCAAAAGGCATCCCAAAGGAGAAAAAGAGAAATACTGGTACAACCCTCCCCCCCTCATCCCACCATAAACAAGCTGCACTTAGAATATTAAACATCTAAAGCAAAGAGTATAAGCAAATTGCAGTCAGACATCTCATGTTGCACTGACATAAAGACTTACTTTTATGAAAGTACCACTTATATAATCAGCAGCTTCCCTCCCTAATTTCATTGCTTCTGCAACAGTAGACACACCAAACCGCACCATGACTGAATCTGTATCCCCATAGATAACCTGATTCCACAAAAGACCTTTAAATTGAAAATCATATTACTGAGGTATACAACACCATCACCCAATGTGAATCCAACCATTAGCACAGCCTGATAAGGTTATTATATAAAGCACAGCACGTCAGAGTCACAGCTTCACCATGACTAAATGGCTGATTCATTAAATAAGACAACATCACAAGAAACAACACCTTAATGCAAATATAACTTAAACTCAACAAAAACCACCTCCAACACAATCAATGGCATCACTGAGGAAAGAAAACGACAATCTAATATACCACACTGGCAAATAAATTAGAAGAAACGCATCCTTAATTTTCAGATCTCAAATAGTCAAATGAGAAAGAGATATGTCTTCCATAAGTGTTTCCTTTTCGACAAGGAAATAATTTGGAAGACACGTAACATGCCACGCTTAAAAGGCAAATGGAATAGAGAACTAGAATGCCTATGCACATAAAGCTCAACAGTAATTAAATCCCCATTATCTAATGGTCACTAACAAAGGCTAGCAAAAGCCATAACCCATTATATGTTACATGACTTGCTCCTCGAAAGAGATTTTTGCTTTGATTATTAAGTACAGAAAGAGGTACAAAGCAGTAGCAGCATTACCTCAGCATTATGTTCATAGCCTCCACCAACAGTGAATTTTTCCTCCACAAGTTTCTTCGTATGTTCAATCATTTGACGCCCTTCAAAGAACGAACAACACATTAGTTGTGATGCATAAGAAGTGGGAAATGGACACAAATAGTAAAGAATGATCCACTTCCCAAAACTGCAAATCCCGTCTGAGTGGGGAAAAGCTGAATGCCTAACTATTATGATGGCTTGGTAGTACTAAGGCCCTGCGTTATTGAGTTTCACAGGTTCCATGTGACTCCGGGGCCTTTCCTTTGTGACTTCCATACCTTAAAAGCAGGGTAAGCCTCACAGGACACAACACGCACGCACGCACGCACTCGCACGCACCCCCACGCACGCCCACGCATATGCCCAAGAAACCAAAAAAGGAATATAGAGGACAAAATAGCGAATAGATATGACATTCAAAATGTCCACTTTTTGGCAGCTGAAAAAAGCCAAATTTGGGCCCCTTTTTCATCTTTGATTATAGTGGACTGAAGTAAAATGTGTCCTTAAACTATCATATGCCTCCTTTCTTTAGGATATGGCAGTCAAAAACTTTTAATCTAAAGTCTAAGGCAACCAACCTCTCTGCAATTTAGGGATAAGGCTGAAACCCCAACCCATCTTGGATTATGATCCTTATGGAGACTGATTTGAATTTGTATAATGACATTCACAAGGGGGGTGATGTAATATAACTTATTCCAGAAAGAAATGAAAATGGATATGGAATCATTGGCAAGAGCATCTTTCAACTCCTATGGAGTTTATGAAATATAATCCATGGAGTCCTCCCACCCCATTTCACCCCACCCGACAGGAAAAGGAAAAAAGGAACAACTGATAAGATCATATTTTTCACAATTACCATAGCTGGTAACACTTGAAGATATCTCTAAACATGGTAACTGACCAATTGTGGCTCCAGTGAACCCATAAACAGAATTTGCACTTATCTGAAAAGAAACAAAATGATATCTCAGAACATGTAATGAAAAAATTCACCAAGAAACAAAATGATATCTCAGAACATGTAATGAAAAAATTCACCAAATACAATGTCAAACAGAACCGGAAAATTAAAAGTGAAGTAATTATATACACAAGCAAGCAGAAAAAAGAAAAGAATGAAACCCTCAGAAAATAGGAACCGACCCCATGAACAAAAAAGCACAACTATTAAAACATACCTTTAAGGCTAGCTGGCGCCCATCTAGGACAGCCTTCTCCAAGGGATCTTTAGCTTCCTACAGTTGAATCACATGGTCATAAGCGAGCAAAATGTAAGCCGCATACACACATCTAAGAGACAAGAATTAGGCAAGGTACTGATTATCACAATTAAAGATGGTAGAGACCTTTAAATCGGCTTTAGCCCTCTTCCTAGCAGCTATGAGCTCTTCAAGAATTTCAGGAAGAATTCCCTGTTGGAGGAATGCAATGTTCATCAAATAAGACATTGCATTATGCTATAAATGAGAATGATTGACAAGTCAAAGCACATCACACATAGATTCACCTTCTGTAGCTCTGGCTTGACAAAAGTCTCGCCGGAAGGAGTCTTGTTAATACATTCAGGAGGGAGATTGAGTTTACGGACATCTTCTGGCATAACCTTCAGAAGGAAAAACAAAGTGGTGTTTGAATAGCAAGTTAACAACCTCAGTGTAGATTATCTGAATATTGAATGATACTTTCCATTATCATAGTAAGGAAGAAAAGGAGGGGGGCATCTGATGCCTGAAGGTAACAACAAAAAAACACCTAGTCAGAGTCTCGCCGTTAGTGAGGTCCAGAGGGTTCAAGCTGCACTAGAAGGGTGCTGATGAATGTGAGATAGGTTGTCTAGGAAAGCCCACAAGAAGATATTGATACAAAATAAGAACAGAAGTACTGGTGATAATACTACAATAGTAATAGGAACTGATGCCTGACCGCAAAAGAAGAAATTTACCAGAGTGCAATAACACAAATTGTATGCCATCATAATTGATGGATACAATGAAGCAAAATCTAGTGTTGCAATTGGCTTCTCATAAAAGCCTGCTTTCGCCTCCAAAACCTGCATCACACAAGGCCAAAAGGGTAAAAAGGATGTTTCAATTGTTCAAAACTAACTAATGAAATTAGCCAATAAAGCAGGATAATCTGCACACGATACACCAACAGTAATGCCCTGCGACATTGTCATTTAATTCAACGAACCAAGCTTCCACAAACATCAATTAACATTCAAATGTCAAAGATTTCAATTAAGGATCTTTTTCCCCATCAAAAAAAAAAAAAAAAGATTTCAATTAAGGATACTTATTCAGATTTCAGAGACGACATTGTATCAATCATATCTACTGGAATCAGCTGGATGAAAGTGGATCACTGAAATTACTAATCCATTCTGTCCTGCAAGACTAGTCTAATCTAGCTGAAATAAATGCTGCTACAGAGTAAGAAGTCATACAGAAAATTGTCACATTTCCCAATGTCTATAGTGTTCCTAATCTCTCGCACAAATTGCATTTCATCAGTTCAAATTCCAGATATAAAATAGATCAAAGTTCAAGCGTACATTCAGATTTTTTTTTTGGGGGGGGGGGGGGGGAAGAAGCTTTTCAAAGTGCGTCCAGACTTACAGTTGCACCTTCGTATGTCCCTTGCTCAGATCCTGCCCGCTTAACATTTGGAATAACAAGGTTCTTCTGCTTTGCCTTCCTCAGAAGTTGAGAAAGAACCTGCAGAATATATATTTATTGAAGCTTGAATCAAGCAGAGCATGATATCAGATAAATTGCAAGGTAAAAAGCGTTTAGCATATGACCTTAATACTCTGCCCCCTAGTGAGGAGAAATGATATAGGAACTCCCGTCACTCGGGCCATCTCAACATAATTGTAAATAAACATTAGCTTGTCCATCAAACGCTGAGGAAGGTAGGCATCCTGAAATTTCACGAAGGACAGCACTTCCATTAGGCTACATGTTTCTGGCAGCAATCTGTATCAAGTTCAAACCTTACATTCTTTCTTTTTTGCTTTTTTCTTTCTTTTTGTAAGAAGAGGGTTTGGGGTGGGGCCGAGCAGAATGTTGTCCCTCCCAATCTCTAACCAGTGGCCTACACAGAATTCTCCTCATATATTTATATTTTGATAACAAATTTTAAATGAACCATACACGTGGTATAATTTAGCTCCAAGCTCGATCTTCCTAGTCCCCCCCCCCCCAAAAAAAAGGGGCTAAAAAAGAGAATAATCTTTTTTTATTTTCAATATTATCATAATATTAGTCTATTCAATTAGTGAACCTGCATAAAGAAGTTCATGTTTTAGAGAGAATGCAAGTTTTGGTAATAGACCCTGGAGCTCTTGCTCTTGGCGTGATGTAGGTGCCACATCAGTAACCAATTAACCATGGAAAGGGAAAAAAGAAAGAAGTTGCACATCACAGCAATGGCATCAGGGGTTGCACATCACCCAAGAAATACTAATAAAAAAAAAAAAACGTTGGATTAGCAATGGAAGCAGTTATCTTCTATTCAACGGTCACAATGACCACCCCTTACTGTTATAATGAACTAAGTGTCCCTTTTTAGTAACTTAATTGATTAATTACCAAGCTCCAATTGTAAGGTGAATACTGAATAGAAATGAGGTAGCCAATGAACAAAATGAATGAACAAAGAGGAGTGACTTGATGAATAGGCTGAACTCTATCAATTGTCCCACGTGGACCTGGGAGTGCATACTCCCATGTGTATGATGTATATATCGCAGCAAAAGTGCCATAGGCATATGAAAATCTCTGACAGCAGCCTCCTAGATTCTTCAGATCAATGCTATGTTGGCAGACAGAACTACTATTCTTGAAAGTTAATCCCAGTTCTTCAGTAATACAAGTTCACAAAATATTATCATTGTTGCACTTTCTAATGGAGCTAATGCAGAAATTCAGCAACTCAGGGTGGATCCTGCCAAAGCGGGAGATATGGAGATTTAGATGTGTGTGCCACCTTATCGCTTGCAAGTAGAGAGGCTCTTTCCACATGACTCGAGTAAATGTTTTCAACTTCAAAAAGAAAACAATTTAAAATAATCCAGTCATTGAAGTGCATATCTAAATAAGATCTGTTTCAATAATCTGACAAAATCACATCATGACAAACTTAGTTTCCAGGACTTAACCACATACATCAAGAATGCCAAAGTCAGCACACGACTTCATCCTCTTTTAGGACTGAGCTAAGTAAGCAACAGTAATATTCTAACATTGAATTCAATATAGAGATAGAACCATATATCACTTTAGGGAAAAACTTTCATTCTGGCTACACATATCAAGAGACATGAGATGCAGACCCCCCCCCCCATCCTCACCCAAAACGTAAAGGTGGAATACATACACATGCACAATGCTCATAAGGAAAAGAGAGAGCAAATCAAATCACAGAGTAAAACAAAACAATTCATTTCTTGACAGCAGAATTGAAATAGTATACCTTCAAACAATACACTGCAAGACGCCTCCTAGTTTCTGCATTTCCGTTTTGCAGGTCAGATATTATTGAATGGTGAACATCCTCTTTCTGCAAGAAGAATAATGAACAAAACTTAGTTCGAGGATATATAAACCCACCTACTCATCTATTCCCCAGCAAAAAAGAAACTTTAGAGGCTGATGCTCCTCTCATATTGTAACAAAGAGGTGAGCCATCCAGCCGTGAATGAATCACAAAATAAACCAGCCTTTGAGCTGAGCTCAAAGCTCAGTTTGACATCAACTGGAAGTCAGCTCATATGCCTATCATTATAGAGCCAAGCCCAAGTCCAACAAAGTTCAACTCCACTTGGCTCAAATGAGCTTAGTTTATTTATCTTTGGGAAGAAAGTAGGCCATCCGTTGTTAAGCTTAGACTTTGTTAATTTGGATATCCACAATTTCAGTATGAAACATATATTTGTTCTTTTTTTCTTTATCAAGGAAAAATATATATAATGCTGGTGAAACCCCACCCGGTAATTACCAAGGACTCATCAATTACTGGCCATGAGGGAGCCGAGTGCCAATAGCCGCTGGGGGAGAACTATTATAATAGGTGCCACTTGATTACAGCATGTTGCTGTCTGGCTGGCTGGCTGGCTGGAGATAGTGGGAGGTAGTTAAAAGGAAAGTGAGAGAGTTCCTTCCATTTCTAAAAGCCAGAGGGAACAATTTCTAGTATCCTAGCATGGTCAGCAGCATTTTAAGAGTTCGGTAATGAGATTAATCAGTACCTCGCCCTATTATTGATCCCAGTCATAGTCAGAGGAAGTGGTGCCTCTAGTGGTGAAGGGGATATAAGAGATGGGCAGAGGGGAGCCAGGTACCCCTCTCTTGGTTTTTTTTTTGGGGGGGGGGGGGGGGGGGACGATGACCCTCTGGATTAACCTCAAACCTTCATATAATGTGAATATTGATTCCAGCACAAATACAGATGTGAAAGGTGTTGCACAGTTTCAGAATTTACCTGCTCGCCAAGGAAATGTGCTGAGACAGAATTTAGAGAATATGAACTTAGTTTATAGTCTCTATGCATAGCCTGCAGCAAAAGAACTAGATATAACTAAACAAATCAAGAAAATTTCAGGTAAACCGACAAAACCACAAAGTCAAACCTGAAGCAAATCAAATTGTACTCTCCCCTCAATTGCAATTTCTTTACTCTCCCTCGTCCCGTACTGCCTGTACAAGTTAAAACCAAAAATTAAAAAAAAAAGTAAATAGACTCAAAGCCATTTATCAGAACTATTGAATAAAAAGTACAATCAGTAGATAACTAAACAACTACAGTGTTGTTCGATGAACCTTTCAAGCTACTATAATCAAGCTTCCTTGGTGATCAAGTCTAAATCAACAGAACCGAATTCACTAATGGATCCTCACTGTGAGCATGATTTAAATATCTGTCATTTTGCTGCCAGAGATAGAAGGGAACAAAAAGAAAGGGGTGGCAATAAAGACAGACCAAAATAATACTAAAAGTAATTATATTTTTCGTTTCGATCATGAAAAAAAAAAAAATCATAAACCAATACCTTCCTCCTGCAAAGGAAAAAAGAGTCAAATAAGCATCTGGTCCCCAAATTAAATTATCAAAAAGCAGCTAGGAGGTTTAACAATAAGGATAGCATTCCTGGCATTATTATTGAAGTGAACACTGAAGCTAACAGGAGGGAACACACTTATTGTCGTCCAAATCATCATATGCAGCTAGCTGTCATCCTCAGTCAGAACACAGGAAAGAGATCATGCGGACTACAATTAGCGTTTAAGATTGTAATAATCTTGCGTTTTGATCATATTGGATTGTATGTTGGATGTGTAGAACCATGCACTCTAAAATCAAACAATACATCAATCTCCAAATGTACACACCAAAGGAGATATGGAAAATATAGAAATCCTGTGACACAAAAATTCACCTCGAAGAAAATGTTGTATCTTTGACACGAACCGGACTGTTCCTTATGCGTCCAAAGATAGGAAACCCTGCAATTCCTAATACATTCGCTCTCTGCCATCAAAGGTTGACCATGTGAGCAGTGAGCTTAATAACAGGCCTTCACAAGAAATTCAGAGGTTGGGGGAAATTCCTCACTTCTTTTCCAATTTCCCCTAGCATGGCCTGTATGCCTAGCAATCAGGCTGACCAAAAGATCCAAATTAAGGCAAACAATTTTGACCTTACCCTTCAAAAATTAAAAAATAAAAAAATAACCCACAATTACCTATTTGCCTGGTCTAAAGGAGTAGCCGCATTGGCTGTACCTGATAAAGCTCTTACCAAATGACCTAACTGAACGATTGAGAAGCAAATCCCACCTGAGACTCAAAATAGGTTGTCCTAACTTTGACAGGTCATGAACCAAACCCAACCTAAAGCTCCATTAACAGGAACATGAACGAAACAAACAAACCTGTTTGCCAGGTCTATTCTTCTTCCTTAAAGAAGTACGAAACAAACATCATCAGCTTTTCTATAATAAAAGCCCCTATGTGTCTGACAATATCAAATACCTGCTAAATCAGAGAATTAAGGCCTCTCTATTTCTTTTTTTGGGGGGGGGGGGCGCTATGTGAAGAGAAATTGCAATAAACATCCATTCAAGTTGGTTAAGGATGGATAACCTGGATAAGATATGGTAAATCAAAATTGCAGATGTTGTATCCAATAATTATATCAGGATCTACTTCTCGGATTAAGTCCTGCAGACAGAATGTTATTATCATGCTGTATAAACTGATGACTTAATCACATCAACATAAATCTGCAACTCAAGATCGAATCACAAAGAAATCTGAAGCTGCTGGTGTTTCAAATAACTAAGAATCGGGATTGGCATAAAAACAAGAAGTAAAGCTAGAGATATCCAGATTATATAGACCTCAAACTTCATAAAAATATAGCAGATGGCCCCAAAAGATGCCTTGATTAAAATGTGATTGGTACACATTTGTACCTATTTGCTACTAAAAAAGTAAAACAGTTTATAAAAGAATTCAATATTTGTTCAAGAATCAAGATCTTGGCCATTTTCTGAAGTTAAATATGATTGCAGACAGTGAATAATAGATGTAAAAGTTCTTCCTCCAGACCCTTTATGTAAAAATTCAGGAGAACGATATGCTTGTTTTTACTCAGAACTCTGTTTTCTTTCACTCTCAATTTGTGTGTGTCTGGACATTGACTCATTGCTCCCCAGAGGAATTCATTATTCTTGGTTTCATGCAGTAAAATCTCAATGAGGTTTTGCTCAAAAACAAAGAACACAGAAAAAGAGATGTGAACTTCACACAATATCAAGAGAAGCTAGCAGTAAATCACTTGCACATGCCATGAAGCACCCATTTAGAGAACACCCAAATCCTACTTTCAATTCATAATAATAAATCATAATAAAGTCAAATAACTTCACCCTCCAAGCCAGTAATACTTCTCTCTCACTATTGAATGACATGACATCTACACCAACTATCGGTGCACATGACTTAAGTGTCATGACATTTCGGACAGATGGCTGGTCTTCTCCCTGCACGGTTACCAGATTTGCGACCTGACAAAGAAAAGGGGGGGCACTCTGAGAAACAATTCTTCACCTGTAAACTACTAAGAATGGATTATGCCTTAAGTTGTAATTGTAAGCATCATTTGACCTGGATAACAGGATCATGTGTGGGCTCAGGGAAAAGACCTTTGCGTCCAGCACATTCGATATCAAAACTTAGAATGCGGAATGGCGCCATCTTAGAGAACTCTCCTTCTGCAGGATGGCTAACCAAGTCCGTATATCTAATAGCCCAGTTAAGGGAAAAGAAAAGAAATCAGGATAGAGACAGCACCTCCACTGCCCCCCCCCCCCAAAAAAAAAAAAGAAAACAGCGGCGGGAGGGTGCCCCAACAACCACCAACAACAACACGCACGCACAAAAACCATCCTCCACAGAAACAAAAGAGCAAACTAACAAAAAAGAAGGATACAGGCAATCAAACTCCAACTGGCAGGACGTCAAGTTCTTCCCTGTCGTGCTATATTTTCCAACAGGAACCTCAATCCAATTCCCACCAACAATGTTGCAATCAATCATGAAGCGAAGAGCAAAGAAGACATTGCTTTCATAAGTCATGAAGCTCTTCATACCAAGGCCATCAATATGTATGCCTCGATCAAGTATCCCTAGCATTTTAGAACAATACACATTGAGTTAAATATCGAATTTTGAACTTCTAGAAAGTAAATAAGCACAGCACTACCACATACAAGCCGTCTGCCACTGGTATGATGGCGGTTCATATCAATCAAAATTAACTCATAGATAGAAACTCAAATCCTAGTAAGACAGAAGACCATCCAGCGATAAATGAAATCACTTCCAGGATTTCATGATGCAAATATACATTGCGATATGCCTTTCAATATGAATCAGTCTCTATGCTTGCAGGGGCAACAATATCTACATCTGTATATACCCTGTTAAGGCGTGAACCTACACTGCCCGTTGTTGTTATGGCATACTTCCTTTCAATATAATACTGTTTCCCTGAACTATTCTTTTGTAGAAGGCGACGAAAAGAACTCTGAAACGACAGTTATAAAGATCCAAATTTACCACGACAATTTGCGACCATAGTAGGCAATGCAACCACAATTTTCAGAAATGGATGAGAACTCTGCTGTTGATAATACATTATACTCCTCTTCTGCACCAACTCAATACGTCGAACAAATTGAGGGGCCTTGGCATTTTTATTTGACTCCTTCATTCGCCCCTGAACACATAAACACAGGTGGGTCGGACATCTCAGCAATGTACACAGAGCCATCAGGGCAGAAAAGCCATATAGTAGTAGCTATTTTTGATCTCCATCCAGCAGTAACGACATAATACATCAGCTTTGAGAATGGGAAAGCTAAATACAAGGAAAAAACTCATTACCTCAAGGATTTGATGAAAGCGTGATATATCATCTGGACCCATTCCTGAAGGGCAACTGATGTAGAAGTAGGGCTCAAAACCATGAACATGACAGCAAACGCTGTGCCCTAGTTGGTGACAATAAAGAACAGTCAAATATAGATACTCACAGGAGGCACATGGCATATTTTACCCACATGTGTTTATCATATAGGCAAATTTTAATGTGTTTACTTATGTCGCTTGTGGGGGTACATACTCCTAAGAGTGTGATATAGGAATTGGAAAAGAAAGGGCAAAACCAATGAAATGTACTTTGGATATAAGAATTGAAGTGTACTGAAAAATTGGGGGAGGATCACCACTTCATGCTAAGAACCTTAATTACATTGCCCAAGACATAAAAAGAAACAGTATTGGTAGCAAAATGGATGCAAAAGAGAAATGACAATGTTGACAATGAACTAGTTATCTCGCTTACGCATGTGAGACCATTATTTTTTGACTCTCTGCTTCACTCATGAAAATTTATCTTAGATAACAAGCAGTTGCACTTCAAAATCACATGAATTACCTTTTTTAACCTCAAAATTCTGCTTTTAAGCAATTCAGTTCTGTGTCCATGCCCAGCAAACGAGTACTCCATCCAAGACAGTTGGAATTTCGTGTTTCAAATAAAAAAAAGAGCTGGAATTGGATGCTTAAAAACTGACTCCACTATCTTTAGAATGGACAAAAAGAAATTTTTCTTCAGCTCAGAGAATAACAGTACAAGAATGGTACAGGTGGATGGGCCTGACCATTTCCAAGAAGAAATCCAACATAAGGAAGCAAAAATTTGCATCAAAGGGGAAAACACTGGTGGTATTGGACATATTATAGCAAGTATGCTGCTTGAATCCATCGTTCTTCTTTCTTAAGTACATTGGAGCCATTATGATTTTCCAACATTTGTTGTCCTCAAATGTTGCTTAAAGACATGAATTGGAATAAAATGAATTTTTTTAAAAAATCATGAGGGACAATCACTTGCATTATCTGGAAAAAATTGACATCTTGGCCGATAAAGAGGCAAAGGAAGACCTACGCAGGACAAGATTGTCATATTGGATTGGGCTCACTCACAAATCACCCAAGACATGATCCTTGATAGAAGTCTGTAAAGTTTTAAGATTAAAGTAGTAGACCATAGATGAGTAACTCAGTAAACATTCTTTGCCTTTAGCTTCTTCGTATCGTGCTGCTTATGCATCTTTGCAATCAGGTAGCATGTTTTAAGGTTTGTATGGTTACACCTTTCAATCAAACCCTAGCGTTAGGTGCCTTTTTTCATTGAGCATTTTCTTTTCTTTGACACAGCTCAGTCAAGAGTTTGCATGGCTTGCTCAATTTGTTATTTGTTACTTGGTTCTTGTATGCTTAGTATTGTTTGTTGATTGAGTTGTTTGCCACTTGATACTATTGTCTTATTACCTTAATCGTTCCTTTATGATTTCTTACAAAATATTTAAAACAAAACAAAAGTTTTCTCCCCCAAAAAAAAAAAAGTTTTTTTTGGGTCTCTCAAGATGGCATCTCTAACTGCAAAGTAACGCTCTGGATCGTGATCTCCCTAGGCCTTCTTGAAATAGGATCCATACTACAAGGTGTTCTCTTTGTTGTTGATGTTTTTTCAAAAACCATCAATGCCGAAGTTTGGATCTTATGAATGTCTATGGCCTATTTTGACATTGATCCTGCCCTTGTAAGCTGTATTCCATGGGTGTGTGTGGTGGACTCTGCATTTCAGTTTAAAGCATACCGCACCCAAAAAATACATGAATATGGGTGTCATTAGGCCATGTACTTGACGCTGAGTCCAATTAAATACACAAATTTTGCAGGATATTGTGACAATTTTGTCTAGCAAAGAGGGAAGCTGAGCTTTTTTTTTTTTTTTATATCCTTCATTTATGGATGCCGCTAATGCTTTTGGAAAATTTTCAAATACCCATTTCCTGGGGAGAACGGAACATGCATCACTGCATTACGCGATATCCAATAACGTAATTTGAAGAATAACCCATTTAGTCATTTATCCTAAACTTCTGCAAAACGAAATTAAAAAGCAAAGTGTAACCTTCACGAGTGACCCCAAAAATTCGAATAATAGCAGCCGGTCCACTCCTGTTAGGCAAAAGCTCCTTGTGACTCTCCCCAATCACGTAATCTATCTCCAATTGCTGAAACACTGCAACACGCAAAACCCAAATTAACAAAAACCCAAAACCCCTCCTTAAACCCTACAATCAAAAACGCCCCCGGGGAGGGGGGGCGGAAGAAACATACCGATGCTCTGGGTCTGATTGAGGTAGGCAGAGGAGAGAGCAGGACGAGCCCACTTAGCCAGGCGAGAAGCTAGGGCTTGCCGCTCTTCGATGTCGCGGAGGATCTGTGCGTCTTCGTCAATGAGGGTCTCTTCTAAGAACACATCCTCGTCCATTTCTTCTTCCTCCATGAAGGCGTGGTGTTTCTGCTGCGCCGGCGACGGATGCGGCGGTGCTCCCGGCCGCTTCCTGGCGCTGCCACCGTTCATGGTCTGGAGTTGGACGCGGATAGCTGTGAAGACAGAGAAAGCGCAGAGATAAAGAAAGTGGAGGGAGGGAAGGGAACTGAATGTTCCCGCCAGTTTTAAGGGTAATTTATACGAGAGTGGGATGAATCCGGGACTCTAGTGTGGTATGCCCAACTCGGTGCCTCTTCCATCGGGCACAATTGCCAATGTGTAGTTAAGTTAGGACTTCACTATCAGTAGCCCATTCAAAAAGGACAATTCGGTGCATAAGCATCTCGTATTCACACAGGGTCTAGAGAATAGTCGCACCCTAAGGGATAAATTATAGGCAGCCTAACCTGACTTTATCAGTGGCTGATTCCGCGGCTCGAACCCATAACCTTTTGGTCACACGAAAACAGTCTTATTAGTAGCCCATTCGAGTGTTTTGATATTGATTCGAACTTTTAAGAATGGTGGTTGGAGGGTGAAGACGTCCTCGACGTAATTTTATCTGACTTTGAGATAAATGTCCGCTCAAATAGAGAAGAGATATGACGAAAAACAATTCCCTAAGCGGCACAATGCGAAACGAGGGTGGTTTTTCGCCCATCCTCGTTCCTTATTTCCAATTTGTAAGATTACATTTCTTTTCCTACACTTTGAAAGTTTATGCATTAATGTGAGGGATGTAAAAGTGAAATTCCCTTAAAACACTCTTATGTTGACGTATCCTGATTGAGGATGAATATAATCAAATCGTTTAAATTCTCTTTGCCGAAATCCAAGGGTAGGTAGGTGCAATGATATGTTTGCTTCAAATGACTTTTGGGGAGGGAGCGTAGATAGTTTACAACTCCATCGTTAACAAATTGGGGTTGGGGGTAACATCCTATGGCAAATCAGCAAGAGAATATGGGTTTCGAAGCAGGCAATTTATGTCCTGCCCTCGTGAGGGCAATCCATCTACTAGTAAAGACCAATAGTTTTCAATGATTAAGAAAGAGAATAGGTCTTGTATTACTTGTGGCGAAGAAATCATAGAGGCATAACAACACTTGTTTTTCAAATGCTCATCAGTCATGAGCAAGGGTAGGTTTGCTTCTTGATTGGTTCTTGTATCAAATGGTTTGCTTCCCGAGTGGTTTGAGGCAACTTTTGAGGATTTGAGCATTGAACAAATGAGGCTAGTATCACCTAAACTAGGCATACGTTTTTCATCAAAGTTTTAACGCTCCAAATAAAATTGTCTCTAACATTTCACATGTTAATGTTTCGATGTCAATATTGTAAACGCAATATATATATAGTCAAGTATGTTGTAGTTACAGTTAATTGCCATAAAATGAGTTTCTTGTTATTCCTTTATCGATGCTTTGTCTCCATATTCAAAAAGAAAAAGGAAACAACACTTAGATAGTAAAAATATCTAATTTAATGTCAAAATGCATTGACTAAGTGTGTTAGGTGAAAACAAGCCTATGTATACCACCCAAAATTCAATGATTTTTACAAGGCGTAATGGAACACGCTTACTACCAATCTTAAATGAATGTAACTCATGTTGCTCTACTCCATCCTAACCTATTTGACTTATTTCATGGGAGAAGCAAAAGTAATTGGGTTGAGCATGAAAAAAATGTTGCTTGTAGAAAATTGAATTCGTAATAAATTAATAATAACTACTTCTTTTTTTTGTTTTGTTTTGGGCTTAGATATTTAATTTCTAAAAGTCATGTAAAGCACAATCGTATATGTTAATGCACATTATACACAGTGTGCATTATTGTGTAAGACGATTAGACAATTATATAACCAATTAGACCATTTTGTAACTATGAGAGTGCTAAAAGAAAAATACATTGGCGATGGTGGTGGTATGTTGACAACAAAGGCAATGGTATGAGAAAAAGTTGACAGTGTAGTTTACCATAAATGGAAACAACGTAGATATATAATATGACCTCTTGGATTGAGGTTATTTTGTAAGGTCTGATAATCGCACATGTTAATCCATTTACACGAGTGAGATTTTGATAATAGAGTAAGACTTATATTTTTCTCTTCCAACATCCACCATCAAACTATTAAACTTTTCTATGTGCGCAAACGAAAGATAAATTTATTGATAAATAGCCATGCGGCACTTAATATAAATATCGAACTCAAGCGAGTACAAATCTAAAATAACAAACAAATCTTTCTCTCTGGAAAAATCATTGCCAACATACTAATCGCTTGTCTTCCACTCGCTATTTCTTGATTCAACTATGGAAAGGAGAGTATCACCGATCTAGTATAGCGTTTGAAGTCGAAAGAATTTACCTGTTATTGTACACCATATTCGAAGAGTTGACATCCATTGAAGGCTCATCGTGCCATAAATAAACAATTTGATCATCCGTTCGATAGATATGAAATTATATTTATTGGAACTTTCTAAAATGCAGAGACAACACCGCCCGTATAAAAAAATGGGAAGAACCAACTCTCATAATTTTAGATTCAAAACTTTACTAAGGAAAAACACTAATAGGAACATGACAATCGAAAAGATTAGGGTCTATTGTTGGCAAAATTGTCAATGGTAGTCCTTTTCAACTACAAAAAATTGAGCTTTTCACAAAGAGCAAAGGAAGAGGTTAGGTATTCAAGGAACTTTGTCAAAAGTATTTTCACTTCAGGTATCATTGATTGTTCCTATACTACATAAAGTTTAAGATACATCACCATGAACTTAAAGTCTGACAATATCAGGGTTAGTTTTTTTTTTTGGGGGGTTGGTAAATAATATTGGCAAAAGGGAAACACTGGTAAGGATTCAAATTGACTGAAAATAACTAAATTTTGTTTGGGCTTGTTGGTAAGGATTGAAATGGGATGAATTATGGTTGCTTTTTTTCTCTCTCTCTATTTGTGTCTTTAAGGAGTGACAATGAATGGGGAAAAATGGTAAGGACTATGTATGATAGAGGTTTTTTTTTTTTTTTTTTTTTTCAAGGAACGATAGCTAAGGACTAATGAGGATTATGATGGATTCGAAAATACTAAGAAGAGTTGGTAGAAACTTATTGGCCAACGGAAAGAACGTAACGTACCCTAATTTTTCTCATGATTTTTGTGTTTTAATTAATTCCAGTGTTTGTCTATAGGAATGTACAACTCAACAATAACCAAATGTGCCTATATTTTGACACTCTTCCATAATTTGTTTTTTTGATATTTAAAAAATTGATTTTACCGAACAAGATTTAAATCTTAATAGTTATCAAAATAAACCGTTGAATAAATTAATTAATCCTCAATTCAAATTATATTCTCTGTATCTAATTTTAGGCCAATTTCATTAAAAAAAAAAGACCTATCAATTCAAATGGACAGATTAAATGTAGGTTGATCTATTTTGGATTTGGGTTTGAAAATGTTAAACACTTATCCTAAAGACCTAGGTTTTGGTCATACCCAACCGGTTAGAAACATTTTTTTTTTAATTAATTTCTTCCCCTTACAAATATTATAAGAATTAATGTATTTTTAAAAATATAAAGGAAATCTCGTTCCAAACTTCAAACTTTAATTTTAAGCTCCTTTTTAGGTGCTATTCAACCGAACCAGACCGATTTACTTTTTAAATTATATTTTCTCAACAATAGAATAAAGAAAAAAAAGGAAAGAAAAGAAAATTGCATACACATTTAGCTTAAATTTCTACGAAATATACTTGATGATGCCGGTATCATTCGTATGGAGAAGATGATCAACCACATGCAGGTCCTTTTGGCCCAAATATAGCACTTTAGACCGTGACACGGTGATTTGATTACATGATGAAAAGACAGTTCGTCATAGGAAAAAGATCAACTAATTTTGGCGATAATGCCACAGCGAGATGTTGTAGGATTAGAGTAATGGATGGGGAGCAAGTACATAAAAAAATTTAAAAGATGGTGGAAACATTGGAAATGTGCTCTTTTTAAGTACGATTTCAACAGTTACATAGGCTCACAAATAAATAAAATGTTAGCACATATATTAGGTAGATGGAGTTTTTGCATAAAAGCATATATATTAAAAAAAAAAAATCAGCGTAACCAAAATGGTTTTACCCTAGTGATTTTGACCCAAACGGGTTCGGATTCCAAGATCTTGTCTAAAATTCTAGCTTTTTTGAGCAAACTCAAATTGCATTATCAGATCAAATAAATTTTTGCCACGTCTATCTATTTTTTTCCAAGAGATTCGAAAGATTAGGTATCCAGGATATAGTCTCATTTAATGACTCGTTACTCATGCAATCAGTTTGGAGAATACACACTAAAGCAAACCCCCTGTTATCCAAAGTGTATTCGGCCAAATATGGGACGACATCGCCTATTGGAGCTCTTAAATTTGACACACAAACCAAATCACATACTTTGGGAAGAATGAGACTCATACAAGCAGCATGGAAATTCCGAGAATGACTAAGATGAGTGATAGAAAAAGGCGATCACTTCATGATTAGAGTGGATAAATGGTTATCAAAACAACCCCCTTGCATTTCAAAACCAATTGAAAGCTGAACAGTGGCAAAATCAAAAAACCAATGAGTTATTTGATTTAGAAGGGAAATGATGAAAGCTTGGACTAGTAAGTCAATTATTCAACCATGATATAGCAAATCACATACTAGCTACTCAAGTCCGACCGGGAGCGCAACATGATACTCTAATGTGGGATCACACCAAGACAAGTAGCCACGCTATTAAATCTGGATATGCTTCGTTAGTTCACAAGGATGAAGCTATTGTAGGATAAGATGCTCATAGACATGGGTGGGAAATACTATAGAGCTTATGGGTCCCTTATAAGTGGAAGATCTTTGAAAAGAAATATCGTAATAAGGTAGAAAATTGCATGAAGGCAATGAGAGAGAATTGTTTATCATCATCTGCGTCTGTATAGCAAAAATTGCTATTTATATACCTTGTACAAACTCTCAAGTTAGTAAATGAAGGGATAGCAAAAACTAACTAACCAACTCTATACACTAAGTAACAGAATGCATAAATACAACATCTAATTGCTGATATCTGTAGCAGCTGTAACCATTTGTCACCACCTGCACTCTCCATCCCCCCCCCCAGGTGGGATTGGTAGAGATTCCATCAATCATAACCTTGAAGCTAGATAATGATGTTGGACGTTTGACAAAGGCTATGTCATTAAGTCTGCAAGCTACTATTTGGAACTAAAATGTGCTATTCTTAGAAAACCTTCCAAAATTTCGTCCATGGTATAATGGTAGTCAATCCTTAAGTGTTTACTTCTTTCATGACTTGAAGGATTGGTTGTAATGTGCTAAGCATCCATGTTATCACAATACAATGTGATAGGCAACTGCGAGGGAATATGTATATCAATCAATAAGTAAGATATCCATTATAATTCATGTGCAAGGGCTGACATGCTTATGTATTATGCATCAGTAGATGATTTTGCAACTGTTTTATGTTTTTGGGCCGTCTAGGAGATTAATGAGGACCCCAAGAAGACACAAAAAGTTATCCATGACCTAGCTGACACATGACAAGTACCCCAATCAACATCACAATAGGTTATAACCTTCAAATCATTGGTAATAGGATATAACAAACCTTGATTACGAATACCTGTGAGATATCTCATGACATACGTGGTAGCTTGCATACGAGGCTATCCTGGTTACTGCAAAAACTGACTGAAATGTTGCGTGGCATAAGAGATATATGGCCCTATCATATTTAAGTAAAGCAATATGCCAACTATCCTTTTGTAAGATTCAGGGTCTGGTATGATATATCCCTCATAAATTGAAAGCCTAATACCTTTGGGTAAAGAGTTCTTGTAGGTTTAGCACCAGCGAGACCCGTATCTTTAAATATGTCAAACATGTACTTTTTTATTTGGGAAAGGACCATGAGATGATCTTGAAACCTCAATACCCAACAAATATCTAACTAGTCTCAAATTCTTTATGGTGAAAGTAGTATTTAATGCATTCTTAATAGCAATAATGTCATTTTCATCATCACCGGTTACTAGCAGATCATCCACATAGTCCATAATGAAAGTGTATTTGCCATGGTTCTCTTTTGTGAATAAAGAGTAATCACTATTGGATTGAATAAAACCCTGAGTGTGCAAAAATTTGAACAATTCAATGTTCCATGATCTAAAAGCCTGATTGAGGCCATAAAGTGATTTTTGTAATTTACAAATCTGTTTAGGGAGAGCCTTATTATGGCATGTTGGTGATATCATATAAACTTCTTCACCTAGATATCCATGAAGAAATGCATTATTAATATTTAACTGATGAAAAGACTATTGTTTAGTTGTGGCTAGTGCAATTCAATGTTTGTAATCTTTGTCTAACAGTGATAAGCTTAGCCTAGCCTTGTTCCTCTCAATAGTCGGTCAAGTTTGTATTTTGTTTTGTATACCCACTTGGAGCTAAGTGCCTTCTTCGTATGAGGCAAAGTTGCAAGAATCCAAGTGCCATGTTTCTTAAGGATAGCAAGCTCTTGTTCCAAGGTCATTGCCCATTCATTGCTTGTATCTAGCAACTAGGTTCAGGAATTTAAAACACAACAACAAGAGAATCCACATAACTGGGGGATATATGTGTTAAGTCAAAGTGTTTGCACAAGGGTTTTTGCATAGTAGATGCAAAACTTTGAAAAGTATGAGAAGGTGAAGGCATTGATGTGTGATTTTGAATTGGTTATGGTGTATGCTATGGACAAGCAAAATCATTCAGCCAGGCAAGAGGCCCCTTAGCCCTGCAAGATCTTCTAGGCGCAACATTATTAGTTGGAGATAGAGGAACATAATGAGAAGACAAGTTATATTCAACACTAAAGGATTGTGGCGTCGAGTTTAAACTGGAAATATAATTTGAAGAGGAATTGAAATTATGGTGACTCTGATGTGAAGAATAATTAGGTACTATGAAGGAGTTATTAGATTGTTGTGTTAAAGAACAAGGTGTACAAGAGGTACGGTGCACATGTGAAGAAAGTGGAAAATCAAAATGAGGAAAATTAGAATGTGCATATGGTAAAACTGAACGTCCATTTAAAGTGTAACTAGAAATGGTTTGTCCTTGAAAGAAAAAATTGTTCCCTCAACACGACATCTCTACTATAAATACAAATTGTTCCCTCAACACGACATCTCTACTATAAATAATAATAATCCCTTTTTGTTGTAAATTATAAAGGTTATACCTTTACACCAAAATAACATTCTAGCAAAACACATTATTGAGCCCTGAAATTTGTCTTGGATACCTAAGTTTTTATCAAAGCATATACATCATATGATCCTAAGCTCTTCATAAGAAGTAATGGAACCATAGAGAGTTTTAAAAGGACTTTTCCATCCTAAGTTTTCCATGGGAAGCTTATTGATTATGGGAGTCGTTGAGAGAACACATTCTCCCCGAAAAGATTTTGGAAAGACAGCTTGAAACTTAAATGCTCTAACTGTGTCAAGTAAATGCTTGTGTTTTCCCGTAACAACTTCATCCTGTTATGGAGTTTTGACCACAGATTTTCGGTTTAAAATTTCCTTTTCAGCAAAAAAGAAAAAAGGCCACAAGAAGATATTATGAAGTATGTGCCATCGTCACTTCTAAGTGAAGCTATTTTCTTATTAAAATAAGTGAAAACATATTATAGAATTGTATGACAGCAGAAGGAACTTGAGCTTTATTTTATAAAAGGTATGTCCATGTGGACCGACCGAAGTCAGTAATTAAAGTCATAAATTAATGAGCACTATCCAGATTAATAACACTATAAGCCCCCATAAATCCATGCGGACAAGTTGAAAAGAAGATGGACTCTTAATAGAACCTTTATTGAATGGTAATCTGGCAAACTCTGCCATCATACAAATGTCACGAAAGAAGAAGGCTGACAAAAGATGCTTAAACATAGGAATGTGTTGCATGTTGGAAACAAAAGTATGTCCTAATCTTGAATGTATTACCTCAAGAGGTAAAGAATTACACGAAGACTTGTTATTGGTGACATAAGTACGGTTAGGATTGTTAATTTGCTGTGAAGAGGCAATCATGACTGGGAGACAGAATTGCTACACAGAGGAAATGGGAGAGCCAAGTGTCC
Source organism: Carnegiea gigantea (assembly GCA_029747015.1). Lineage (NCBI taxonomy): Eukaryota > Viridiplantae > Streptophyta > Magnoliopsida > Caryophyllales > Cactaceae > Carnegiea > Carnegiea gigantea. The sequence continues at coordinate 1,307,445 of JAKOGI010000041.1, forward strand.
TGTCTCTGCCTACTAGAAGTTTTACCTTGTAAAGTCCATCAGCCTTAAGACCAGAATCCATAACCAATTTACTTGTAAGGTCCTAAAAGAGACATTTATCAAGATAAAAAAAAAAAAAGGGGCACAAAGTAAGTAATCAGCAAGTAGTTTACTTACAAAGAGAAGATTTAATTTGAACCCTGGCACATTCAGAACATTATACAAGGTTAGTTGAGAATTTAAAGGAATTTGGTCAATTGCTGGAACTTCTTTTAAAGTTCCATCTTGTAAGATCATATGGATCGGTGAACATAGGATTTTATGTAAGGTGAAGATACTAAAATCACGTGTCATATGGTCGGATACTCCTGCTTCTTATCCATGAGACTGAATCAATATATTGCATAGTGTTACATACAAGCACTAGAATGAGAGCTAATGGAAATAATACCTGCAAAATGAGCATATGAACCATTGCTTCTGGCTTCAGAAAAACAGATTTTCACTTCACGAGCTTTATTATCGCTTATGCCACTGCTTGAACAAAAGTGTTGTGAAGCTGTGATCTAGGACTAGTGCTTTCCTGTATGATACTTGAATCATCTAAAGGGTTGTCATGCATGTTTGCTTGATGAATAACAGCAGTTGTGGTTTTACCTTTTCCCTTTGGTATTGTCAATAAGACTTCCATACCAATCAGGATATTCCACCAGTTGAAAACATTCATCCTCTGTATGTCGTGATTTTTGGCGACGACTGCAAAATCTACAATTCTCGGTCTTCTTGTAATCTTTCCTAGATTTTCAAAGAATCTTTAGCCAAAAGACCATATGTTATGCCATTATGACCATCTGCAACACCCGAAGTGTGGCTTAAAAAGATCGAAGTGACTACTTGTATCACAAAAGGTGCACCTTTCTTTTCGGGATGGGATGGGTGACCTCCTGGGAAGTTTCCCAGGCAGCGTGTGAGCGAGGAAGAAGTACACCGGAAAGACTTGTGATGATCTGTGGGCCAGTTAACGATCCTTTAAACCGTTCCCGATAACTGTTCGCGGCTCGGGAGGGGGTCAGGGCATTACAGATGGTATCAGAGCCGACCAGCGACCGTGAGCTGCGCTAATGGATGGAGAGCCTATGGGCAGTCACCTAGCGGGGGAAAGATACTAGGTGTGGACCGCCGGTCAAGAGGACTCGTAAGTCGATAAGTTAATAAGGCACAATGAGGACGTTGTGTGCTTCAAGTGAGGGTGATTGTAACATATCAAGTGTGGCTTAAAATGATCGAACTGACCACTTATATCACAAAAGGTGCACCTTTCTTTTCGGGAAGCCCACTCTTAATAACTCCACCGTTAAGCGTGCTTGCTAAGGAGCAATCTTGAGATGAGTGACCTCCTGAGAAGTTTTCCGGGCAGCGTGTGAGCGAGGATGAAGCACGCCGGAAAGGCTTGTAATGATTTGCGTGGCCAGTCGTCGATTCTTGAAACCGTTATTGGTAAGACCCACGACCGAGAGGTGAGAGGGGTCGGGGTATTACAGATGGTATTAGAGCCAACCGCGACCGTGAGCTGCACCAATGGATGGAGAACCCATGGGCAGTCACCTAGCAGGGGGAAGATACTGGGTGTAGACCGCCGGATAAGAAGACTCGTAAGTCGGTTGGTTAGTAAGGCACAACAAGGACGTTGTGTGTAACGCCCGAGATTTTATCCCCTTTATTAAGGCGTTTACGCTATTTTATAGCGTTATAAAATAGTATTTTCGATAGAGCAAAATAATATCAATGTGCCTGCTTACGTGTTGATTTTATTGAAAAGATTGTTTTTATTACTTTTATTATTATTAAGGATTATTATCGGGCACTACAGTGAGTAGATTCCCGAATACGACTGGACTGTCGAGCACTGGGACTAGTCCTGCAATTTATTGAATCGAACCTTGGGAATAAATTATGATGTGATAAGTGGATAAGCTATATTAATTATGATGTGACAAGGTAATTATCCAAAACAAAAGAAAAAGAAAAAAACAACAAGGGGCTTGAGGCCCTTGTTCTTTCGGGAGGAGGAGAAGCACGGGCAGGGGGGATGCAGCGACCCCTGACCCGACGACTCCAACGGCAGAGGGAAGGAGGGAGGCCGGCGGTGGGCCGGCGCCTTGGCCGCGCCACCCCGCACTCCCTCCGCTTGGCCCACAACCCGAAAGAGAGAGAAAGAGGGGGAGATTGCGAGTGGGATGGGAGCAGTCGGGATCCGGCCAGACGCTGGCTACGGCCCGGTCAGCGGCGGTTGGGGGTGCCGGCGAGGGTCTTGACCGGTGGCTCAAGTCCGGCGACCATCCGGCGACACTATTGGTCCACCCAAACCAAACCCTAAAACGGGTCCTTTAACTTGGATTCGAGGTGGGTTCCCTCTTCCTCCTATTTGTTGTTAATTTCGATGAAATCTATTAACTATTGATTATAGTCGCTCAGGTTGAATTCAACCTGATTATCAGTGATCTGAGGAATAAAGTTTATCGATTATATAGTTTTTCGATTATATGCTATAAAGTTCATAATTATATAGTTTATCGATTATCGAAAGTTTATGGAAAATATATCGATTATTGCGAGTTTATAGAAAGTTTATCGATTATCGAAAGTTTAATGAAAATATATCGATTATTGCAAATTTATGGAAAGTTTATTGATTATTGAAAGTTTAGTAAAAGTATATTGATTATTAAAAATTTATCGAAAGTCTATTAATTATCAATAATTGAGGAAATGGTAAAGTAAACTGAATGATGCCTGATATATCTATTGTTCGTATTGGACAAATGTTTATTGATTATATGTATCAGTCGTTTATAGTGAATGCATAGAAATGATAACGTTGTTCAGTAAGCCTTTATATGATTGTATATAAATGTTTATATGAAATTCAGAAACTTTATAGTGATTATATGTATAACGTTATCATTTAAATGGTTGCACCGATTAATAGCAATTCGTAAGTATATATAGTGATTTGATGAGCCATGATTATGTTTAATCAGGGCGTATGAATCAAGAATTTACCAATAAGGTTAGTTAAGCCTTTATACGAGTAATAGTTAACCGCATCGATACCATCCCTATCGTTGCCTCTGAATTTTATCAATTATATATAAATGTGTATATGTCAAAGCACTATTTGAAACTAACTGCAACCGTGTGGGTTGCGTTGTGATTGTGAGAAGCGGTCAATAATGTGATTTTATGACATGATCATACGTGCTATGTGAGATCTTTTTCCCCTGAATTAATGAATGCATGGGATGACATTAATTTCAAAGTGTTTCCAAATGTTTATCAGTTGCCTGTTTTAATTGACAAGTCATTGGTCACGAAATAATCTTAAATCATCGGACTGCTCAACTGATTGAGGCAGACGGCCAGTTAACAAGTTTAGGAATCCTTTTAAGAAAGGACTTAAGTATTGAGCATCTGATTATGTCATATCCGTTGCTATGGTCAACGTAGGCAACCCAGTACCCTTTTATCTAAGTTTGCATGAGAAATTCAAGTTCAATGTTTATTGTTCTGCCAGAAGGCAGAAATTCAAGTTCAATGTTTATTGTTCAGCCAGAAGGCAGAAACTCAAGTTCAATGATTCATTGTCTGCCAGAAGGCAGAAATTCAAGTTCAATGTTTCCAGAAGGCAGAAATTCAAGTTCAATATTTATTGTTCTGCCAGAAGGCAGAAACTCAAGTTCAATGATTCATTGTCTGCCAGAAGGCGGAAATTCAAGTTCAATGTTTATTGTTCTGCCAGAAGGTAGAAATTCAAGTTCAATGATTCATTGTCTGCCAGAAGGCAGAAATTCAAGTTCAGTGATTTATTGTCTGCCAGAAGGCAGAAATTCAAGTTCAGAGATTCATTGCTCTGCCAAAAGGCAGAAATTCAAAATTCAGTAATTCAATGTTCCGTCAGAAGACAGGGAATGCAAAGCTCAGTGATTTAGTGATCCAAAGTTCAAAGTTTCATAGTTCAGCCAGAAGACATAAGTTTCAAAGTTTAGTGTCTCATAGTCCAGTCAATAGAAAGAAAATTCAAAGACCAAAGGTCCTATAGTTATGCTAACAGGCAGTAGAATTAAAGTCATATGTTATAAGCCTGTCAACTGGTAGAAAAACCAGGTCAAGGGGACTCCCTGTGCATATGATGATTTATAGAACGGGATACTTTTAATAAACGAACGTGTGATTTACAGCAGAGTCTAGAGAAGTTCTATGTTCAAAGTGCAGTGTTTAATATTCAATGTTCATTGTGTACCATTCATGGATTTTACGAATTCATAGTTCATACGAATCTAATGTTCAATGGCCAATGTTCAAGGTGCAATGTCTAATGTTCAATGGCCATTATTGTTCAACGTGCTAAGTTTAATATTCAGTGTTCATTGTTTATTGTTCAATGTGCAATGTCAACATTCAATGCGTTTTAATGACTCTTTACGTTATAAATTATATGAGATGAAACAAGCCTCAAGGACATAATATCCATATGTATAAAGTTTACCAATTGGACTCAATACTATTGCTCTTTCATTGTGATTTGAATACGTCGCAAGGTAAGTGAATTTCTTCAACAGGGAAGGAACTACAAATGACTTTTGTAAGTATTATTGTACCTTAAGTACTGTTTGAGAGAGGAGGTTATCCACTGGGCGATAAATGCTCATTCCCATCTATTATTGTTCCCTTCCCAGGTTTCTAGAGGACAGGTAAAAAGATCAGGCCAAGTAAGCCGGATTGGATTGTTGCTGTTGTAGGAGCAAAGTTGCCTACTCTATATGTGTGAGCTGCAATTGTATTGTTGTATAATTTAAGTCTTTGTGTGCCTGTGTTGCATATCATCTAGAGTTGCTCTGTACGGCCATGTGAGTCGATTATCGTTTAGCCAAGGTTGGTTATAGTTGGAATGTAACCCCAGTACTTTGGTCGTGTGGTCCGTGGAGTTGTACTTTTATTGTTCCATTGTTTTAGTATTGAGCTGCGCTGGTTGATATACTCCGGGCGGGTGGCCCATAGAGCCGTGAATTCCGGTGGGTAGCCGTTGAGTTGGTTTTATTATTGCGTTTAATTGTAGGAAATTTAATGTAAGGCTTTTAGCCTGGGAAACGGTCAGTTTTCAGGGGAAACTCTGTTCGTTTCGTCCCAGAACTTAAAGAAAAACAAAGTACAACATTAACACTCCTAACCTAGGGTTGGGGGCGTTACATGGTGCGCTTCAAGTGGGAGTAATTGTAATACTCCAAGTGTGGTTTAAAAGTATCAAAATGACTACTTATATCATAAAAGTTGCACCTTTCTTTTCGGGAAGCCCACTCTTAAGAACTTCACAGTTAAGCGTGCTTGATGGGGAGTAATCTTAAGATGGGTGACCTCTTGGGAAGTTTTCGAGGCAGTGTGTGAGCGAGGACGAAGCACACCGGAAAGTCTTGTGATGATTTGCAGGGCCAGTCATCGATCATTGAAGCCGTTATTGGTAAGACCCGCGACCGATAAGGGTCGGGGCATTACACCATCATTCTTGGTTTTTTTCACACAAGTTATAATTCCATTTCCAGTATTAATGTAGCTAGTAGCCTATTTCTGTTTTTCCACCTTACATATCACAGAGTAAGCTTGTTGACATTAGGTAAAGGATCTAAGAACAAGAGCTGACCCCTTATGGCATCATAACTATCATTAAGATGTAATAAAAATTGGATCAATTTCTCTCTATTATCCAAATTCAGCCGACTTTTTCATATCAGAACAGGCAGTTGTGCATTTGCAAATAGGAATCTTACTTGAATTTTGCAGTTTATCCCAGAGCTTCTTGAACTTGGTGAACTAGGCGGTCACACTGTCATCACCTTGCTGTAACTCAGCAATTTCCTTTTCTAATCGGAAAAGAAGAGGACCATTACTTTGGCTAAACCTTTCAATCAATTCTTCCATAGCTCTTGAGCATAATTTGCATACAAAAATGTGTCCCATAGCCAACTTACCGTTGCATTATCATGTTTGAATCGCTAGTGATATTTTGGACTATTTGGATTTGGTTTGGAGCACGTTTCATCAGTGAATCTATACCTGCCTTTAGTATCCGAGGCAATTTGCACGACACGACTTCGTGGTTGATTATTCGAATCATTAAGCTTATTGTTGACCAATTGAACACCCAGATAATCAGAACTCTGCAATAACAAAGGATCATCATTGTAGTTTGATTGTTGATTTCCAACATAATTATCATCCATTGCATACATTCTTCATATGACTTATGAAACCTAATCAAGAATCAAGAATCAAGAATCAAGGACATATTATAGAAACCTAAACCAAATTGATGTAGGTGAGATTGATTAAGGAAACAACATAATTAATTGAAAAGGGAAAAAAATGGTCACAAATGGTGCAAAGCAAGATCAATTGATGAACAAATCAATCGAGCAAAAAATGAAGAAATCAAAGAATTATGATTTAGGATCAAACCGTAGAGCTCTGATACCAAGAAAACATAAATCTAAGAAGAATAGAGAGAATTACATGAAGGCGATGAGAGAAAATTGTGTATCACTGTCTGTTTCTGCACAGCAAAATGTGGTTTTTATATACCCTATACAAACTCTCATGTTAGTAAAGAAAAAATAGCAAGAACTAACTACCTCTATACACTAGCTAACAGAATGTATAAATGCAACATCTAATAGCCGACATCTGTAACAACTATAGCCACCTATCACCACCTATACTCTTCAATCTTGTTTTGGAAGGTTTTCCACAAGGGATTAGCGATACTATACAATTGTCGACGTCGAGGACTTACCCAAAGGATGCAATGTCATTTTTACAACAATGAAGAGACAAGAGAAAGCTTGCTCTAAGCCAAAGAACTTGGGCATCAAATTCACTAAGGCTCGAGGTGGAAACTTCCAAAACCCTGACCCTCGATCAATGGATCAAGATCATATAACTATACAAAATTGACAAAAAGAGACTACATCAGTGAGGCAATTTATATGCACCCCATGGTCTTTTTGGTTGCTCATAAATGAATGTCATTTTGAGAACGAAATGGTGACCCCATAAACATTTTCTGTATATACAACAAGGAATGTAATCTACTTATAAAATCAGTAACTATTAGGAAAACAGTCCATGAATCACAACACCATAATCCCCGACAACAATAGTTGGTACCCTCTTACATATATTTCCATGAAGACTGGAACATGTCAGTAGGAATAACAATCATTGTGGATGGTGCATGGAAATAAAAAGGAAGAAAGTGCGAAATATGAATGATGATACATAACCAGCTACAATACATTGACTATAAAACTCAACCAATCACAGTCGAAAATGCTTTCATTGCAGAACTCATGGCCCTTGAACATGCAATGATAATAGCACTGGAGAGGGGCTCGACCATAGGGGACATGTGTATTGACTCAATGGAAACAGTACGGACAGTACAACTACAAGCAAGCGTTTCAACTCAATCTAAAGCACTATTTGGTAGTGGTAAGCGACCAAGTTAATATTTTATGCTCTAAGAATCATTAAAGTAGCTAGATAACTTGGTCATAAAGCTAATAATTTTGTAGTATTCGCTTGCAAGTCGATTGCCTCTCGACCAAAAAAAGAGAAAAGGAGGAAGAGAACCTGAACGAACCGGCGAGAACGTTGCAAACAATAGCGCACGCGACAGCTTTTTGACAGCCGCGTCTGGTCCAGTTGAGGTAGAACGGAACGGTACAAAAAGGGCAAACAGCAAACCGAAAAAGAAAGGGAAATGGAAAGAAAGGGAAAAAGGAAAAACAGGAATTGCTCAAGTTCGAGAAAGAGAAGAGCCCTAACGTTTATTTAATTTTTTTTCTCCTTTATTTTTCCTGGTCGGGTGAGTTCAAATTTGAATGACAAAAGCCACATCAAATCTCTCCACCAAACAAAACGTTCAGTCTCTCTCTTATCCTCCGCTGTTTCTCTCTCCTCCGAATCCCCGATTCCGACTCCGCAACTCGTCAACTGAGTCACCGTAGATGAATGGGCGGCGGAAGCTGCTATTGCACGAGAAAGTCGAGGTTAGTCTACTCGATTACTGTTTCTCTCTCTACCTCTCGATGCTTTTGTGTTTCAGTGATTTCGTGATTCGATTTTGTGGAAACTGAAATTCGTTAATTAACATTCATTCGTGTGAGAAACGAAGCATTGATGCGGTTTTTAGCTGCAAAATTTCTCAAATTCGACTTTCTTGGGGTTATTTTTGTGTTGAATGTGTGTCCTTCGTTAAGTCTGATTGACTTTGGTGGAGTATGTTTCGCTCTAGTTGCATCGAAATTGTACCAAGTGGCAATGCAGATTGATGTTTGAGTAAATTCATGCCTTGTCAGAAATTCTAATTCGATAATTTGAAAAAAGGAACAAAACAAAAAATTGATGTGGATCACTGCAATTCAGTGGTTTATTTTCGATGTTCCAGTCAATTGCTAAGTGTGTTGCTTGATTTTGTTTGCTAATTTATTCATAAAGCCAAAAACAAAAAGAAAGGGGAAAAAAAAAAAAAAAAGAGGAAAGTGTGATTAGGGTGTTTGGGGCTGTGTATGCAATTAATACATTATTTGGGAGATTAAGCTGGGACCTCTGACTTGTAGAGGGCTAAGAAGGGGAAGCTGGTTCCTTACCATCATCTGGTACTTTTAGTAAGGCTAGTGGAGTGCTGATGTGTATCTTTGATTACAAGTACATGGATCTTTGGAAGGGGCAAATGTCGTATAGTTACGGTAAGTATATAATCTAAAAAGGAGGAAGGTTTATGTTCGCATCTGTACAACCTGGGTTTTGAAGAACAACAAACATCACTAGCACCAGCACCACCCAATAATGGAGAAGAGGTTAGCAGAGATTACGGAGCATATAGAATCTAAAAAGGCCAAAAAAGGGTAGACCAAGAGAGGATATCAACTAATGTATCAGCAAAATCACCAAAGACGTTAAGTTTCTTTTTTACATTTCGGGGGGGGGGGGGGGGGGGGGGGGGGGGGGGGGAGGTGTGTGCAAGGGAAGCTGAGGCAATAAGGCAGCAAGCGTAGACAGGCCCTAAAGACCAGCTGCGGAGTGCTAACCAGCGGTTTGGTCCAACCGCAGGAATCCTAGATTGCCAAGTACTTATATCAATGGCCGTGTGCTTGCAGAGGTGTAGTTGTGCTAAGTCATGTTTATCACTTTTCTACGGAAGGTCTTTTTTTGTCTTTTCAAAATATCCAATTTTGATCCCCTTGCCTCTCTCAAAAAATGGCTCTTCTACCTGATTAGCTCTCAATCCAGGAGTAAACCTTACATGTCCCCCATGGCGCCCTCTTTATCTTCAAATTGCAGTTCCCGTAAATGAACTAAAACATAAGACATTTGTTTATGTCATTGCTTCAAGTTTAGTTAGGTAACTGCTTATAGGCTCCTGAATCTGTTTATGTCCAGGAATTTTACTTTTGAAGTACTAGTCTTGGATGGTTATACAAATACTTGAACTCAGTAAATGTTTGCTGGTATATTGAATTGATAACCTGACCATTAAATTCATCACTGCTGATGTCCTAAAAGTTGAATTTATTTATTTGCTGATTCTCAGGTGCGGCAACTGGAGGAAGGTTTGGGAGGATCATGGCACCCTGGCATAGTTGTTGGGGTATCTGAATCATGCCGTAAGGTCAGGTATGATGACCTGCTTTCTGATACAGGAAAATCTAAACTCATTGAGGCAATACCTGTCACTGGTGCAATTGAGGGTCTTTACCAGCGTCCATTTGTCAAAGCGAACTATCGTGGTCGAATAAGACCTAGACCGCCTTCTCCAGAACATTTTGATGCGAAGACAAGTCTAAGTTTTGGTGTGTGTGTTGATGTCTTGTTTAAGGAAGCATGGTGGGAGGGTGTGATTTTTGATAACAATGAGGGTGGAGAGGAGCGTTGTGTTTTCTTCCCCGACGAGGGTGATGAGCGCAAGTTCCAATTGACTGATATACGTGTCACTCTTGAATGGGATGAATTTTCTGGTAATTGGAGAGAAAGGGGTGTTTGGACATTAGTAAGTCTGGCTAAGGAGCATAAGAAAGAAGGCCATATATTTCAGCTCGTGAAACGCATCTGGTCCCGCTTGAAAGTGCACTATGGATTTATGAAAATGATTTCGGAGTGGACCTGTGGTGCATACTGTTTGTGGAAGGAGTACTTCAGGGAAATTGTTTGTGAAATTACATCTAGACCCAGATTGAAAGGCCTTGCTCCCCGAATCAATGCAGTTAGGAAAAGAGGCCACAGATCTAAGAGGTCTCAGGGGAGTCATCTGAAGGCTTCTGTTCTTACCAGGTCAATGCATAGACGAAAAGAGAGAGAGAGCCTTGTTGTTAGAACAAGGCGCATGTGTATGAGTGATGCAGAGGATTCAATGAACTTACCTGATGGTCAACGCAGGCGAAGTCAATTGGTGGTCTCTCATATGTATATCAACACTCACATTTCTAATACAGGTGAGGATGGTAAACGTGGGCAGATTAGTGGAAGTGTTGTGGTAAAGGATGGATATCAAACTGATAGTGTTCTGACTAGAAATCCTACTACTCTTGAAAATGGCACAAGGATATCTCAGAATATTCATTTTAGAAGGAAGTGGCAGATGGTTGAAAACAAATTGACACCTAGGAAACTAAAGCGCTCCAAAATTTATGGCCACAAGCTGGACAGGTCTGCAAATTCCGGCTCCAAAGTAATAAAGAAGGTCGGTGATCATGCATCCTTACAAGTCCAAGATCGCCAGTCAGTTGATAAAATGAAGGAACTGATGTTGCGAAGGCAAAAGAAGGGTGGGCTTAATGTGAGATCCATTCTTAGACGGCAAAGAAGGGTTACATTCTCTGCACGCAGTATACAAAAGACAAGAAGTCCATTAAGGATAAAAAAGATGGTCCCAAGAAAGATTGAAAAGGGGGGTAATTCTAAATCCAAACCTGTGTTGCAGGAAGAAATAGAGGCATCAATGCCCTTATATAAGCAAGATGACCCCTTAGGCAATCATTGTGAAGGCTCCCTGCCAGGAACAACTTCTTGCCAAGAATCTCAGCCTGAAGATAATGTTAATAGTACTCTGAAACAGAAGGGCAAGAAGAGTAGATGCCGTGATTCAGTTTGCTTTGTCTGTCAGTATGGAGGTGAACTTGTTCATTGTGATCACTGCATGTCTTCGTACCATTTGACCTGCATCGACCTTAAGGTGAATGTGTTGCTCCTTATATTCTGTCTCTAATAAAATATGACTTAAGCAGTTCCCTGGGTTTGGTTTGATTAATTCATTTCATTGTATTGTATGCTATCCCATATGCTATCGTCTGGGAAATATCAATTATGTTCTTCAAGTCTAGTTCTATATGTAAAATATCCTGGAAATAAGCTGGACTGCAAGCATGTCCTCATGGATATGAGCTATGAACCAAGTTTATGTGCAAAATGGGAGAACCTTGCAGGCATAAGAAGGGAGTGTGGTGTTTCAGATTCATGCACACAGGAATCTGGTTAGCATCATGCTATGCTACCTATCCTGCACTGACAAGGAACACGTAGCCTTTGCTAAAAGGGATTGCCGGAAAGGATTCAAAATGTGGCTTGTTGTGATTGCCGTAATGGATGTGGTATTGTGGGGTAAAAGTGCACATGTTGGTTATAGTGGCATGAATTCTTCAAGAAGTTTCACCAAACAATGTTTGGTGTCTATGGTTAGAAAGGTTGACTATCCTATTATTGGCATAAATACAACACGGTTTGCCACAAATAGATGTAGATAATAAAAACACATAATATAAGTTACTCTATGCTACTCCGACTATTCAGTTTGCCCTACCGTACGACAAGGGTACGAACTTGACCGTTCAAATTACAAATGAAATCTGCAAATTTTCTTGAAAATAGTTGGGTCCATGTATTCATTTCGGGCATGTGTACGTGGAAGTTACTAAACAATTAGCAAGTTGAAGACATAAATTGAAGGCATAGCAAAGCTATTCTCCGTTCCAAAATGCTCATCATGACCTTTCCAATTAGAGCTAGAAAAATCTGACTCGAGACTATAACACGACCTGAACCCAACCTAAAATTACTAAGAGAAACATGAACCGAATCGATTTCGACTCGAACTTGACACGATTTGATTGTGTAACGTGAAAACAGGTTATTTTTCAATTTTGAGTAAATTTGAGCTATTTTCAAGGCTAACACGAAATTGATCCGTCTGTTAAATGGGTGAACCCGAACCGACCTGTTGCCCAGCTCTATTCCAACATGAAATGTGACAAACAACTTCCACTTATCTTTTTAGAACTTTGGCCATTTCGTTATAGAGTGGCCTCATTTCAAGAGAACATAAAATGTTCCACGGCTTTAGTAATTCCTGTGGCTGTGGCTAATATCCCAGGCCTTCCAGCTTTCTATATATTGACTGGGTTTATGTTTGGCTGGAAGCTATAGCAGTAACAACAGGAAGAAACTGTTTTTTCCGTTTCTCTTAAGCCAGTAAATAAGAAATCTGGCCATGCATTACACAACTTCAACATGATCATAAGCAAAGCACTTATTTTATTCTTCCTCACACTTTTTACTAGGATGTTGTCAGCTTGTGCAGTCCACTTCTCATCTGTATCTTTACATGTTGCTAGCATGAGAGTCCAGGGTGGAAATGATCTTGGTTCGATAAGAATTTCAAATTTTTTCCTTTTTTTTTTCTGGATTTCTTGGAAATAACCTCTATGCTAAGTTGGTGTGAGGTAGCTACATCTACATCTTGCTTGACCCAGCTTTGGTGAGACCCACATTAGGTGTGTTGTTATTGCTGTGTTGAAAGTTTATGCATTTGTTAAGTTGTATACTCCAGTTACTTTGTCTCAGTTGCTTCATCAGGCTTTTGACTAGCACAGTTTTTGCAACTAGCTATTTCAGCATATTATGGTTTTTGCGACTCGAAGCATGCCCAGAGCTTGTATGAATGTGAATTTGTTAATGCATTTAGACTTCAAAATTCTTTTTAGCTTCTGTGGTCTTCGTTGGTTTTTGAATTGAGATGTTACGAAAATATTTCTAGCCCATTTGAAGTCTTTGAATCAACTGATTCAGCTGAACATGCAAAATATTGTACACTTTATAATGTTTGTGATAGAACCTATGAGTTGTTAGCATAGCATGAGATGTATGTTGCATAAATTAGTGCTACTTGCTTTGTTTGTGTATGTGTGTGTGTGTGTTTTTTTGAGAAGGGGGGGGGGTTTCCACCGGCTAATGTGTTACTGTCTCACCTTCATTATGTTTCATGCAACTTGTTCATTGGATTTTTTAAATTTCTTTTATTTGGGTGTTTTTTTTTTGGGGGGGGGGGGCGGTGATGGAAAAGTAAGTTTATTTACAGGCATCTGTTTCAAATGAAAGCCAATGAGAATACACTCAAGGCTTAATGAAGTAGGCTATACAAACATCTCTGGAAACTACCATTGTCCTATGTAGCAAGAATGAATAGAACGGAAGCAAAACTAAGGTGAATCTAGGGCTTGACATGAAGTGGTCACATTTTTAAAAGGTCAAGTGTATCAGCTTTGCCTGATTGTATCGTTGTTTACATGTATTATCAGATAACTGCAAGATGCTGCGTGGAAAGTAGAGTTCTGTGCTTGCACACTGTCTTAAAGCCATTAATCTGCTCAGTCTTTACAAGAAGCATCTTCATTGTTTGCTCTTGGCTGCTTTCTTTCAGAGTCAATAGGAAGTAGGGCATATAATTCTGGGATGGTCTTCTACTACTGACTACTGTGATGCTCAATGTAATTTTCATTTGATCATAGGGCTGCTTTTTGTTTGATACAAAGCTTGCCATTATGTTTAATTTTCTTTGTTTTGTTTGGATTGCCTATGATTCCTGTGCCGTCAATACTTTCTTTGCATAGTTGATGAGATTGTGGTGCTGAAAGAGGGTGATCTCAGATTGCATGCTGTGTGAGTTTCAGCTATCATCATGAGTGGCTTGTCATGTCTTACATCATCATGCGAAGAAATCTTCTTCCTCCATGATGCATTTGCAAAATTTGTCCCAACTTCTTTGGCGTTTCATTCGTTTCTGGTGAAAGTGGGTAGTTCTGTCATTTAGAAGTTCCTAAACACTTGGAAAGTTATGCAGTGTGAGGTTTTTCATCATGAAATTTTTGCCATTGGTTTGTTTAGGTCATCAGACTTTGTCTAGGAGAGGAAGCATTGAACGATAATAGGACCCCGATATTTTTACACTTTCATGCCTGCATTTGCTCTGAGTGTTCTTTTGTCGTCTTAATGTCTTACTGTCACATAGATGATTGCATTTTTATCTTCTTTCTCTAAATCGCTTCCTGGCCTTAACAAAGGTTAACAGTTCATTGCATACTCCGTCTGATCCTTGAATGCTTTGCTGTGGTTGCTTGTTGGCCTGGACTGAACTAGTTTTATGCCAGTTTTGAATTAAATGCAATAAATAGTTCTGAAGCAGGTGCTGACTTATATGTGGATTATTTCAGGAGGTTGCAGTTGGGCAATCATTCTGTCCGTGCTGTAGGTGTGGTTTGTGTGGCCTGACAAGTTCTGCTAGTGATAATAAACTATTCACTCAAGTGTGCTATCAGTGCAGCCGCCAATGTGTGTTTCCTCTTCAGAATCTCTTTACATTTGCACCAACTTCTCCTATTTCAAAAATTTATTCTTTTTCTTTGCAGATCATGTGGACTGCTTGAATAAAGGAGCATCAGTTTCCGAAGATTCTTGCTTAGACAAGTTTTGCAGCAAAAGCTGTTTCGAGGTATGTATTTCATGCGTCCAAAATTTCAGTATGGGCACTTAAACCAAAGATGATCTTTGAATGGATATCAGAATCTGCATGAAGAATGTCTTTACTGCAATTCATGTGAAGAGTTGTTGGGCATGCTAATGAATAGGTACATTGAGTGAACACATTGTGTGTTAAACCTTGGTATTGGACATGTGGGGGTTTGGGTGCGGTGTGGTTGTGGAAGAAAACTGCATTGAGATTAAGTTGATTGACAAGACTTCTCTGAGAAAAAGGCTCACATTAAGGCTTGCTAGTGGAATTGGTGCTCTCATCCTCCTTCATAGTTGTTATAAGCGACCTGTGTAAATTACTCATATATATACTTATTACTGGCTTTGTGGTTTCTTGACTTTGCCATCATTGTAAAGCGTGTTTATTTGCCTTCTCTAACAAGTATCACCTACCTTCTTAGTGATCATTTGGGTTTTGATGCAGATATGTGCTCGTCTCCACGAATTCATGCAAATTTCAAACCCGACAATTATGGAAGGCTTAACCTGGACCATCACAAGATCCAGAAGAAATGACTGTAATGTGCACAGTGAAAGATTTCATCCTCTCGTCCAGGTGTCTCAGGTTTTGAATGTTTTGCAAGAGTGCTTTGAACCTATAACCGAGCCCCATACTGGGAGGGACCTTGTTTCAGACATTGTTTATAATTCAGGGTAAGGTATTTTCGTTCCTTTAATTTTATCTGTTGTTTGTCTCGTCTCTTCATATTTGTACTTTATGTTTGGATCTCGTGGATGGAGAGAAAGGGAGGTTAATGCTTCACTCCTTGTTCATAGCTAACTAAGAGTGGGCTTATTCGAGTGGATAAGAGAACGATGGATGCAGACCACTCTTCTTTATTGTGTCTTTCCTGGAGGTAAGGGAATAGAAGAAAGGCGAATGGAAGGGAGGTATTTGCTTCCTCTCTGTTTGGATATGTTAATGAGGGGAATAGAAGGGAATGAGAGTGAGCTTATCAAAAATCTTCGACCTCATCCATTCACTCGTATTTAGGGTAAACAAGAAGTGAGGCAATACAGGTGAAGGGAGTAGAATTTTCTTGTCCCTTCTTAATTCAATATTCAAAAACAAATTTACGCAAGCTAATTAACATCTAATTCCCTCCTCTCCCCTGTTTACCAGCAACCCAAACTCCTTAGAGTTTTGAGGGGCAAGGATGGAGTGATTATCACTTGATACTATGAACTTTCTTGTGATCAGTTGGTTGATGATCACCTAACAGAAAGGAAAGAGTGGTTAACAAATCTGTTTTACATAAGTTTCAACATTGTTTGGCATGACATCATTTGATGATTATTCATATCTTCAAATGCATTTTGTTCTAATTGGTCTAAATGAATTAAATTTGGATATGTTGTTTACTTGAGGATGCGAAGTTTGACTTTCAAAATAATGGATAAGATTTGTGATACCATGTTTGTAGTTTTCTCCAATAAAAGGATTTGCTGTGTTCAGCATTGTGATATGTTTGCATGGACTTCCTTTGGGTTATGGACCATATTCATGAGAAGAGAATTTGGAGTTATAGGTTAAGGTTCAAGGCATTAGTGATTATTGGATGACTTTGCTGCTTAGGAGATAACTTCATTGAGATTGATCCTGGCAGGAGATGATTGTGGGTATATCTAATCCTGTGATGGGTTTCCAAGATTTCATTGAAAGTTCCATACTGGAGGATATCTCACCTAGTCAATTAATGGAGAAGTTGTGATCTTTCTAAACTGAATTCATGGCATCTGTTGGTTGGAGGAAGACTTTTGACATCAAACTTAGAATAGAATGCCTCGTCAGTTGCCGAATAATTGCCTATTTGCCTCAGGTTGAACATGAGGATTGTAACAAGAAGAAACTCCTTTTAGGTTCTAGGACTTGTAGCTTGAGTCCAAGGGAGGGGGAAACTTGTTAAAACGAGGTGAGAAGAAGCGAATGTGGCATGCCAAGTTTGTGCATTTATACCAGGGACTTTGTTCCACATTGGTAAAGTATTTAAAGGATGTGAAGTCTGTTAGGTTCTATGCTACCGGGCACTGACCAAGTTTACACTTTTTACTTTTGGGCTTAAGTGAGGACAAGTAAGAAGCCTAGTTATGAACTCCCCACCTTAGCGGTTGTGTTGCGTAGTAGCAGTAAGACCAATCGCAATAGATGTGTAGTTGTATCGAATGTCCATGCCTACGGAAATGTAAATTGCCAAAGGATGATCATAGGCCCATGATGAGGATGTCTGCCCAACGCCCGTAGCATGTGCGTTTGTACGAGTAAAACGACTTTGTCTCACATTGACAATTTGCTTGAAAGACGTTGAGTTCGTAAAATTTCATTTGGCTAGCAAACTCAAGAAAGCCTTTTTTTTTTTTAATTTAAATGAGGGCAAGTGATGGGCTTAATTTGAACTTCTCAAAGTAACTGATCCAATCCTGCAGCAAGGATGGATTGTGATACCCTGTATGTTGGGCTTGCCAACTTTGTGGTTAGAAGAAAGCCAAAGTTTATGATGGGTAGCATCTTAACCCATTGACGGGCAAGGTGGGTGATAGTTACCAAGAATATGGTGAGAGGCAGACAGAATTCTTTTGGGAACTTACCATCAATTGCTTTATTTTGAGATTTCTGCTTTGAGACTTTGATGTAAATCATTTAATGTTTGAGGAGCGAATGATGCCACAGATTATATCGAAGAGTCCTGATCTTCGTAAGTCTTTTTGGTCTTGACAATGCATGTTTCATGTACAAGGAGTTTGAAAGGAGACCAGGCATCTTCTTTGGTCTCTTTAGGATGGAGTCGGCATCATGTGGCCCAGTACAACATCGGTGATCTGCAATTTTTGATTGTATCAGGTTACTAAAGGGAGTTGCTTCGTGACCATTGTCACTAGCCACCACTAAAGCTGAATAAGATTGTAAATCTGGCATCTGCAGGAATATTTGTGTTCTAGGTGTGATGCCTATTATCTTCACGAGCTAGACTGAAGAGGTTCTGATTTCCCCAGGCCATCATGAGTACACAAGTATTGTTAATTGTTAGTGGAATACAACGATGCATACTTGTTGGATCTTGAAACCTCTGAATACAATCATTCTAAATTACCTGTACTAGAACTCAGAAGAGTACTCCTGACATCTTTAGCTGCACGGTTCTTCTTGGTCAATTTATTTAACTCTAGAACGTGTGTCTCTCACAAACGGCCTTTAATGATTGATAGGTCAAAGTTCAGGAGGTTGGATTTTCATGGATTCTACGTCATGGCCTTGTTAAATGGTGAGGAACTCGTTTGTGTTGCTACAATCAGGTAATTTACATTATTTTCTATCCAGTTTTTCTCCATCCCCAAATTTGAAGTTCTCTATCTGGTTTTTCTTATCTTTCAGAACCTACGAAAATGGAACTTACATTGGGAGTTGTGGTATATTTGGCTTTTGATTTTTGTGGTGTTAATTGCTTTTAGAATCCACGGTCAAAAAGTTGCTGAGATGCCATTAATAGCTACACGTTTCAAGTATCGTCGAAAGGGTATGTGCCGGCTTCTTGTGAGCGAGCTAGAAAAGGTACTTGCCATTAGCAAGCTTTTGTTTCTTGAAGTCTTTTATTTTTTTATATTTTTTTAAAGGTATGATACCCTAGGTTTCTTTTATTCTCCTATGACGGCTACACTTGACTTATCCTCTTAGATGCTTGTCGAAATGGGCGTCGAGAGGTTGGTCTTACCAGGTATAGCTCAGCTGAGCGATACTTGGGTTTCAGCATTTGGTTTTAGCGAGATGCCAGCCGCATTAAGAAAAGAATTCTCTGCGTATCCATTCGTTGTCTTCCAAGGGACTACAATGTTCCACAAGACTCTCAGCAGAGCAGGTAATTTTAGCTACATGCAAGCCATAGGGCAATATTTTTGTCTCGTATGTTCCAATAGAGCAGAGGTTCCCCTTGGTCATGGGACATACTGGGATGTTTCTCTGCAAAACTCAATTTCGTGTGTGATCTTTGCCCACCTAAATCTACGAAAGATATATATCTGTCCTGGGGAAGTACTCATGTCTTTATTAGATTATGTCTTATTTTTAGCATTTGCCTTTTTGCTTTGTAGATTCTTCTTCACAATCATCTCAAGCACATGAGGGGAACATAGCAAGCCCGTTACAGGTATTTTTCTGAATTTGAGCTATAGAGTTCTTTGAGATAATTATGTACCACCTGTTTTCTCCCCTTGTTTTTAAAAATAGAAGGGGACTTGCATGAAAGCTGTCTCAGGAATGAGCTGTGCTTCTCAAAAGGCAACCATGTAAAAATTACATGTCCGCTTGGTGAATGTGGCCAGGAAAAAGATCAAGCTCAAGGCCCGGATAGAAGATTCAGCCTTCGTTACAAGCGGAAACAGAAGCCGAAAACTTGTGGTAAAGAGAAGGTAGTGACGGATGGATCGGATGGGAATCAGCCTGCATACAAATTTGTATACAAAAGGAGGAGGATCCAAGCAAGCAGGGATTCTTTAGATAGCACATAGTTGAAACCCTAAATGCAAACTGTACATTACTTGAGGAATTAGTCCTTGAGGCAAGTTGCCCTTATCCTTCTACTTTTTAAGAGGGAGGCAAGCACATAGAGAATGCATTTGGGGACTCTCAGAGCTTTTATGCTTGAAAGAATCCACAGGAATAAGTTATCGTTCTTAGTTGATCCCTGGCAAGTGCTGCTTTCAAACCCACTGAGGGTTCTGTCTAACATATGTGATCCTAACTTGTAAAGACTTTAATGTAAAGCAATTTTTGTCATTTTATTGAATACATTGCACTAATGCTGGCAATTTTATCACAGTTTTGGGTGTATATTGAAATTTCAGTTTCTGTTGTATGGTTAGATTAAAGCTGCAAGTCTCACTGAATATATCATTGTACAAGAATAAACAGGATCAATGTTGTTTTATTGTGAATATTTTTTCATTACCGGTCTATCCGCCTTTAAGGGTTGTCAGATCTACTTGGTTCAAAACCCTCGGGAGGGTCCTTCGGATGAAATGGATGTAGTTCTCCGATCCTATTATGCTCTAAACATTTACCATTTTTTTTCATTCATAAGAACATTAAGCTTTCTATCTTAAAAAAGAAGTCGACAACAACAAGAATTACTACAGTATTGCTTAAATTTTTTGTCCTAGCAAATCCTATCGTATAAGTTGTTCCACCCTCATTACACAAACTTATTAATTGTAAATAACTTCACAGGTAGTGTCATTTTGAATGATGGTCGGCTATATGATGATATCAGTGCATGTCAATGCTCGGATTTAACTACGGTCTTTAGCTTCTCTTACTTTTATTAAGATTATTAATTGTGGTTGTATGTATATTCTTAGTCAGAATGTGTATTTAGAGTTGTAGGTATTTAAAGGAGTTTGGAGCATCTAACTAGATTGTAATTTATTTTAAGGCTCTTCGCTGTTTAGAAGTGCAAAATTTAGTAAGTACAGGAAATTTTATCGTATGATCCATCTCATCTCCAACTTTATATCTGAATTTTTATGTTACTATTTACTAATGATGGAAAAAAATGTAGACAGCTTCGCACATGGTAAAAGTAGTAGCAGTAGGAATGTCATAGTGCTCAACAAAGGCACGCTTGTCGGGGAGTATTATATTATTCCTTTTTTGTTTTTTTGGAGGGAAGGGGACAAATAGCTTTTTTTTCTCCAGCCAAACATGGCACTGCTCTTGGCTTTTTGATCCGGAGTAAATGGGCCCCGAATGTGCCTTATCTGCACCTGTCATATGCTGATATGCATATGTTGATTCAAAGCCGCCACCATCACTTAAACTAAATATCATGCGCGTGAAAACAAAAGTATCAACATGCCACCTCCAAAAAAAACAAAGAAAAAAGAAAAGAAGGTATTGGGGTATATTAATCAATTTTATGGGTGAGTTTAAATTTATTAGTTATGTGACTCGATAAAGATTTGGTAAATTTAGTTTTTTGATACTATCTCTCTATAATTTTATATTTTAAAGGTAAGGTTGTTACATCTGACTCTCCATATTTTGCTGATGGCGGAATTTTTGAGGTATTGGATTTAGATTTTTTTTTGATGTTAATTTTTTAAAAATGGTTTTTTATTAAATATTTTTATGAGAAGAATTAATTTAATCAAATTTTTTTTGGAAGCAACTAATGTAGATTCTTTATAAAAATAGATTGATATACTCAATTAATGACTAACAACTAACAACATCTAACAACTAACAAAATTAATTTTTAAGTGCTTTTGATTTTCTCCCCTTTTTTTGGCTTTATAGTAATACTTTTTCGTCTTTATATGGATAACTATCTCTTTAGAAAGGTCACAATATGTACGATCAAGAGTGGTCCACATCTTCAATACTTTTTTTTAAGTGTGTATGAGGCGTGAAAATCAATGCAAGCAGAATTTAGAATCTAAGTCTTTACAAACAACTTTCGAAGACTGTACCAATTAATTAGTTAGCACTCATCTGGATCTTCAATATAATTGTTAAGTTATCTTTATATTTGATTTGGTTAGTTTTATCATTACAGTTTTTGCGTATTTCTTAGGACATAGATTATTTTTGAATTTCAGGTGATCTTTAGGAAATCTGTGAGTGCTCTTTAAATATATTCTTTCATGTCCAAAGAAAAAAATATTCGAGAGAATTGCAATAGACAAGTAAAGTCATCTATATCGATATATATATATATATATATATATATATATATATATATATATATATATATATATATATATCTCCATTGTCGGTGCATAAAGAAGCTGGAAGATCTCCTCCTTTCTTAAGTTGCATACATTTATTTGGCAATTCAATCTAGCTAGCAGAGATAGTCAGAAGAGATCTCCTTCTTTCTTTATTTCTTTGGGGAAAAAAAAAAACTCAAAACATTTTTATATCGATACAATTGCATAGGGACCTCTTTCAAATTGATGGTGACTTTTAGACACAGAGAACATCACAAAACATAAATATTTAATAATGTTTGTTTTAGGTTGAATTGTCATCCAAATGGATTGATGATTGAATGGTCTTTTAGTAGGGGCAGCCTTAGGTCCTATCTGTTATTTGATTCTAAATATTTTAAAAAGAAATCAGTTGAAGTAATCCAATTATCTATCTAAATATTATGCTTTTTGAGATTTCTTATAATGAGAGTGTTTTATAATTGTGATTGATTTTCTATCTAATTTTAAGAACAAGAAAACAAAAGACTTGGTTCTCTAACTTGCTAGTCATGAAAATGAGCTTCGCAGAGCCAAAGGAGGGCAATATTACATATAGATAGTTTGATTTTTCAAATTAAGATCCAAACTTAATATCTCAAAAGTCCTGCAGCCAAATAGAGTGTTGTTTGGGGAGGGGGGAGGAGTGTCTGACATGACTGTCTAATTATCCTTGAATTGCAAAATATATGCAGTATAGTTTGACTTTTCATTTTAAAATATATTTGTAAATTCATGTTCTCAATAATAATATTTGTGGTGTTAATTTGACATTAATATTTTTCATCTTAAAATATCTAGTTAGTACCTATCAGTTGTCTTTTGAAAGGAATTGACATAAAAATGGTTGCCTAATAACAATAATCACATAATTAAGGAATAAGGATATTTTAGTTAAGCAGTTATTATGAATCGTAATCCTTGAATAGGAGGAAGGGGGTTGGGGGGTAAGCGCGAGCCTATAGAAAATGGATAAATTATTTACACATGAACACAAACCAGTCCATTGAGGAGTTACACATTACAAAATACAAAGTAGGGTTTTGTACAACTTGGTGACCGTAAAATGCACTCTCTAATTTTAGATGAGATTTTAGCACTAGTATACATCCGTACTAGTAATTTTTGTTAGGGATACATTTCATGGCCTAGTTTTTATTTAGTAAGCCAACCTATTTAAAGCCTAATTGATAAGACAACTTAGGCCCTGTTCTCTTTTGCTATTGAGAGAATTTAGCTTACAATTTACATCTCCTTAACAGATACGTATGGTGGCAATCGAGGACGGAGGGTCACTTGTCTATGCCAAAGTTCTTACGTACGCTTGGCTTCCATGCCTTAACCCCTAAGATTTCAACTAGAATGTTGTTCTTTGTAGCTCCTCTTGGTTGTGGCAAATTGCTGAAGGCAGGAGCAGCATTGGGAATGCTTCTCTTTCCAGGATTACTCATCTCAAACCCTTTCTCTCTCTCTCTCTCTTACACGGAAAAGTGAGATGGCTTTAGCAAATCTCTCAAGTGTTCTATAGCAAGAGAGGATAAGTGAGGAACCAATTAGTTATCAATTTTACACAAGTAATTTGGTGAAGGTATTAATTGGTTGATGTCTTCAATTTAACTAATAAATACATCATAAATCCACATAATTTTAGGTTCGTCGCTAAGGATGTGGAATTGAAGAGTTAATCAAATGTACTTAGACTGATATTCCTATATATATATATATATATATATATATATATATATATATATATATATATATGATTCCGGAGATTCTTGTGGTGTGCAGTGGGTGATGACATTGGACGAAAGACCGGGCTTATCGAATGCCACATGAGTGACACTTGACGTCTTCCCTTCCAAGGTTCAACCTGCAAAAAAGGCACCCTTGGGTTGTGGACCGGAAAACGTCTGTCCGATGGTCAAGTCAGTCAAGGATCCGAGTCAAAGGTGAGTATAGAGAGAGAATGTAGTATGAGTCCAATGAAGAGTCAGACTGCCAATCCCTTTTCCGAGGTAGGTATGTGACTATTTATAATCTCTATGGCAAGGGGTAAAACAGTAATCTTACCTGAGTTATTCCGGATGAGCCGTCGATTTGCCCAACGGATCCCTGAGAAGAGCCTCTAGGGTCCCGCTAGGAGCCCATTTTCAGAAGCATGGCCTTGGCCTATAAGACGACTGAGGTGGGCCCAGCGGGGAAATCATATTTCCCAAATCACTTAGCCCCTCACATTTTACCTACACGTCGAGCAGAGCGAGTAGTCAGGTGAAATGTGGAATCTGCCCATGGCCGGTGTGTATCTACGGGATTTAGGGAATTGCACCCTCGTTGTGGACGATCCTGGGGCCACCGACCATAGAGCCAGCCGAGCATCTATGATGGAACAAGTCCCGAAATTTGGACGGTGGCTTGGGAAATCGACCCATTAGCGGGCATAAAATATGATCGCCAAGGATGGGGGCTCCATCCTTCATCTCCAGTATCGATCTTCGCCGAAGCGTTCCTTCTATGGCTTTTCCTCGTTCTCTAAGCACTAGTGAGATGGCTGAATATGTTGCCTACCACTTCGAGTGGGATCGGTGCGGGGTTGCTTTTCCTCCGTTCCCTCTCCCGAATGACTTTCAGGCCCTGTGCCCGAGCTATGATCTTGCTGTGGTCGAGGACGCTGCTCAGCGCTTCAAACTTCCAAAATTGCCCCAGGTTATTTTCTACGCAATGCTTCTTAACGAAGCCGAGAGGTTGGGGGTTCTGCATGGGAGGACGCTCCGCAGAATGGAGTCAGCTCTCATCGAGCTTCGTTGGAGCACCTTTGAGGCGTGGATGTGGCAGAACGGAGATTGGATTTTTGAGGCCCGATTCCGGGAAAAGGCTGAGTACGAGGAGGAGAGCTTAGACACTGAAGGGGCCGCCTCTCCTTCGGGCGATGACAAGCAGGGTGAAGCCGGTCGGGAGGAGGCCGACTCCTTTCAGATGAGGACAAGCAGGAGTGAAGCTGGTCAGGAGACGTCCTGGATGCACGTTCTTCTTCTCTTTTCCTTTTCTTTTTTTGTACCATACTGTTATCAAAAATAAAATGATCGCAACTTCCTTCTTTCTGAGTGTTGTTGTTTTCCTTATGTTTATATTGTCTTGTATTAGATGGATGGCCACGTGTCACGAGTGGATTGGCTACTGAGTTTCGGGGGTATTCTAGTGAGATGCACCCCCTTATGTCTCCCCTATAAATTCAAACCAACATCCCTAAAAAGGTTTCCCCAGCACACTCTTTCAAAGAGAAACCATAGAAGAAAGAGAACAAGAGAGAAACAAGAAGAGAGGGAGCTTTGCACGCCTCCTTCATTATGGCGTTTCCTCTTCTTCACGACACCAGAGAGATAGCTGACTTCATAAGGGAGTCCTTTACGTGGCACTGGAGGAGCGCCACACGCTCGCCTCCTCCGCTTTCAGACGATTACGAAGATTTATGCCCGCGCTTTACACGATCTGATGCAAAGAGAGCAGCGCTTGACTTCGAACTTCCCGAAATGGTACAGGCGACATTCTATGCCATGTTGCTGAATGATGTCATAGAGTTGGGCATAGTGAGCGGCTTTCTTACCATCGATCTGAAGTTGACCCTTGAGGGCTTGAGGTTAACGTCCTTTGAAGCTTGGCTGAGTCGTACCAGTCGCGACCTGCGGGAGGCCCAATTTTGGAAACGAACCCTGCCGTCAGGAGCCAGCGGGTCAATGAATGGCCATGAGGGGAGCGCAGGATCAACTGCCCCCCGTCCCTTTCCAGTGACGACGAGTAGCACTAAATTTCTTTCGAATAATTTCTTGTATGATGCCCTTCCCTTGCGCACGCCTTTATAAGAGGTGTTTGTAATCGCAAGTCTAATAAAATGCCGTACCCTTTTCTTCATGGGATAGGACCCAACTTTTGCATTTATTTTTTATTATTTTTAAGCTTCAGTTCGCAAGGGCCACGTGTTAAGAGTGGATTGGCGGGTTGCCTTGGGAAGGGTAGTATCCTTTGAGTTGCTTCCTTCTCACCATAAAAGGGGGTGAAGTGACATCCTGCGCATCTCCTTGACTTTTAGAGAGAGAAGATAGGAGTGATAGAAGAGAAAGAGAGAGAGAGAGAAGGAAAATGGTCCATTTTCCCAACTTTACCAGTACCAAGATGCGGCCGAATGCGTCCGAGACACGTTTCGATGGCCTCTGAGGGAGACCTCAGCTCAGTGCCCGAACCCTCTCTCTGCGGATTATCACGGCCTTTGCCCGAGTTTTGACATTTGGCGTGGCTACACAGCATGCTTAAGACTCTAACATCCCTGAGATGGTGCAGACGATCTTCTATACCATGGTTGTGAACGATGCTGTGGAGCTAGGTCTCACGTGTAGACTCACGGCGGAATGCATGGTGTGGGTCATGCAGAAGCTGGACTGGGCCCTCATCGAGTTCTAGCTAAAAAACATCAATCGCAGGCTTAGGAGAGCCAAGACCTCCCGATCTGCGAACCATCTACTGCCCTCACGTCCTCGAGTGGTCCTGTGGAAGACTCGGGCTTAAGTGGCACCCCTCACGCATCAAGCGATGAGGTGTAGGAGCAGAAGTTTCGTTGTACTCTTCTTTTCCTGTTTGCGTGGATGCTATGTACTGATCTGGCCGGTATAATAAAATATCGTTTTCTTACGATGTGCCTTTCGTCTTTATACCGAGTGATTTATGTGTGTGTGTGGATTGATGCGACAGCGCTCGGCTATGAGGCTGAGTTAGGTTAGTGACCGGCTGTAAGGCTGTACGTTTGGAGCTATGACCCTTATCGGGGTTGGTAGCATAGCGGCCGGCCATTGGCCATACTGAGGCGTCCATGGGCCCTGTTGGGGCCTTGGAGGCTGTGCCTAGAGACCCGTAGCCCCCACGGGGGCTAGGCGTGTAGCAATTGGCTGTAAGACCAAGCTGTATGTCCCTTAGCCCCCATTGGGGCTAAGCGTATAGCGGGCGACCGTAGAGCTATGCTAAGGGACTTTTAGCCCCCATTGGGGCCTAGGGGCATAGCGACCAGCCTGAGGCTATGCTTAAGGGCCCTTAGCCTCTACTGGGGCTAAGAGTATAGTGGTCGGTCTTGTGGCCGTGCTCAAGGACCCTTAGCCCCCACTGGGGCTGAGAGTATAGCGACCGGCCATGAGGCCGTGCTCAAGGACCCCTAGCCCGCATTGGGGTTAAGAGTACAGCAACCGGCCGTGAAGCCGTGCTCAAGGACCGTTAGCCCCCATTGAGGCTAAGAGTATATCGACTGGCCGTAAGATCGTGCTCTAGGACCTTTAGCTCTCGCTGGGGCTAAGAGTACAGTAACTGGCCGTAAGGCCGCATTCAAGGATCCTTAGCCTCTACTGGGGCCAAGAGTGTAACGACTGGCCGTGTTCAAGAATCCCTAGCACCTACCGGGGCTACGGTCATGGCGACTGGCCATCAAGCCATGCCCAAGGATGTCTTGCCCGTGTTGTGACTGAGAGTGCAACAATCAGCCATAGGCCGTCCTACTAGAGCTCTTGCCCCTTCCGAGCCTAGGGTTCCTTACCTGTGGGATGCTGATACCGTAGTATTGCACATGGCAGCTGTTGAGATGAGTTATGTCTTTTCGGGTGTCTCGGGAGCAGTGTCTTCCACCCTTACTCTACATAAGGGTATTAGGCTTTGTGAAAAAAGTCATTTTCCACCAACACACTACACTGTTTAGAGAGAGAAGCGATTTCTAGAGAGAGAAGCTCTACCCCCTCTTGTTATACCATATTCAAACTCACTGTAGCGCTTCAACCTCTTCCCTTACATCTTCAAATGGTCTGTTTATGTATTCATCCTCATATTCAACCTCCTCCTTTGAATCTTCATCCTCTACATGTACACCGTCGTACCTCATTCAGGCATTATTTGTTGTACTTATACGGTTATGTCTTCATCTTGTTCATCCAGTGGGGATGTTCCTGAAGGATTGACTGGCCCCCAGATGGTGAGCCGCTATCCGCAGTTCCCTAACCTCCCGGCCTTTATCAATAGTTGGGTCGTTGCGGGCGTTCCCCCAAAAAATTAATGTAGGGAACCCAAAAATATTCCCTACGTGGTGCCTCTCAATGAACTCAACACTCCCTCGTGGTCTAGCTGCTAGTATTCCTTAACCCCTAGTATCCTCAGTTTTGAGGTGGAGGTTTCATACCCATGGGAAATCACTATAACTGACTTTATGAATGACTTCCCGATACGGTAAATGGCCAAGACGAAGTCAACTTCCTGCATGAGATCCCCCGACGAGCTATTGGCCGAGGGCACTCAAGGTAATCCCTGTTCTGCCCAAGCTCTTCAATACCGGTGGCCTCAGTGGCCTCCACTAGCCCTAGTTCTTCCTCGGGTGGGATATCTTCCCGCTCCTCGGATGGATCGTCAAGGCGGTCGTCCTCAGAAGGGGTGTCAACAAGTTCTTCGTCCCGCGAAGAGCCTTCCACTCCGGCAAGGTCGGTACTCAAAAAGAGGGACAGTTCCCCGATAGGGGCGGCCCCAGGGATCGTGGCGGAGGGGTCAGAGTTTCCTGGGGCCCTGCCCGCTCGGACCCACAAGATGGTCCGGGCACTCATTTTCCCAACTCAAAGGTCGTTTCTATCTTGAAGAGGACGGCCCTCGAGAAGAAATACCTCCTGCCCGCAGGGTATACTTTCGTAATCCTCTAGGCAGATGCGACCGTTAACGAGCAGTCTGCTAAATGTATTGCGGCCTACCGTATGACTCTTAATTACGACCTTAGGTTTCTTCTCCACCCGGTAATCGAAGATATTTTGAATAAGTACGAGCTGGCCTCTGCGCAGGTCGTACCTACGTGCTAGCACAACATTTGTTCCTTTATCGCAACCTGTGAGCTGCACGGCCTTACGTGCTTGGCCCGGGCGTTTAGTCTGGTTTATTCAGTTCAAAGGGCGCCCAAGGAGATCGGGGACCTGGGATAGTACTATTTTAATAACAGACCGGGTTATATGACGACAATCGAGAAGAAGTCGAAAGTGAAACATTGGAAATATGACTTCCTTTTTGTCCGCCGAGAGTTGTGCTGGGGAAATATTCCTAACTGGAACGAGGGTAAGCCAGTTAAAAATCCCTTTGAGGCATGCATTGCCGAGGAGAAGAAGATGGCCTGCTACTTTCATTACTTCATCAGGGAGGACGATAAGCCCCGGCCTATCCTAAAATTCATGGCGCAGGCGATAGAGTAGGTGAAGGGGCCCGAGAAGAGGAACAGCAAATCTAACGACAGGGAGCCTCTGAACTGGCTTCCTAAGTTAAATTTTTTAAGAACGACTTCTTCTTATTCGCGGCGGGTCTTTTGATACTTAAGAATTTTTCTAAGGGTACTTTGACGCTCCTGTTTTGGGTGGGCGTTCTCGTTTGGTTCTGACCTGACTCCTTTTTGTTCTATGCAGAGCAAGTGAAGGCGTAATTGACAGTCTTCTAGACCAGGGACGCCACCCCCGAGCAAGTGGTGACCGAAGCTGAGCAACGCCGGAAAGAAGAGAAGCGGCACCTTGTGAACCAGCAAGCTAAGAAGGTACATAATTGCATCCTTTTTTGCCCCTATTTATATTAACCCATTGGCGGTGTTTAATCTGAGTGTCACCCTTACTGCAGGTGCCTCCTAGTACCGCGCGAGAAGAAGCATGCGATAAGCTTACCTGTTCGTAAGCGCCAACGCACTGAAGGCAGCCCAGATGAGACGGCGGCCTCCGCCCCTACCCATGCTGGGGATAAGGGGGCGATCAATCCTCTCCTCCTCACCGCGCAGGGAGGCGGTCTGCTGGAGACCGAACCCCTGCTCCCCGAGGACCTGCCGGCACCCCAAAGACTGCGGGGGCTGCGTCGTAGGTCGCAGGCGGTACTCCCCTAATCGCCTAGCAGTCGTCCACGAAATTTATCAAGGCTAATCATGCGGCCAAGTTTTCACTTGTTCAGGACTTGATGAAGTCCTGGGACTTAGCTGCTTTGGGTACTTCGGAGCCTCTCAAGGTCACAGAGGAAGAGATGACTATGGCTGAGGCTTTTGCTCGAGAAGTCAGGGCAGCGACTGAGCGCTGAAAGCTGAAGGGGCCTGTGGCTCGGTACCAACGACGCTGGGAGAAGCTGAAGAAAGAGAAAGAGGCTAGGGAGGCCGAGAAGAAGGATTTACAGCGCCAGTTGAAGGAGGCACTTTCTAAAGCTGAAGCTGAGGCAACCGCGGGGGCTGAGAGGGCGGCCAAGGCCAGGGAACAGGGCTATCAGCAGGGCCGTGCGGACGCTATGGAGTACTTACATAAGGTCTTGGTAACATTGGCCCAAGACTTCCAGGAGGATGACTACTTTGAGGCCTACCTCTATTACGTCGATGAGCGCCAGCAGGCTGAGGCCAAGGGTCGGGACCCAAAAGAGGTGGAATTTATTCCACCTTCCGGCGAGGGTGATGGCCCGAAAGACGAGGCAACCAACTTCGTGGATGCTGAGGCTGGGACTCCTGAAGATGAAGACTGTGAAAATAGTGGAGAGCCCGATATGTAAACCCCCCTTTGTTTCTCCTTTTTTTTTGGTAGTGTGTTGTATTTTTAATTTCATCAATGAAGATGCTTATTTTCGATAACAATGTTTCTTACGTTGGTCATTCATCAAGTACATACTTGTTCTTTCACTTTGGCCTGTATTTTTTCATATGCCGTAGGGTAGTAGCCCCCAAGCAAAAGAATAAGTGATATAGCGTGCGGTTCGGGGACCGCTATCCAGTATATTGACTTGCTATAAGACCGTACTTTAGGACGCCCTTAGCCCCCATTATGACTAAGAACGTAGTGACCGGCTGGAAGGCCATACTCTGAGACCCTTAACCCTCATTGGGACTAAGAGTATAGCAACCGGCCGTAAGGCCGTGCTCAAGGACCCTTAGCCCCCATTGGGACTAATAGTATAGCGATCGACCGTACGGCCGTGCTCTAGGACCTTTAGCCCCCACGAGGGCTAAGAGTATAGCGACCGGTCGTAAGGCCCTGCTCAAGGACCCTTAACCCCCACTGGGGCTAAGAGTATAGCGACCGGCCGTAAGGCCGTGTTCAGTATAGCGACCTACCATAAGCCGTGCTCAAGGATCCTTAGCTCCCACTGGGGCTAACAGTATAGCGACCGACCATGAGGCGTGCTCTAGGACCCTTGGTCCCTATTGGGGCTAAGAGTATAGCGACCGGTCGTAAGACCGTGCTCAAGAATCCTTAATCCTATTAGGGCTAATAGTGT
This sequence comes from Carnegiea gigantea, assembly GCA_029747015.1. Lineage (NCBI taxonomy): Eukaryota > Viridiplantae > Streptophyta > Magnoliopsida > Caryophyllales > Cactaceae > Carnegiea > Carnegiea gigantea. The sequence goes on from JAKOGI010000041.1 coordinate 1,338,357, forward strand.
AGCGACCAGCCATGAGGTCGTGTTCTAGGACTGTTAGCCCCCACGGGTGCTAAGAGTATAGCGACCGGCCGTAAGGCCGTGCTCAAAGAAGTGGAGGACAATATATAGGCGCAAAACTTGCCACTGTGGGCGGTGTTTTTATTTCTTACAAGCAAAGGATACATAACTGTTTGACATGAGCAAAAAACATAGGAATAGTACTTTATCAGCTTGCTGCTATGCTAGGTTCGCGGTATAGGGGAGCCGTTAGTGGTCTCTAGGTGATACGTACCATGTCGGACTTGGGAGGCAACCTTGTGCTTCCTAGTGGCGGTGAGTTTGCCATGTTCCCCTGCGCGTGCTACGGCTTCCATGCGATAGAGGACAAGATCACCCACCCGAATAGGCTGCAACCATACTGCACGGTCATAGAGGCTGTGATGTGGAGCTTGTATAGGTCTTCTCAAAGAGGAGCATCCCCACAGAGAGAGGGAGGAGGTCCATGGGTTCTCAGAGTGCAGCGTTGTTTAGCTCTTCTTGGAAAGTTGTCAGTCGATGAGTGTAGAGTGTAACTTCTACGGTAGGATAGCTTCAGACCCATAGGCCAACATGAAGGGGGTTTTGCCTGTAGCGATTTTCTCATTGGTTCCAAGGGACCTAGGACGCCATGCAACTCGTCAGCCCATTTTCCTTTAGCGTTGTCGAGCTTCTTCTGTAAGCTGTGGATAATGGATTTGTTAGCCGCCTCTGCTTGGCCATTGGTTTGAGGGTGGGCAACGGCCGTGAATCGGGTCTGGCACCCCAAGGTGCTGAGGTAGTCAGTGAGCTTAGGAGTATCGAACTGTCTGCCATTGTCGAAAATGATAGCGTAAGGAATGCCAAAGCGAGTGATAATGTTTCTCCATATAAACCTTCGTACTTCGGCTGTAGTTATGGAGGTGATGGCCTCGGCCTCTATCCACTTGGTGAAGCAGTCGACCGCCACAAAGAGATACTTGTGCTATCCCGTTGCTTTAAGGAAAGGTCCGAGGATGTCAATACCCCAAGTAGCGAACGGCAAAGGACTGACAATTGGCGTCATGGGGGTGAAGGGCACTCGCTGGATGGGTGCGAACTTCTGGCATTTGTCGCAAGTTCGCACCAGAGTCACGGCGTCTTCCTGTAGGCTGGGTCAGTAGTAGCCAATTCGTATGGCTGTTACAGCCAAGGTCCGTTCTTCGGTATGTGCACTGCAGGCGGCCTCATGTAACTCTTCTAGGATCCTCTTCCCTTCCTCTAGGGCTATGCATCGCAAAAGAGGTCGGCCAAAAGATCTCTTGTACAAAATTCCCTCGTATAAAATGAACCAGTTTGACCGCCGCTTCACTCGGTCAGCTTCTTTTGAATCCGCAGGTAGAGTACCGTCAGTAAGGTATGCGCAGATAAGGTCCATCTATGTAGAGCTTCTGTGTAACTATAGCACTTCATGTGGATCGATGCTGCTTTCTGTTAGGGTCTCCCATTAAATGTTCTTAGACTTTCCATCATCGGATGAACTTGCCAATTTAGACAACGCGTTCGTTTGTCGGCTCTCTAACCAAGGGATATGCGTAACTTTCAAGTGCTTTAACAGCTGAGTAGCCTCCCTTACCCTTTGAACATATGCCGCCATGGTGTCATCCTTATTTCGTATGCTCCGTTGAGCTGGCTACCCACCAGCTGGGAGTCAGAGAATGCTGGATCAAATAGGCCCCTGTGGTGTAGCACAGCTCAATGCCTGCATTGAGAGCCTCATATTCTACTTTATTGTTGGTTGCTTTGAACATAAATTTCAAAGCATGTTCATGTTGCTCTCCGTCAGGGCTTTCGATGATGAGGTCGGCCCTGCTTTCGTCCTTGGTGGAAAAGCCATCCACGTACAGGCTCTAAGGCTGGCGAGGCGACTCACTGTGTGAGGCAGAAGTAATGTTCTCAGCTAGAAAATCAGCCAGTGCTTGGGCCTTGATAGCCCGTCGCGGCTCGAATACCAAGTCGTAGCGTGATAATTCGACAGCTCACTTCAGGAGCCGTCCGGAGGCGTCCAACCTCTGGAGGATGCTCTTCAAGGATTGATCGATAAGAACCATAATCTTATGAGATTCAAATAGGGCCGTAATTTTCGGCTGACCATCATCAGGGCGAAGGCAAATTTCTCTATGAGAGGATAATTACCTCAGCCGCTGCCAAGGCCTGGCTCACATAGTACACCGGGATCTGTTTTTTGGCTCGCTCTACCACAAGGACCGCGTTGACGGCGTACTCCGAAATGGCCAAGTATAGGACGAGGAGCTTATAATTTTAGGCAACTGAGCCAGGTATGTTTTTAGTGCTTAGAAGGCCTCATCAGCCTTCTGATCCCAGGCGAAGTCCGCACGTCGTCGCAAAACATGGAAGAAGGGCTGACACTTGTACGCGAAGCGAGACATGAACCGGCCCAAAGCAGTGATACACCCGATCAAGTGTTGTACTTCTTTGACGTTCCGTGGTGGTTTCATATCCAAGATGGCTTAGATCTTATCCGGATTAGCCTCAATCCCATAGCTGCTGATCATGAACCCAAGAAATTTTCCCGAGCACACTCCGAACACATATTTCTTGGGGTTGAGTTTCATACTGAAGGCTCGCAGTATGTCGAACATCTGCCTCAAGTCGTGACTGTGGTCGACATCGCTTTTGCTTTTTACAATCATGTCGTCAATGTAAACCTCTATAGTTTTCCCAACCAGGGGTTCGAACAGCTTGTTGACGAGGTGCTAATAAGTGGGTCCCGTATTCTTCAGGCCGAATGGCATCATCTTGTAGCAGTGTAAGCCTCGTCCGTAATGAACGTGGTCTTTTCCTTATCTTCTGGGCAAAAGGGTATTTGGTGGTACCCGAAGAAAGCATCTATAAAGCTCAACAGGGCGTGTCCGGCCGTGGCGGCTGCCAGCTTATCAATTTTCGGTAACGGGTAACTATCTTTCGGGCAGACCTTGTTCAAGTCCGTGAAGTCCACGCACATTCTCTATGTCCCGTTGGGCTTCTTCACCAAAACTATGTTGGAGATCCATTCAGGATATTAAGATTCTCGAATGAATCCTGCCTCTAACAACTTTTACACTTTGCACTGGCTGGGGTCGCTCTTTCTGGGCCTCTGTGGCGCTTCTTTTGGATGACCAACTTATGAAGGGGATCAACATTCAGCCGGTGCTCCATCACGGTTGGGGCAATACTGGGCATTTCCTCGGGACCGAAGGCAAACACATCCCGGTATTCCTACAGCAGTGAGATTAACGAATGTCGTTCAGTAGCCTCCAACCCTTGTGTTAGTTGGACCATGCGCTCAGGACGACCTTCCTCGAGAGCGACGTGCTCCATACTGTCCGCGACCTCAGGGTGAGGTCGATCAGGCTCGGCCGAGGCTATGGTGTGGATAACTAGGGCTTCGGGGACTGCGGGAGGTGGCCCAGCTTTTAGCCTTTTGCCTGCTTGGGACGGTCCGTCGGGTCCTCGGGCATTTGTTCGCTCCACCAGGTGGCAAATGCTCACCAAGTAGCATTCTCGGGTGGTTCGCTGATCTCCTTGCATGACTCCCACGCTTCTGTCATCAGCTTCGAATTGGAGTTGGAGCAGGTATGACGCGATGACGACCTTCACCTTGCAGAGGTTACGGTGTCCCAGACTGACGTTGGGCACATCGACTACCAAGAAATCTACCTCTAGGTTTCTGGCCTTTAGTCTGTTATCGAAGCGTATCGGGAAGCAAATCATGCCGGTGTGGTTCACCTCCTGCCCTCCGAAGCCCAAAATGGGGTGCACCAAAGGGACAATGTCTCGTCCTGGGTACGTCAGCTTCTGGAGGCAATCTCAGGTGATGATGTCCACGGAGCTCTCGGTATCGATCAGGATCCTCCGAGCAATGATGCTAGCTACTTTCATTTCTACCACCAGGAGGTCATTATGCGGAGAGGCAAAGCGGACAACTTGCCTTTCACCGAACACCATGGTAGGAACTGTCACGTGAGTCCCTTACTCAACTGTTAGTACTTGTTGGGCATCCCTAAGCTGGGCCTTCTAGGCAGACCAGGTCATGCCTTCCGCGTATCCTCCAACGATGGTGGCCACAACTTTCACAGTATACACTTCATCCTGCGGCTGGGGCTATGCG
>JAKOGI010000041.1:1347500-1405000 GCA_029747015.1 Carnegiea gigantea
GAGTACTGCAGTTACGCGAACACTCTTCAGACTTGAAGGGCGGATACTGTAAAGATTCTCCCTTGCACCTCGTATAATAGATCAATATGGAGGTGTTGAGATTTAGACCTGAAATATCTCACTTAGAACGACTCTGATACTATATTCAAGAATCAACTCATCAACCAAAACTTAAAGCGATGACAATTGAAGGTTCAGGAATTGATTTTATAGTTTTGACACTTTTATCAAATGAGTATCCATTGATTCCATTTAAAATCAACAGTGAAACAACTTATTAACTTAAAAAGAATGCTTAGGCCTTCTATGCAGGAATTTGGGAGAATATACCATATATCCACTTTTTAGCAACCTATTTTCCCATTTTAACGACAAGAAGGCAGAAAGGTTGCAACAAAACTTGGGAGTTGGGACACCATTTTAATATACAGTAATGAACCTAAAAAACCACCTACACTTAAATTGGTGGACGTTCTAGTGCAGATATATATGTAGACTTTGTATCTGCAAGAGAAATTTAGAAGGGAAACAAGGAAATAATGGAAGTGTTAAAGTAGAATAAAACAAAGGTAGCTAAGAACTTGACAAAATGAAGAGAGTGGGATTTATGCAATTAAGTACTGGGGTCATAAACTGTTTGCCTCGGTGGAGGTAACTAACAGTACATGCTTCTGGTTGTGAATATAATTCATATTCAGTAATTTCAAATAAGTTTTCAATTGAGCTATCAAGTTAAAATTGAGAAAGGTGAATATTTCATGCACATGTTGGTTGGATGGATCATGGATGTGCTTAGATTGGTTATCGGAATGCCCTTTGAACTGGAAGCGTGTATAATATAAAGATCCTTCTTTACCTTGAGCAGTAGTTAGTACTAAGACTGTTAAGATTCAAACTTGAGATTTTCTACTCAGGAAGACGCTAATATCATGTTCAAGAATCAACTTATAAAAATTTAAGCTGATAGTTAATTAGAGTTTTAGGAATAGATTTTATACTCTAATATGCCCCATCGGTTGAAGGCTAACGAATGGTTTCATAGTCTCTATAACAAATCTAGCTCTCATATATATATATATATATATATATATATATATATATATATATATATATATATATATATATATATATATATATATATATATATATATATATATATATATATATTTGTTGGATACGAAGTTCACTCAATTAGGAAGGCGGCAAAATCTTCAATATATATATGCAGCACATACATCCAATTGCCACATACTGTTGATCAATTACAGTGTACACTTTTGTGGTCATTTAGGCATCTACTAAACTTATTAACTTAAAGATATTTTGTGTTATGCATCATAATCATTCATTTCACTCATTCACAAGAGGGAGAGAGAGATGATATTGATGATGATGATGACGATGATGATGATGATGATTTATGTACACAATTAAGCACAAAGTGGCCCTTTGATTAGGAGTTATCACACGTTACATTACCAACTAGCTAGGGTTACATTGGTGGGCTCATGCTAGTAAATAAACTCTAGCTAGTTAGATACATAAGATCTAGTGGTACACTTTATTGGCACAAATTAAAGCATAAAACACTTGCCATAGCCTACAGCCACCAGCCAGTGATTTGATTAACAAGCCGGCTAGCTAGATCGCACAACACACTTGAACTACGGTTACATATACTTGCACTTCATGGCTTCTTATAATTCATTAACTCCTCCTCCTCCCCCTCCCCCTCCCCCACCCACTCTTCCTAATTAAGGTAATTTATCAAGTTGACATGCACCTTAATTGACCGAAGAGGATTTGCTTAATTAAGTTAATTAAGCAGAGCGCGAGGGAGGGTGGATGGAGGGTTACTTGCCTCGGAAGCCACGGTCACCGGAGTCGCTACCCTCGGCCTCCGTGCCTCGTGAAGATGACTTGCCGGTTAAGATTTCAGTAAGGATCTTGTTCTTGGTGGCTCCCCTTGGCTGTGGCAAATTACTGAAAGTAGGAGCTCCATTGGGAGTGCTTCCCCTCTTCACAGAACTACTCATCTCTCTCTCTTTCTCTCTCTCTCTCTCTCTCTCTAAATGAGGTTCACCGCATTTAGGTTTCGCCAAGGCAAATGGGCCAGCCCGTTTGAAAGGGGTGGTAAAATTATCAAGAAAAATTTCGTCAATTTTCCACAAATAATTCCATGGTGACGAGATACTTCACAGAAATCACAGGTCATGTATGACGCCACCAAATCATTACGACCTCGTCAGTCGCCAAATAATTGCAGCGCTTAATAAATACTATAAATTTTTGGTCCAGATGGGAGGAATTAATACTTTACATGAAATAGGTTTAAACTGGAGTTAAGGCCTTGTTTATTTGGTTAAACTTTATCTTTTAGCCATTGGTCGAATTTAAAGGGAATAGGTTTTGGTAATATTTAGTTAGATAGGAGTGATCAACTTTGTGATGCATGCAAATAAATTTGTAACTGTATTTTTATTGCCTTATTAATTTAGTTGTATGAGAGTATTGTAATATAATGAGAACTATTTTATAATTATGATTATTATAAACTAAGTAATCATAATTGTATTGTAAAGTAGATTGTATTATATTGTTATTACATTGCATTCAACCAAATATCACATTGGAGTTGCTGTATGGTTGTTTGTAAGTCTAACACCATATTTTAGTTTTCATTTAGATTGAATCCTTTTTAAATTTTTTTGGGGTTTCAAATGATAAGGCATACGTGTCAATGAAATACAATAAAAAAACCAAAAAATGTAGGATATTATCTAATATATTACATTAAATTTGGGAGACGTTAACATGTATGCAAAATATAATATATGAATAATATCTGAATAGTAACCTGACTAAAGGTTGTTGAGAAAAACACAAACTTGACACAATGAGATTTTTTTTTTTTTTTTCACACGAAGTCTTTATATTTTAAACATTCAATGTGACAGTAATTTAACTAGTTATGTGTGTAAACTAGTTAGAGTTTAAAATTCAGTTGCTAACCTTTTTACATCATTAATGCATTTTAATTTCTTTCGTCATATTGCAAATTCCCTTGAAAAAACTAATTTAATTATGCATTTTAATTTCTTTCCTTAAAAAAATTTATGTATTTTTTCCACCTCTGTCTTTACTTTTGCTTCTGAATTCACAGGCAACCATTGATGAAGAGCAGCCGCAAAAATTCGAAGATATCGATAAACAATCAGCTAAACTTGATTTAGGACAACTCTAATAAAATGGAGGATCAGATTGCAAAATCCATTAAAAACCTATTTAAAGGATTATTGAAGGAGAAGGAAGGAATCAAATAACAGCAAGATTCCTAAGAAGATGCAAAATTTCCCTCACTACAGTTTTATATTTAGTTTGGGTCAAATAATCTAAATTGATTCTATGTTAGAAAAAAAAAAAATGCTTTACCAAGTTGGGATAACTAATCAACTCACTTTTTGAACCCCCCAAAAGGAACAGGCTAAACAGGATTAGTTTTGAGTATTTGATAATTTGCTTGAGCATAGTATCAGCCTTGAGAGAGAAAAATGAACTAATTCCATGATAGTTTTTGAATTAATGGCAGAGAAGGAAGGGAATTATAGAGAAAAAAAAACTCTATTGCTTTTCCTTTTTCTCTTTGCAGCAATAAACTTCTCAATTTAAAATCTTGAAAAGAAAAAAAAAAAACCCTTTTTAATTCTAAATAAAAGAAACCACCAACATCCATTCTCTCGAGAGACTGGGCACTTTCCCCTCATCTTTCAATCATCATCTTCTCCTAAGCAAGCAATAGGAATGATCTTTTATGATCGTTTTCCCAACCTTCTCTTCTTCCCTTTTAATATATGCAGTTATATATTTAATTGTTGTTTTTCTTTATTTTTTTCATGATTTATCTCCCCAATTGTGTGCCTTTGTCTCTATAATTGCATGAGACTATTTCGTATTATCTTGATTGTATGTTATTTATGGTTGCTTTCTTTGTCATGTTTGGGATGAACAATGTGACAGTTGCAGTAAAGCTCTTCAATGATATTTGACAATTCAAGTACAATATTTCATACAAGATCAATATCTCGTGCACAGAGTCTACAATAGATCAACGTGTCTACAATCTGAAAAAGAAAATGATGGATCTGTGGATCTCTTCCTCATGCTGTATTTTTGAAAAATAACGATTCATGTGAGAAGACGGATGTGCAGTATGTACTAAGTTAAATTTTATGAAGTTAAAATTTTATTTTTGTAGTGAAGATTGTAATGATTGTGCTCGAATTTATATTGTAGATGTCGGATAGATCCTTAGCTGTTAATGAAATTGTTGCTCTCTTGTTTGCCAAAAAAAAAAAAAAGAAACAAAAGAAAGGGGATGTAAAGGGAGAATTATGTTTAACAGTGCTAATACCGGTAGTAAATTAACCAATTTAAATTATTGACGTAAAAAAATTGACAACTAAAACTAAAAATCGTAAATAGTTAAAATACCTGAATTACTCTTTAATGTGAAAACTGTTGAAATTTTTCAAGAATAAAATAAAAATGGCAAATTGTTCTAATGCTTATCCGAAAAGGTGGATAAATATGATACCTCTTTAAATTTACCCTCCTTATCCAATCCATTTCGTGAAAAGGTAGATAAGCAAGGTGCCTCTTCAAGTTTTACCCACCTTATCCTATCCTTTTTAGTACCTCTTCAGGCAGGACCATTCCTCTGTATAAGGAGGAGTGAAACCACAATCACAAGAATTTTTTTTAATAATTTATATGAGTGACTGCAGCACCCTCATCGATTAACATTCAAGAGAACCTTGCAATACACACTTGTTCCTCCAAGTAAATTATCCCTAAAATTATTTATGGTGCAACAAATAAGCTTTAAGAAAAGTGTTCTGTTTTACGATTTATTTGACTTATGCAGTATCACATTCAACCCCAAATTCTTCAACAAAAACACCGTTAGAAAAGGACACAAAATCTTCACAAAATCTAGTAATAAACCCACCACTAATTTACACTTCCAACGTTAACTTTGATCTTATAATAAGTGGTTGAATTTACATGCGTAATTGAATCAAGCAAGGAACTTCCAAAACCTTGGGTTACTTCTCCATGTAGATTGTTTCTAGCTACCCTTTTTTTACCAGGTCACGTTGGTGATTTTTGATTGGATAAAGGGTTGAAAAATTCATGTAAAACCGATCTGAAATAATTCAATTTTTCTCCAGTTCATACATCAGTTATGCTCTGAATGTTATGTAGTAATCCTTTCTTTTTTTAGGGGGTGTTATTTGTGTGGTTTGAAACAAACAGGCAGTCCAATTCAATTTGTGTATTTGCATTTGAACATATTACATCAAACCTAGTAATATTATCCAAATCTATTGTCTTTTTTTGTTTATTTGCATTTGAATATTCAACCATTCAAAAAAGAGAGAGAATTAAAAAAGAAATATAGACTTTCAAAGGATATTGAATTTTTCCACACATAAGGACTGCACTCTTAAAAAAAGGATGTTTTTTGGTTAATTTATTTACGTAAAACATTTGATTTAATTATTTACTAATTAGATTTTTTTTTTTTTTTGGTTTGATAGCAAAGTGATATCCTATCATCAGCTTCTTGGAATAGTCGGCTAAATTTCATTTTCGCATTCTTTTAGTGGATTAGAGGGCTCCCTTGGATAAGTTCGAAACAAAAGATTGTAATGGGTTATTTTGATAAAGTGATAAACATTATCATATATACTCAGCCAGAAAACCTTTTTAATATTTACCAAGAGTTGGAAAGGAAAAAACATAATATGAGTAAAAAGACGAAAAAAGGGGTTGGAATCATATATCCTTCACTAATTGATTCTAATATTTTTCTTTTCTTTTCTGATGAGTACAAATAATAATTATTTTACTCATGTTATGGTTATCAATGAGTAAAAAGATATATAATTAATTACATTATTTCCAACATGAGTAAAAAGAAAAAAGAGAAATCTTGGAAAATTATACATCCCAAGGAAGATTCTCATTCACGACCCAGCACGTGCAGACTCCTTCAATTCAAGGCCACCCCTCTTGTGATATGAGGTCACTGCCAGGGGGGATTTAACAAATTCAATTTCGACGGCTGCAAATCACTAGCAGGAGCAGCAATAGGTTTTGTCCTACGTAGTTGGACAAGAAACTTCCTAAAGGGCAGTACTACTAGATCCATTGAGCATGCATCCATCTAATTAGTAGCAGAAACTATCGCACTGGAAGATGGCATCAAGGTAGCCCTTGATGCTGATATCAAATATCTAGAGATTGAAGGCGATGATTAAATTGTCATAAATGAAATCAAGGACTTACACATACACTGTGGTAGATTCAAATACTAATTCAAGATATCAGATTGATTCTTTTCCCAGACCTTCCAATAGAAATTTTCTTTTTATTTTAATGGATAATAATTTAAGCACAATCTTTGAAAAAAGAAAAGCCTAAATCTTATATACTTTCTCTCTTCCCCGAAAAAAAAAAAAAAAAAAAAACAAGTGAATGTGACATTCCAAAGAATGAATTGCAACAGGCAAAATTTGATGATAGCGGTACTCATCCGGCCGCTGGGCTTCAATTGACTCTTTCTTTAAAAAAAAAAAAAAAAGAAAGAAATTATTGCCACGTGTTTAAGTGCAAGTTGAATGGGACAGACGTAGTGCCGCCAGGAATCAATTTTTTGTCTTGTCTTTTTTGTTTCTGCTTTTGGGTTTTTGGACGACCCAAAATACTTAACTTTTTAAAAAGAAAGACATAAACATCAGCATTAAATTATTCAATGTTTGATTGAGAGACTAAAAATTTTCTAGCAAGTTAACAAAATAAAGGATCGAAATTCCATTTAGGAAATATATTTGTAGCACCCTATGAACCAATTATTTTGTAAAGTATGTCGTACATATTAATCTGTAATCAGTTATATATATAGCAAATAGTTATTTCAAAAGAGGATTTTATATATATATATATATATATATATATATATATATATATATATATATATATTCAATATGTCAGCTGTTTTACTATTTGAGTTAGTTGATATTCAAAAAACTATAGTTGATATTGTTCCTTTTTATATTAAGCAAATTTTCGCTATTGAATATAAGTACACATGTGCAAAGTAAACGAAAGAATCCATTCAAAAGTACAAGTCTTTCTTGTTTGTCACTAATTCAATACCAAATTCCTTATCCGTCAATGCACTGCTAGAGTTCACATTGGTTAGTAAAACAAAGGGGGAGAAAAAAGAAAAGAGAAAAAGACCAAGAAAAGAAGGAAAAGGATTCTCCATTTTAATTTACTAGTTTAATTTGCTAGCTAATTTCTGGACCTGACAAATGGATCATTCGGTTCGGGTATGGATTGGGTTAAGTTTGGGTCATGTCAACTTCGGTTCAGGTTGATTTAGAGTCAGCTCATTTTTTATCCAATAAGTTTGTCGAGCAAAAATAAGCAACTTCATCGAAAATTTCGGGTCGAGCATGGTTCAATTCGTATCAATTTGGGTTTCAGGTGAGCCTATTTTGGATATAAGCTCGGATCATTCAGTTCAAATTTCAGATCTTAGATTAGTTTTATCAGGTCTACTAATTTATCTTGTTTTTTGTATAAGCGTTTGAACGTTTCAAGTAAACAAGTTTTGAAAGTGTTAGAAACTATATTATAAGAGGCAATATGCTCCTGTATTCTTGCTCATGAAAAGCATAGGCAATTGAATACAAAAGCAAATGAAGGGATTCTAATGCATGATATACCCTTAGGTATGTTAAGTTATTAACTCACTAAATTTGCTTCATAATCTTTAATGTGAAATAAATTTATATCACGGTAATCTATATTTTTGTTCAAAATAGTAAATCCATCCTTAGAAGTATATAGAAGTATGAATTTATCATATATCTCTACAAGAGAACATATGAGAATTAGATTTTTTTCTCAATACTTTGTCACAAACAGCTAACTTCACCAATAGTTTTTCTAGCTAATTTAAACAACTAATATAAACAGTTAATTCAAATAACTAATATAGACCGATAACAGCTAATTAATATATACGAACAACTAATTACAGCTGATTGCCAATTAAACAGAACAATAGACTTATAACTGATAGAGAATCTGACACAAAAATTATTGTTAAACCATGCGCGCAAGTTATCACATGACTAGAAGAGAAGGGAATGAGTTACATACACAAGCACAAACTAGTCCATTAGGTTACAAACAACTTGGTGGGCTCTTGTTATTGAATGCAGCCAAGACTGAGTGCTGCCCTTCACTTCATATACGCACGCAAGCAAAGCACAACCAACACTAGCTAGCTGGCTAGATAGTGATTTGATTTTTTTTTTTTAAAAAAAGATCACATATTAATACAATAGTTTGAGTTACCTTACCTCATAAAAACCCTTTTTAAAATTAAAGTAGGCTGTTGAATCTAAAGTCTGATCACTCATAGGATCATAACTGACTTGATGAGAGATCATATGTACCTAAGTTTAAATTGGTGTGACCTGACCGAATCCACTTTGAAGGTTACTTGCCTCCAAAGGTACGATCACCAGGCTTCGTGCCCGGGGAAGATGACTTGCTGCCGAAGATATCGCCAACAATGTTAACAAGCATCTTATTCTTGGCGGGTCCTCTAGGCTGTGGCTGATTGCTGAAGGTTGGAGCACCATTTGGAGGTGCACTCCCCTTCTTCCCAGAGCTGCTCATCTCTCTCCTAAAAATTGAGTTCACTTTACTTAGCTCTAAGGCAAATAGGCAGGGCGATTGGAGAAGGGGGGTACTTGTAGGGGGGTGCCAAAAATTGTATATCTCGAATTCCAATAATTATTTTTTGTTAATTCATGTTACTTAATTTTCCACCAATAATTTTGTGACGTCTACCTTTTGTGCGTAAGCATGACGCAACTATTTATGCGTCATCATTCACACACAACAGTAGCTTCTTCGATAAGGGTCTCTATGACATGCATGCAAATATACGGCGTGTAAGGCTTTGGTGCATATTGTTCGGTTGAGTGCTTCAAATTAAAGTAGCTAAAGTCATGCATATAATGCTTGAATTTCACTTTGATATATATATATATATATATATATATATATTGATATCTAAATGTTACATCTGTAGAAATAAAGAATTAGTAATTAAAAATAAAAGATTGAATGCAATTCTGTCAAATTGTAGCAATCCATAATTAAGTCTTCTAGAACTTTTGGCCTATATACGTTGCACGTTGATTATTTGTAAACAATTGAAAATAAGATAAGACATTTCCAAACATTTGACCCGACCCTCTATAACATTTTTCCTGAAGTATAGCTCCTTGCTTCGTTTTTTATTTTTGATCGATCAATTTCTTCTTATTTTGCTAGCTGGTAATCTGCACTTAATTTGCCAAGTAAAAAGAGAAAGTTTTATTAATTAGTATATAACTAGACATAGAATATGTATGATAACACTTTCAATTCTATTGAAATAATTTAAAATATCAAAATAAATCTTTGTCAATGTTGTGTTTGATATTTCTAACTAATTAAATATTTAAAAGAAAGTACATTTCTTTTACTCCAATTTCGTAAACGACTTGTGGACTGACATAGAGCACAAAAAGAAAAGTGAAAGTGGGTGCCCTCCTCCCTCCCTTTTTGTTTTTTTCTTTTTTTTGTTTTGCAGTGGTGATGAGCTGTGAATATTTTTCCAAGTGGTCAAAATCAATTGAGCGTTCTTTTTTTGTTTTGTTTTTTTTTTTTTTCTTTGGAGGTCGTTCTCAGCAAGAGACTATGACCTTGTGATACAAATAAATTAATTAACAATCATGTTAAGACAAAACATCCCCATTCGATCTATCACATTGTAATTAGTTTACAAATAGATTTTTTAACAATTAATATTTAATGTCAATCCTCATCAATTATTAATATTAAAGATAACGTAGGTGAAATTAATTAGACTTTATAAATCTGTATAATAATTTCTTAAGGCTTTGCTATTTGAGTTAGTTGGTATTCACAAAAAAATGTAATTAATATTGTTCCTTTTTATTAAGTAATTTTTCTCCATTGAATATAGTAAGCTTATTGTAATCACATCTATGATTTTTTATTTGTTCACAAATTGCGTGAATAAATGTGTAAGACACAAAATAATAAGGATAAAGATAAGATGAGTTGATCGATGTTAAGACTAATTACTGATCATATGTACATAACACTTCGCTGTTAAGAAAAAATTATCCCTCTTACAGATAAGAATTCACTAATTATGTGAGAAACTAAGTTATTATGTAATTATAAGATAGAGAATTTTTTTCTTGTGGAGATACTTCGTGACAAGATTCTCCATAGTTATTGAAATGGATCAGATGCCCCTTTTCCACCAACTATTCTAGCTTCTAATTAATTTTCTACAAAGATAAAAAAAGTTACTTGGAGCAAATTAGTAGTAATGAATTCACTACGTTGTACCTTGCTCACATGGAATAATTGTGTGCGTACTGTATTCAAAATAAGGGTTTTCAAATACTAATAATTTTAATTTTAGCATGTGGTACATCAATAATTTTTAATTAAAAAACAGCATCCACTATTCTTTATTTTAAGAATATTTATTTTATATATATCATTTTTGACCCAAAAATAACCTTCAACTTAATGACTTGGTAATTATCTAATTCACTTATTTTATATATATATATATATATATATATATATGTACGTATAAATATTTTTATGACAGAGATCACATACTACAATACTAAAATAGGTCTAGTTTTATCACGGAAAGACATTCATCGGTATGATCTTTTAGGTGCCGCACAATAGTTTGGAGGACACTTTTATGTCTACTTTAGAAAATGAGACATAAAGCTGCTCACACCAAAATTTGCATTTATTTTGCATATTCCAGAACATATGATGTGGGGCCCGAATGAGAACGAATTCAAAAAGACGAATTAGACTTTCAAGGGACAATTTTTCCACACATAACGGCTGCATCACTTAGGAGAGATTGTGTACTTTCTATAATTATTTATGTAAGAAATCAAATTAATGTGATAATATGTAGGTTAGAGTTTTTTATTTTTAAAAAAAAGAAAAAGATGTTTGAGATTTTATTTTGTACTTCTGAGAGACCTTGGCAAAATTCAAAGGTCCTATTTGGTAAACAACTGTTAGCGGTTAGCTGTTTATATTAGCTGGTGGTGTTAGCTATTTGAATTAGCCGTTTGTTTTAGTTGTTTGAATTGTTTGTTTTTAGAAAAAGTGCTTAGTGAAACTGGCTGTTTCTAAAAAATACATTGAAAAAAGTTTATTATGTCCTTGTCTATAAATTACTTTCTAATGACATGTGTAATTTTTTCAAACTATGGGACAATATATTATTTCTATAAAAAACTATTAGCAAAAGTCTAATGAGAATAGCGCTTTCAAAAAGAGCTTTCTGGAGTCAAACAACTATTTATGAAATACCTTTTGATTATTTGACTTGGTCAAAACAGCTAAAATTCTCCCAAACAACTATTTTTGTTCAAACAGTCGTTCTTATCAACCATTCCCTAAATCTTTTATTATTGAGCTATAGGTTTAGTTTTCTCATAACTTGGTTTTAAATCGCATTATTTCTATCGTGACATTGCACAATGGGATGTGTTAGAGGTATATTGATTAAATCTGGAACTATCAATAACATATATGGTTTATATCTAGATCCTTATCCTCTCCTTTGAAGATTTTAACAATTGGACCCCCTTCCAAAAAAATACAAATATTCCATTCATATCTACTGTCCCATGACTTATGAAATATGCTAAAATAAATATTAAGAATGAATTTAGGAAGATGAATATAGTATTATTAAATTTTTTAGGATTATTTAATTGGTAAAACCATACATAAGGTCCACATATATTAGTAAGTTTGTGACAAAAAGGGTCAGAATGAATTTATTATTCCACCAGTGAGGTATTCTAAAGTTTGGAGTGTGAAACTTTGAAGAGGACGAGTGTGTGTCCAAAGACAATGAACACAACATTAATTATTACACGGTTTTTTTTTTTTTTTTTTGAAAAAGGCAAGAATCGATAGTTGCATGTCTGTAGCTTTGGACTAGACTTAGTTTTCTTTCTTGTTTTAATTTCCCTTTATTTTCAGAAGACTGGTCCACATAAATCTGTGAACCAAGTGATGAATTCAAGTATATCATCTTGTCATAATTGATAAGATGCCTAAACCACTACAGCCTCTCATCCACACGTATATGCAAATTTAATTAACAAAGAATCAATTCAAAAGTAGTCAGTCCTCCTGATTCGTGTGGTAATTAAGTAGCCCCTATAACATAGGGTTTTAGATGCAAATCTTTTTTTTTAGTGTTTTTTTTTATAAAACGTTTCAATAGAATAATTCGCCATTGTTAGGGGGGAAAAAAGTTAAGATACATGTACAAGCAAGATGCGTACATATCTGTTTCATGCTTTTTTCATCAATCGCTACAATAATATGTTCATGCTTTTTTCATCCACGAATAATTGATTGTGTTCGCTTCATTAATCTTTTAAAGTTTGGTAAAAATCTATTATTATTATTATTATTATTATTATTATTATTATTATTATTGCTGCTGCTATTGCTTGATGATTAAAGTAAATAGCTATGAATGCGACTGATTGATTCCTTTGGCTCTAAACTAAACTAAAATGCACAACCACAAGAGGAAAAGAGATGCAGACATATCTATTTCTTTACCTAAGGGCATTCGCAGCACAAGGTTTGCACATGGAATGCAGGCCCCAACTTGTTAATTGTCTAATGCTCATTGCATGGTTTATCAGACAAGTGCCACGTGTGGTGGAACTGGGCAGAGTTCCACCACATGGGCCACAATTTTTAATTTTTAAATTTTTTTTGCTTTTTCTTTTTTTAGGCATTAATATATAATTTTTGTATGATTAAAAAAAGAGATTGTGTGTTATAAGATGGGTGGATCCATGATAAATATTTTTATTGGGTAACTCAAATTGGAGTTTCATATGTTGGAGAAATGATGAAATACAAATTTCAAAAAATTAAAACTTTTGATGATGTGGCCAATTATTAGAACTTTTGATAATGTGGCGAATTTGAGTTTCGAAAAATGAAACTCTAATTGAGAATGCTCTAATAAAAGCATTTTTCATAGAATAGAAGAGAAGATTCTGCTTTTTGGTAGTTGGCTTTTAGTCACCACTAGCATGCTTACTTTATTCCAAAATATAACCAAAATAGGATCAAGTAGCTACGGGTGAAAATTCTTGTCAGCCCTTAAAGCATCCGCAGTCGGTGCCTCGCGTGGAAACATGTGGGGCCCGCGTGTCATTGGCATGGCAAGGGAAAGCTGGCAGCTAGGGGAATTGAGGGCCCGCGTGTCATTGGCATGGTACGGGAAAGCTGGCAGCCAGGGGAATTGGGGAGGACACGCGTGGAAACTCGTCTATCCGTTCCTCCTCTCGTGCGTCTTTTTTATTTTTTTTTTGTTTGTCTTTTTTTTGAAGTAATATATAATTTTTATATGATTAAAAAAATAGGTTGTGTGATATAAGATAGGTCCATGACAAATATTTTTATTGGATGATTAAAATTGAGTTTCATGGGTTGGAGAAGTAATGGAATGCAAGTTCCAAAATTGTAAAACTTTTATTGACGTGGTAGGTCAGAGCTCCAAAATTCGAAACTTCCACTGAAAATGCTCTTACTATTAAGCATTAATTAGACCAAAACATCGTTTATTAATCAACAATGTTAAACCAACCATCACATCATTTTCTTTTGAAAAGAACGTGTTAAATTGAACCAATCCTACAATATTACACAAGATCTCTTCAGATTTTGTTGCTCGCACAAAAGTATTTGCTAGGGTTGGTCCACAATCGTCACACCATGCCCCAAATAGGTCTCTTCTAGACGACAAGATTTCAGTAACCTAAGAAAAGTCTTCCATTGCAAGAGATTAACCAACCACACATGAGACAACCATCTGATCATTAGGTTCACATTTCCTCATGTTGTTGGGTGGACTACACAAACAAAAGCTAAGTTGGACTGTCTTTGAACCCAAATGTTTCAGCATGAACACAACTGCTAGGGCACCAATGCATGCATACCGTTGAACCCCACATCTTTTAGTTGAAGTTTATATAATCTTATTTCAAACTATACGAACAACACACAAATTTCCAGAAAACCATCGCCGTTCACCAGTAAGCACCAAACTAAAAAGATTCAAGAAAAAAACATTCATAAGATGGCACGAACCATATCATCTTGGTGCAGATAATTGCAGGGCCTCTTGCACCTCTATGGTTGATTCATGCATCCAAGCAAAGCGGTGGGTCATGAGAGATAACTGCAACTCTCGATTTCTTGCTTCTTCGAGCCTTTCCCACTCACCCCATCTCTGTGCCAAGCCTACACCTTTCAGCATCTTCACCACTTCTGGCATCCTTGGCCGATCCTCAGGTGCAGGTTGGGTGCAGAGTATTGCCACCTGGATGATGATCTCTACTTCTTTGGGATCGTAGGTTTTTTAGTTGTTGTCCACAATGTCATGAAGCCTATTTTCTCTCAACAGTTTTTTGATCTACAATTGTTATGCCAAAGAAATTATCCTAAAGGCAGTCATAAAGCAGAAAGGAAGTTCAGAAGGTGGCAATTGATTCAAAGCATTTAACAAAAGAGGGATAAATTCACATATGCCTGAAGATTAAGAAGGAGAAGGAACTAATATACAGCTCAGAAGACACTCTTTAGAAGCAAGAGGCCAGGAAAGCAAGAGAAGGCTGTGTTTTTCTTATCTTTTGCACTTTGCCAGAGAACCTCAATCCGTGCACTAACCACCTTGAACTGGTCAAATTTGAGCTTATGACTCTATCTCCCGGTTATTGCTGCAGCTGGAATTGCACTAGCCTAGTTTAGTCCAACGGACCACTTTGAGGAATTGCACTAACCTGAAAACGGGCTATAATGACTGACAGCAGCAGTAAGTCCAGCACGTTACCGCAATAATAGGGTATGGGGATCCTAGATCTACACATTGTTAACCTTACAATGCTACATAGGCTGCGGAACATCACTACCTCGGTGTAGACTTTCTAGTTTCTACATCACAAGGGAGACGGAATTTTCATTTTTGTTTCGTGTGTGCGTTCTTTTTTTTTTCGGGGGGGAAGGGGGGAGGGAGGGATCATGTAGGGATCTATCATTTGAAAGAGCTAAAAAAAGTGGGGAAAACACTTACATGATCAAGCAAGAGCACATCTTCTTCATCCTCAATGCCGGAGAAATCAATGGCATGCTGACCTGTAATCAGTTCTAACAGAGTTATGCCATATCCAAGGACATCAGTCTTTTCTGAGCACTTCCCCGTAGTCAGGTATTCTGGGGCAATGTGACCCAGAGTTCCTCGCACTTGAGCAGTAAGATGGGTCAGTCGAATGTCCACCAACCTTGCAAGCCCAAAATCACCAAGGACAGGCTCAAGAGTTTCATCCAGAAGAATATTTGCAGCCGTCAGACGATGGGCTGTACCAAATGCCACCCTTTTTCTGGTCAGCCAGTCAAGCCCTTCCTCCCCAGGCTAAGTCTGCACGGGTATGAACAGTTTTTCATTTCAAGCGGTGAAAGCAATAACATGTATTTAAGGGATGCACAATTTACCTAAGATGTGTGCGGCGAGCATATGCTGTATCTTCTTTTTTTTTCCTCTTTTTTTTTTGGGGGGGGGGGGGTTAATGCTGGAAGTAAGAAGTACCAAGGCAAGGTTTGTGGTTGCCAATGATTACTCAAACGAACAAGATCCTCCAATTAGTTTTTTTTTAAAAATGAGCTAGGTTTTCATTTGCCCTTTTTGGGGGGGTTGGGGGGGGGGAGGAACCAGGCTAACTTGGCGTGACTCAACTAATTACCCAGGAAGGTCAGTCTAAGCGGCTGGGATTCATCACTGGCCTCATAGTAGATCACTAGATCAGTCTGAGCCAAGTTTTTGAAACATTGGAAAGGTAGAAACAAGAAGGTTGAGGAAGATTTGTTGATTAATTTGGTCCAGTGAACTGAGGTGGTCAGAACTCAGAGTAAAGGCAATTTCACGAATATAGGACTCTTGGCACTGCTGTGCAATCCTCAATTTTAAATTTCTGAAGGCAATTACACCTCAGATTAGCAAGAACACGAGAAATCACATTCATATATAAATAAAGACACCAACAGGAAAAGATGTCGCCTCTTAAGTGATGCGCAACACTCAAATTTTTCATATAGGGATACACAAGGATTCTCTCTGTTTCAGTTGTACAAAAGATTCCTGTGAACTGCGACACTTATCAACAGGACCTCCCTCAGAAATGAAGCCTCCCCACCGGGATTTTGGCTGTCCAACAGGCGTTTTACGGCCACATCTGTGTTGTCTGCCAACTTGCCTCTGTAAACCTTTCCAAAGCCTCCTCGGCCAATGATGCCAGTTTCACTAAAATCATTGGTTGCGATTTGTATCTCACGCCATGAAAATCTTTTCAGTTGGCCTAAGGAGATTTTGCATTGATCTTCACCAAGAAAGACAGAGAAGATTAAAGATCTCAGTTAATGCTCAAACATCAGAAGTTGTCCCAGTAGCCAAGAAATGAGAACATTTCTACATTGTGAAAGATTTTAAGCCCATGTAGCTTTTACCATTAGATATTTGGAGAGACCTGTGTAATAGAGTGTAAGTTTGTATTTGGACGACATTGACGTCTAGATAGAGTTGGTTTTGAGTCAAGTCATGCTGGGTTCAGCTCCCATTAGGGTTTGATCTCAATTTCTCCAATAAGAAGTGCCACCAATGATGGTAAGATGAATTCAATTTGGGTTTTGTCAGATCATTTTCAATCCAGTTTGGATACCAACAGTCGAGGTCATGCTGGAAAAGCAGCATGGTAAATTCATCATGGGTGTATTTGGACATTCAACTATAAATGACTGGTCATCCTCAATTTCACTAAGAGTAAGAAGCTAATTGACTTGACTACCAATACACGGAAAACTTTCAGATGGACGCATCACAAGCAGACTAAGAGGAGGTATGTACCTGCAACATCTACAAATACTTCATTTTTTTAACATATTATGTTGTTGATGTCGCCCATATATGAAGGCAGCTCCTAGCAATGAAAGCACAACTTGCAGCAATAATGGCAAGTCCGACCTTCGATTTTCTGGTGGAAACTGCAGATGCATGTAACATTCAATCCAGGCATAACATTCTGCGACAATCGAAATTTGAATTTAAAAAAAAAAAAAAAGAACAAATGTGAGAAGTCACTTACGCGAGAATAACAAGTATACATTGAACTGAAGAGCTTGAGGCACAAGGTGTCTCAATACTAGCACCACATGCAAGGTAAGTTCCTGTAAAACTAAGTTAACAACTTAACATTTATTTACAGCACTTAGCTTTGGGTTGTCCAGACTCAACACTAGAATTGTCATGCATAAACCTAGCTCTGTAAACCTAGTCCATGCCATATGAACAACAGCATCAGACATGCCCAAAAGAACAACTATAAACTTGATGTAAGTTAAATCTTGCCCTGATGATGAAACAGTAAATTTGTTTTGATCTGACATGTCAGACATGATTCTCTCAGACAGTCAGAATGCTGACTAGAAAGGACGGCAAGTCGGCAACAATAGTAGGCTAGTAGCTCCCCTGTTCTTCATAATATGGAAGGCCTGTGCATATTGTGCACGGTGTCTGTTGTTTAAGGTTGGAGTAGACAAAATCAGCCTATACAAGACTACCAACCCAACTTAAATGTGAAATAAGACAACTTGATATTGACTTAAACCTGAACTAAACCCACTAGAGTGAACAGAACAACAGACCCAAAATTTGTTTGAATGATATTGCTTATATTTGTTCCAACCTTGTAAAGAATCAACTTTATCAAAAAACTGCCCCAAACAACATGTTGGCTGGATCTATTCAAGGTTTTGGAACACAATGTCTACCAACCAGGTTAAGACTAGATGTATAAAGTAATTACTTGAATGTCTGAATTGACAAGAAATGAGGTGGGATTGTGCCACTTAGATTGTTTGATGAAAGATCACTGTGAAACAGAAAACTAACAGTGAGGACAAATTATTGATCCTCTTCACAAGTTAAGAATTATAGAGAATATTTGGTAGGCCCATAAATTAAAGAAAACATCCCAAGCTGCAAGAAATTGAAGACAGAGCTTACAGATGTTTCAGGTTGGAGAGCTGTGCCCAGCTGCTTGGTATGTGACCATGAAACTTATTATGTGACAGATCCACAGTTTCTAGGTACATCAAGCTACCGAGAAAATCAGGTAGAACACCTGAGAGGTTGTTATCCTGCAATTCCCTGCGTAAAGTCAAATGTTGTTTACATGAAACAATACAATGAACTATTAACAAAAAGAAAAAAGGCGTATGCATGATCTCAACAGTTGCTCCTCGGCACAAGCAACAAACTACACACTATTCACTAGCTGTCTAATGCGAGGATCTCTTCCTTGAATCATACACTTTGGCTGATAAATATACTCTCTTTCTTTAACAACACAGTAATAAGATGGATATTAAAGTCAATAGATGTCATGTACACCCCCCCCCCCCCCCCAAAAAAAAAGAAAAAAAATCTGTAGATGTTACACCAGGAAGTTACATTGATGTAATCTGGTAGTATTTTCCTTCTAAGAGAGAGATTGGAGTATTTATGCAGAGTGTCATTTTCTACAGGCAGTATTTTTCAGCTAATAAATAATAATGGGCTAAATCAAAACACTTCAACTATTCTTCTTGCTTGTGGTAAAGCAGCTTAGCAGATGCCTTTCCAATATAGGGTCTAGTTGAAACGACTATAGCATTGACATCCATGATAGAAATATACATATAGATGCATGAAATTTAAAACCTATGTTGACAGGATTCCAATCACTGTTAACATATCTGTGTTGTATAGATGACATTTGAATGTGAACGCTGCACTAGATAACTCTAATATAGGATAAAACCCCACAATATCCTTGAAAGCAACCAAGTCTGACATGTGGACATGTACTCTTATCAAACTTTGTACCTGAGTTGAAGTAACATGGTCCAAATTGGACTTCACAAGAGCAAATGCTAATTTCAAACTAAGTTACAATGTGTTGCTGGAATGTGTAAGTCAGAATGAGTCATGCGGTTGAGAACACATGCTTTATTTGGGTCTGGCTTTCGCTTATCAGGCTATGGAATTGGCTACAGGCCTAGTCTGAACATTCATGGCCTGCAAGTGAAAGCCTCACTAAAAGGCACTGGGTTGACAGTTTTGTTCGCTTTTGATTGTTGGACTAGTTATGCAGCTTGAGGCTGTATACGTAAATAGAATCATGCAGACTGACAAGCATCAGATTCAAAGGCACAAGGAATTCAGAGTGGTTCCTTACAAGCTATTCAAGAACTTCAGCCTAGATATGGCAGGAGAGACGGTTCCAGAGAATCCAATCCCACCAAGGCTCCTGCAGAATACAAGAGGGAAGTGGGTTACTCCACATAAAACAAGTTGACCTAGAAGGATGACACCTGGCAAAATGCAACAGTGAAAACCCCAGAGATAGAAAACTTACAGATATGTGACATATCCATTAGAACATGTGACATCAGACCAGCCTGAACAAGGGCTAACCTCGAAATAATTCCAATCTTTAATCTTATGGTAGGAATCATCCAACAATGTAAAGAGATCATGCAAAGCTTCGCCTGACAAGTGAAAGATGTAGACACATCCATATAAAGAGCCAGCTGAGCCTGGTGATGTGCAGCATAAACTGTCCAATCATTCTTGCACTAAGAATTGCAATGCAGGAAAAAGAACTAAATTCCAAAAACATAACCTTGAAGTGTATAATCCTACATATTTCATCTTGTAAGGAAATCAAGAAAACTCAGATTGGCCATGTCTAACACCCAAATCCAGGTACAGCACCCAACATGGGAATGGTTAAGCCCCAAGAGAACAGCTCATAGGCCACAGATATCCACAACCCTGACCAATCTCAAGAAAGAATACAATGAAAGCTTCCTTACATTTACCTTCTACATCAGGAGGTGATGTCGAGGAACCGTCACCTAACAGCAAGGTCAAAATGAACAAACACAGCATTGTCCTTATCCAGATGTGATTGGAAACATGTAAGTGGGACCCATAGCTCTGCCCGGTATATGAACAGAACTCATGCAGAGTTTCTTTACCTCAGTTTGCATTAAAAGCACAAGGCAGGAACACAATAAGATCAACAACAGTCAACAGAAGTCCAGAAATATTTTCAGTAGCAAGCAATGCCATTGAGTAATGCAGTCCAAAGAAAAGTAGACTTCTGAGGCTGAATTGTATTATCAGCAAAAACATAACCCCGTTGAAACTTAGACTCCCACGTACTTTCATAAAAGATAGGAAAGAGGACCTAGAGTACTAAAATCGAAAATGTGCAGGGTCTCTAAATATGAAGCAACTGCTCATTTACAATTGCAAGGCGACCCTTTATAACACATTGACAACTCATAGCTCAGAACAAGGACATCAACCCAAGTACTCACAAGTATCACTTCAACAGCAAATTTCAGTGCAACCCAAACTATCAAGTACCAAGAAAGGCAACCAATCAAATTTGAAGAGACATAATAAATATTATTGGAAACTAAGGAAACTTACTTGTTTCAACCATGGCTCCTCAAATCCCTCGTTAATTAAACAATAGAAGCCACTAGAAGAAGAAATGGACAACCATGATCATGATACCACATAGTTTATAGGGTACTCCAAGGGACACACGGCCACAGGTCATCCAACTTCAAGTGGAGAGAAAACGAAGGAAAAGTGAGAAACAGGGAAGACTAAGTAAGAAAAGTGAGAATGGAAAGGCATAGTCTTAACACTCTTACTTGGGTTCTTTGGTGGGCAAAGAATACGAATATGTGAACATGAATGATGTAGATGTGGGTGGTAAGTGAACCAAATCAACTCAAACTCAAACTAAACAAGAATCAACCAAAGAAAAGTGAATATGGTGGAAGATAGTTTGAGATGGTTTGAAGAATAATAACAAAAAGAACAAGGATAAACAAGACCTTGTAATTAAGATAATCCTTCACGGAGCCACTCAATGACTTGATCTTGGGCTAATTCTCTTGTCTTAACCAAGGAATCACTCCAATTGGAAAAGGAAGAGAACCTAGAACACCACTTGAATGAGCCAAATTCAAGATATAGAACTAGGAATTTTGAGACACAAATGAGAATCACTCTCAAAGGTGCTTGTATTACTTTGGAAATCTCTTACAATGCTGAATGATTAGCTTCACATGCCCCTCCCCTTTTATAGACTCAGCAAAAGACAATCAAAAGACTCAAATAACTCCTAACAATTAAAACTAGCTAATGAAAAGTCTAAGAAAAATGAAAAGACACATCATAAAAGGGGGTGGGGGAGGTTACAAGGAATATTCTAGGATTTTTGCAGCTGATTACATCAATCTAGAAGCATCTAAAACGTGCACAATATCAGCCACACAAGTATATGTAACCGAAGACTCTTCATATTCCCAGCATTAATCCTTGCAACTGCCTCAACTTCAACAGAGCATAACTTCCAGAATACTCGGCCAAATCACGCGTTCTTGGGCTTGTTAGAAAGCCCTGGAAGTCTATTTTCCAGAATGGGCTCATTTGCTCAATTTGGATAAGCGGTTTGAAAGTTATGGCCCAAACAATGCACCTATCTCAGACTGGACTGGATCAGCATAACGTATCTTTGAGTGATATTTTGCCCAATCAAATGATGTCCAAATTAAACAAACTTGGGCTTATTTGAAAGCTGAAATCTTAAACTTCAAAACCATGTGGAGCCTCAAGTTGTGGGTCCACTTGAGCTTGTCCAAAAGTGGTCAGAAAAAATCGGGTTCCGCAGGGATGAATTCAGCGCCAAATTTCTAGCAAAGCTTAACCTCTTTTTGACCTCTTCATAGTGTCGTGAGTCTTTGAACTCACTTAATAAGACCAAATAAGCACACTTCCAAGCATGATCTTCTTTGACCCTTTTCTTCTTTGAAATTGGTCTTGAATAAAAATGATGCATATGGAAATATGCATCATACTCCCCGGGTTGTTTTGAGTTTGTCCTCAAACTCAAAGGGTTGGCAAGCTTCTCATGAAGGGAGGCATGCTTATGAAATGGGAGCTGTTGTAGGAAGTGGTCAAAGGGCATCACCTCTAGAGAGATATAGAAGAGGGTGAGGGGAGGATGATAAAACGGGTCATATCTGGTGAGGAGAAGAGGCGGAAGTGGGAAATCTTCTTTGGGGGCAAGGGTTTGGGAAGGATGAATGAGGGTTAAGGCTTGTCGGTCCTTTTGTGGTTTGAAGGGTTGGGAAGGTTGAATGGGGGTTAAGGTGAATTCTTCTTGGGTCAAGAGTTGCTCAAACTTTTCAGCAACCCTACATGGCTTCATCACTTCAAGGTCTTTAACTACATGCTCTTTAATTCTTGGGGTTATGCTCAAATTCACCTCATTATCTTCTTGGCACCCTTCTTCGGTGAAGGATTGCTCAATTTCTTGCACAATCTCTTCTTGCTTCAACTCGGATCTTTGGGTCTCAAGTTCAATGGTCTCTTTATCACCACAGTCACCAAAAACAAGAGGTAGGTCAACTAGGCTTGAAGCTTCCTCTCCTTGGATCTTTTCATCTTTGTTTGGCTTTTGAGAAATCTTCTCTAAGTGAAGTATTTCTTCTTTTTCAACCTTGAGTTCAATTTCTTCTTCAAGGCTTTCCTCCTGATCGTTCTCTTCTTCCACGGCTTTCCTTTCTTCCAAGGTAATGACCTCGTTGTTTGGGCAATCCGTGGATAAGTGTCCAAGCCCTTGGCACTTGAGACACCTCCTAGGTTGTGGGGGAAAGATCATTTGTGGGGTTGGTTCTTTTTGTGGGGTGGAAGGGAATGAACCCGTGAGCTTAACGGAGATACTTTCTTCCATGGGCATGTAAGTGGATGGGTAAAAGGAACCCTTCAACTTACTACTCAATTTCTTCCAAGTTCTCACCTTTTCTTTTCCTTTCTTTTTTCGCTCAAACTTATATTTATTCCACCACTGAAGTGCACATCCTCTCAATCTTGAAATAACCACTTTGAACTTCTCTTGGTCACTAAGGATACAACAAGCAAAAACTCGTTCCACCTTAGATAACCAACCTGCGAACTCTTCCTTTTCGCCATGAAATTTTGGAATTGCAAAGCAAGCATATCCAATATCAATAAGAGCTAGTTCTTTCTCCAAGTTCTTTGAAGACGGCATGAAGGATGAGGTCTAGGGTTCTTCGTGGATTGATTTGAAACGTAAGTTGGCTGTGGCAAAGGTGGCACGGTCGTGCAAGGGGGCACGGTCAGGCCGTGCTATGCTTCGGCTGAAGAAAATGCAGAAAAGTAGAGTGGCACGGTCGTGCTTGGCGGCACGGGGGCACCGTGCTCCGTCTCGACTTGAAGATTCCTGGAAAAAGAATATGGCACGGTCGTGTGTTGTGGCACGGGGGCACCGTGCTGCTTCTCTGGTCTTCAAGACTTCGGATTGCCGGTTTGTGCCTCTTTTTTTTTTTTTATTTTGGCCTTTTGGGATGTGTTTGGGTATGATGTGGGTCACTTAAAAGCCTTGGCTCTGATACCAATTGATGTAGATGTGGGTGGTAAGTGAACCAAATCAACTCAAACTCAAACTAAACAAGAATCAACCAAAGAAAAGTGAATATGGTGGAAGATAGTTTGAGATGGTTTGAAGAATAATAACAAAAAGAACAAGGATAAACAAGACCTTGTAATTAAGATAATCCTTCACGGAGCCACTCAATGACTTGATCTTGGGCTAATTCTCTTGTCTTAACCAAGGAATCACTCCAATTGGAAAAGGAAGAGAACCTAGAACACCACTTGAATGAGCCAAATTCAAGATATAGAACTAGGAATTTTGAGACACAAATGAGAATCACTCTCAAAGGTGCTTGTATTACTTTGGAAATCTCTTACAATGCTGAATGATTAGCTTCACATGCCCCTCCCCTTTTATAGACTCAGCAAAAGACAATCAAAAGACTCAAATAACTCCTAACAATTAAAACTAGCTAATGAAAAGTCTAAGAAAAATGAAAAGACTCATCATAAAAGGGGTGGGGGAGGTTACAAGGAATATTCTAGGATTTTTGCAGCTGATTACATCAATCTAGAAGCATCTAAAACGTGCACAATATCAGCCACACAATATATGTAACCGAAGACTCTTCATATTCCCAGCATTAATCCTTGCAACTGCCTCAACTTCAACAGAGCATAACTTCCAGAATACTCGGCCAAATCACGCGTTCTTGGGCTTGTTAGAAAGCCCTGGAAGTCTATTTTCCAGAATGGGCTCATTTGCTCAATTTGGATAAGCGGTTTGAAAGTTATGGCCCAAACAATGCACCTATCTCAGACTGGACTGGATCAGCATAACGTATCTTTGAGTGATATTTTGCCCAACCAAATGATGTCCAAATTAAACAAACTTGGGCTTATTTGAAAGCTGAAATCTTAAACTTCAAAACCATGTGGAGCCTCAAGTTGTGGGTCCACTTGAGCTTGTCCAAAAGTGGTCACAAAAAATCGGGTTCCGCAGGGATGAATTCAGCGCCAAATTTCTAGCAAAGCTTAACCTCTTTTTGACCTCTTCATAGTGTCGTGAGTCTTTGAACTCACTTAATAAGACCAAATAAGCACACTTCCAAGCATGATCTTCTTTGACCCTTTTCTTCTTTGAAATTGGTCTTGAATAAAAATGATGCATATGGAAATATGCATCAATGAACCCACTCATAAAAAATGCTCTTTTATTTCTTACAGCTTTTTAATTGAGCAAAAGTGATGGGCCCTGGCTAGTCCACTACTCTACTGGGAGTTGGACAAGTGTCGGGGAACAAATTCCTTTCTCTTCCACCCTTTTCCCTAGGATAAAATTTTCCCTTTTCGTCCATAAATTACATCAAACAGCCACAATGCTGTCAAGAAAGATACCCTGTAAAATTCACAGGAATATAATCGAACAGGTGGTGGGCAAAACCTACAACTGCCATTACTTCCTCCGAAAAATCAAATGGAGCATATGGGCAAGCTACAGATACAAGTGGGATTACAAAAATGGAACTTTTTTAAGGGGGTTGGTCAAGTCAACCCAAGATAAAATATAATGGAACAAAAACCTGCATTTGGTTCCCACCCAGAACCACAATATATCGAGAATCTCAACTGTTTGCACTATTTTGTGGGTTCATATATTTTGGAAACCTTTTCGATTAAAAATATATATATATTTTGGAGACCTTCGTTGGAAAATTTTTTTTTGAAGTTATTAATTAGCTTATACAATAATAAAAGTTATTAACACTTGAATAATGAGGGGAAAAGGCGAGTTCCAAAAATAACCAACCCCTAAACTTTTGTTTTGAGTTAGAAAATACCCCTAGACTTTAAAGAGAGAGTTAATACCCTTTGATCCATATAAGATTCCCATTCCTTTTTTCGGTGGATGACATGGCTGGTTGGAAAAAAAAAATGATATGGCTCTTCTTAATGATTCAGCAATTTATCTGGCTTTTTAAAAAAAAAAAAAAAGGGGTTAAATAATGTGATTTTGCATATTGGAATGTAAAGAGACAATCAGCCAAATGTAACCAATAGCATAAACCCTGTCTTCTCCTTCAAACAAATCTACAACTTCAATTCTCTTTTAAATTTATCAAATTTACGATTTCATCACTAAATTGAAAAGCCTTCTTATAATCAGCAAGTGTAATTGCTTCATGGCTTTGACTATGTACTTTGTCTTTGATATGCTGCAATAGGCTTGATTTGGTGTTTATCGTTTGAAGATCTTTTTGCTCCATGTTGAATCTTTTCCATTGATGTGTGTTTGAAGTTGATACCCTTGCTGGATTCCACTATCTTCTGTCAAAGATTGGAAGAAGAAGAAGATTAGTTATGATTAATTCAAGTATAGCAAATTCATTTAATTTGTAAAACTTTATTAAGGACTTGTATTTTGCATCTTCAAGTTTAGCACTAACAGGGTAATATTGTGTTAATTTGATAAGAATTTTTATTTCAAAGTAGGTAAGAGGCCAATTGAATGTGACAAAGCATAAAATAGCATTTCCAAAATACAAAGGGAAGGTGTGGACATTGGCAGTAGTGTAACGTTACAGAGGGCACACTGAAAATAGTAGAGATACAATGCAAGAAAAAAAAAAGTCAGAAAATGAAGAACATAGCACAACAATAAGGTTCCTATTATAAGTGAAAAGTCACAGTGGAAAGGTCTACTTGTTGTCCTTGTATTGTCTACTAACCTTAAGTGCTTCTTTTGTATATGATGTCTCTTATTGCTTACACATTTATTCAAAGATGTATATGATGTCTCTTATTGCTTATACATTTATTTAAAGATGTAGTGTTGCTCATACCTATAAATCTAAATTGTATTTTGTAATTTAAGTTTTACAGTATACTTTTATATGGTTTTAAACATGGTTTATTAGAATTATAATTTGTAATATAGTGTTAATTTTTACTTTTACCTACAGGTATGGGTGTGGACTCATCGTGTATTTGTATACACCGTGGTGGTAGTTGGCATATGGAGAATGTGTATGTTGGGGGTAGTATAACCACATTTTCAGTTGGTATTGACATCGAAGAGAAGCAAATCATGAAATATGTGGCTCAACTGAGATATAAGAACATAAGTAAAGTATATTTTTTGTTTCCTGGACAAAATATGCAAAGGGGGCTTAGAGTTCTTTATGACAAAAGTAGCATATTCAAACTTTGGTGTGCATTAATAGGCACTGGTGTAGTGCATTTGTATATTGAGCATGGAGATAAAGACAATGACAGCTCTAGTATAGCATACTTGGATTCGTTAGGAATTTCTCAGTTCAACACAATCCAAGCGACTAATCATGAGCAAACTTATCTTACTTCATATACCCCCACTGAGGTAGAGTCTCCTATTCAGCCCATGCCTTGCATGCAAGAGGCCCTTGTAGATGAATGTATCTCCATCGTGAACCAATTTCAATGGGAAGATGATTATAGCCATGAAGAATTTATCAAAGATGGAGATGGCTTTCTAGATAGGGATGAAAATGCTTCAGACAATAATAATGATGAGATCATTGCAGCCAGAGAGAAGCTTGAACACTACACTAAAGAGCATCGAGAATTTCAAGAAGAATTGACAGAGATGGCAATGAAGCGAAAACACATAAGCAAGGAATCCATCCAAGGTAATGGAGTCAAAGAAAATGATGATGGTTATGACTCAGAGTATCGGTGTACTGATGATGAAGACTCACCATATAGTTATAATGAAACTAAAACTGATGACGACACAAACAGTATAAAGAAGAAGAAACCTCAAAGACAAAGAGGTGAAGTTTTTGATATAAACACCAAAGCTGAGCATGTAATGTTCAACATAGCAAATGAATATAGGAATGTAGAAGAATTTAGAGATGCTCTATGTGATTATATTGCCATACAAGGGTACGACGTTAGAATGGTGAAGAGTGATCAGAAAAGGGTAACGGCAAAATGTTTTGGCAATAATAAGTGCAAGTGGAGAATCCATGCTTCATAGATAGGCCAAGAAAAGACGTTTCAAGCGAAAACCTATAGCCCAGTTCACACTTGCATCAAAAGCAAGACAGCCCCTAAGATTAGTTCCAAATGGATTGCAAAATATTATTTCAACATATTCAGAAATAGCCCTTATTGGAAATGTAAAGATATTAAACAACAAATTTCAGAAGATCATAACAAAGAGGTTACCATTTGGAAATGCAAAAGAGCAAGGCAGATTGCTTTAGAGAAGATCCATTGGTCATACATTGAACAATTCGAGAGATTACATAATTATGCGGTGGAGCTTTTAAGATCAAATCGAAATAATACAGTGAAGTTTAAGCAAATTATGGCCTCTGATAATTGCAAACCTCTGTTTCAAAGGATTTATATTGGCCTAGTAGCATTAAGAGAGGGATTTTTGCAAGGTTGTAGACCATTCATATGCTTAGATGGGTGTTTCTTGAAAACTCCTCATGGTGGCCAGCTCTTATCGGTTGTTGGTAGGGATAGAAATAATTAAGTTTTTCTTATCGCATGGGTTGTGGTTGAGAAAGAGAACACAGATGCATGGATTTGGTTTCTAGAGTTGCTGGTTGGTGATTCAGGTTCAACATATGGACCTGGTTACACAATTATGTCTGATTCACATAAGGTATAACCCATTTATATTTGCTATTATTATTGTTATTATTATTGTTATTGTTGTTGTTGTTATTATTATTATCATCATCATCATCATCATCATCATTATCATCATTATTATTATTTTACTTGAACTTGCACAGGGTTTGCTAAAAGCTATTGGTGAAGTTGTGCCTCTTGCATCCCAAAGAATTTGCATTAGACATGTGTACGCTAACTTCAAGAATAAGTGGTGTGGATTGGAATATAGGCGCATGTTTTGGGCTATTTGCAAAGCAACCACAATGAACCAACATGAAAAAGCAATGACTTTGCTAAGGCAGTGTGATGAGGGAGCTTATCAACACTTACAAGGAAGACAACCTAATTTATACTATAGAGCATTTTACCATTGTCTTCCGACATGTGATGACATTGACAATAACATGTGTGAGGTGTTTAATGCTATGATATTGGATTCAAGACACAAGCCTATTTTAACAATGTTGAAGGAAATCAGGGAGATGGTCATGGTGAGGTTGCAAAGGAAAAGATATGAGATTAAGAAGCAGCCTAACCATATATGTCCTAGAATCCAAGCTAAGCTTGAGAAATCAAAAGATACGACACGAGGTTGGGAAGCAATTTGGCAGGTGGAGTTGAATTTGGAGTGAAACTTGGTAATACTGAAGTAAAGTTTGTAATTAATTTACAGCAAAAGACATGTTCATGTAGGGAATGACAACTTAGTGGGATCCCCTGTAAACATGCGGTGGCAGCAATTTGGGCTAATAATGAAGTGCTTGAAATATATGTTGCAAGATGTTTCACTAAGGAGGAGTATCTTAAGGCATATGCATTTACCTTAGAGCCTATTAATGGCCCATCTAAATGGCTTACAAGTGTTAAAGGAAAAATGAAAGCACCTCCCATAGTAAGAAAACTCAAAAGTGCACCTGAACAAAGAAGAAAAGAATAATGGGAGATTTTATCAAGGAAGCAAAAACTCAAAAACTTGAACAAACAGTGAAGGTGAGTAGGTCAGGGATTCAAATAATTTGTAGCAGATGCGGGTTCAAGGCCACAATAAGAAGACTTGCATAAATGCCGGATGCGAGCCAAATCCTTTTCCTTCGTCTAGGATGGCAAATAACAAAGGCGATAAGCAAAAAACAGCTACAAATTATCAAATCAGTCATCTTGACCAAACTATGAAAAGAAATAGAGGAATACCAAAGAAAAACAAGATTAACACTGGTGGCTATGGACTTAGTTTTGATTCTCATGGAAACCAATACATCAATGGCTATATGATTGTGAGTATGCATTATTGTTTAATGCATGTAGTTTGTGCCTTTTTGTGTCATTTTAACTCCATCTACTTGCTATGAAGGGTGAACCTATGGGTGCAAATTCATATGAATTTGTTCAAACAACAAGTGCACCAAGTTCGACAACGGTGCCTTCAACCAATGGCTTTGCGATTGTCACAGATAATGAAGGAATTAACACATTCGATGTACATGAGTTTGTTAGTAGATATTGATTCCTACTTCTAAACCATACTACCCTACAAAATACTTAATTTTATTTTTTATTTTTTAGAGAGATATGGTGGTTGATTTCTTCTCACAAGAATCACAATTGCAAAGTACCCAATTTAGTCATGTATCTGGGTTGACGCCCTCTTTCTTTGACAGAAATAGAAAGTTGACAATTACATCACAAGCTCTTCAGGTTCAATATTGCACTCTTAATAATTTGTCCCTCATTATAGCCATCAATCTAAATGTACTAAATTTCTTTTCATGTTGTAGGATCAAAGGAACCAAAGGCATGCAACCAAAGACAGGAAATGAACCAGCCAAAAGAGAGCAACCTGAGTTTGAAGTTACTCTACTTTGTGAGGGAGAAGGGCTTCCAATATCTCTGTAGAATTTCAATATTGAGATTGAAACTTTGCTCAAATGACTAAAATGAAGTATATCAAGTAGGAAACTCTATTGAATTGTTGTAGCTCATCTTTGATTATAACAAATCATGAAATTGTTAAGAGGAACAGAGATTATTTATACTCTGTTTAATTTAACAAACTTCAAAATTATCACATTTTGTCGAAATTTGATCAAATTTATGGAAAACTAAAGAAGTAGATGCCATAATTTTTACTTTTATGCTTAGGAGACTCTATTGAAATGTTGTAGCTCATCTTTGATTATAACAAATCATGAAATTGTTAAGAGGAACAGAGATTATTTATACTCTGTTTAATTTAACATACTTCAAAATTATCACATTTTCTCGAAATTTGATCAAATTTATGGAAAACTAAAGAAGTAGATGCCATAATTTTTACTTTTATGCTTAGGAGACTCTATTGAAATGTTGTAGCTCATCTTTGATTATAACAAATTATGAAATTGTTAAGAGGGACCGAGATTATTTATAATTTGTTTAATTTAACAAACTTCAAAATTATCACATGTTGTCGAAATTTGATCAAATTTATGGAAAACTAGAGAAGTAAATGCCATAATTTTTACTTTTATGCTTAGGTACTGGAGAAAAAAAAATTTACCTAAAATTGATGCCAATTGACAAGGTACTCAAAGATGAGGTAGCCATTAACATGAGCTTGACTTGCCTTGAATCTTTTGTTGCTTCCTCTTTTCGTTGTCTTTCTTTAGCCAATTCTCACATGCAAAAGTTGAAGATGGATTTTAGGAATCACAATTGAAGATGAGCTACATCCATAAATTTTGTTGCTAAACTCATGAAATTGATGTCACGTAATTTTCAAAATGAATAAGATGTGAATATAAGAAGAAGTATGGGCACCTGGACTTGAAGATCTCAATTATTGTGAGCTTGAGCAAGAGCATGGAAATGGTGGTAGCCTGGTAGGTGAGAGAAATGGTGTAGAAAGAAGAGAAAAGTAAAGGAGCTTTTTTAAGGGTTAGCTTTTTTAAGTGCTTGGTAGTGGTGAGTCACTTGTGAGGGTTGAGATTTTATTCTTTTATATATGCTTTACCCATTTCTCATTCTTTCATAAAGAAAAAGCAGGGCTTTACGGTTCTCTGTATTGGAGCATTTTAATAAAATTAAATTATTTATTTTTTTTTTACAGGTCAGTATATTAGGCAAAGTCAGTTTTCTGATCAAGCCACGTCATTTTTTCGATAATGCCACATCATTTAATGGAGCAAGTATGGTGAGATTAAAGGGTATTTACTCTAACATTAATTCTTAGGGGCATTTTGCACCTTTGACCAAAAGTTGGAGGGCAACTTATTTTTAGTACTCGGGGAAATGGGGGAGGAAGGAAAAAGAGAAAGGATAACAGGTTGCCCCCAAGGAGGGAAAACTAATCGCACATGCGTCATCGCAAGTGCTTCTAGGATATTACACAATATAGCCAAAAAAACAAGGCTCATTATTAAATTATAAATTATTCCAAAAAATGTTAAATACCACTAATAATCCTAAGTCCTAACAAATTTTCACTCTACGCCTGATAAATTAAATAAATAATTAGAGTAACTACGGGAAAAAAAACCAACCCTATAACAAAAAGAAAAATTTAACCGTAGTTGCGATCATTTCACGTTATGCCAGCATGGTGTCCTCCTCAGACCTCTTGGCATTACCCCTCATTTTCTCCACCTTCTTATGGAAGTTGGAATGCTTAGCATCATCAAAGGTCGGGCTTGCGGCGGGTCGATATTCGGGTAGTAACCGACCCGACTTGTGTCGAAGCCCGCATGCATTGCATAGTGTTTTCTTGCCCATTGGACCTTCTCTCCATTGTGGTGTCTTCTCAATTTGGCAATGAGTGCACCTTCTCGGCTTATGAGCTCTAACTGCATTATGGGGTGGTGGCTCATAGTCAATATGCTTCCACAAATCCAACTTAGCCCATGATGAGTTCCTACCCCTTGGGCATTGGCTCCTCTTCCTCTGCCTCTTGTACGTCGAATCGATGAGTCCTGTTTTTGACGTAACTAATTGAATTTGGGACTCTAAAGTAGTATGATCTGAAGCGTCTGAATACTTACTATTTTGATATTCATCAAGTCTAAGGTTGGAATGTCGTCGACATGAGAATGACTCTTGGGACTCTTGATCATGTGGAAAGAAAGGAGGGATGGGCAAGAAATCATCATGAAAGTCATAGTCCAAGATAGAAGATGGAAAATCATAGTTGGGATTAAAAATCTCTAAGTCCTCCATAGAGTCACTAGGGATACATAATGAACTCTCTAAAGAAGAATCTGTTGAAAGTGATCTTGTGGGATCATTTTGTTCTAAGAGAAATCCCCCCATAATAAAGCTCAACAGAGAAAAATGGGATGAAATTTTAGGTTGTGTGGAACATATATATAGGGAATCCTCAAAGAGATTCTCAAGGGTTACAAATTGGAAAAGAAATCAAATTCTCATACTATCATGATAATGATCTTATTTATTTTTCACATAATCTCTTATTATTTTCAATAACAGCATATATGGTATTTTAAGGGTTTTTTAAAATTTTGTTAATCATTATAAGAGATTTTATAATTAATTTCAAAATTAATTAGTTTCCGTTTCAATATGGAAAGAAAAAGGTACAAAGATTTCTGTTGTTTTTGGCAAGCTGTTTAGGTTTTGTTTTGGGTTTTTTGCCCTTTTAATCAATGAGGATATATAATTTTTATCCAAAAATCAATGAGGATAATTGTTGCTTGTTTGAACGATTTATATGTCGGTCAACGCTTTTTATTTTTCATTTTTTTTAAAATTTTGGCAAAGAACAGGTAAAATACAAAAAGCAGGAATTTTTGCCTCTTTTATGTGGAGCTCCAAATCTCAAGTTTTCATTTAATGCGTCCTTTAGAAAATGGAATTCTTTTGTTTATCTGAAACCTTTTTCTTTTTTTTATTTAGAGATGTTGAAGATCTTTCATTTTAACATAACGATATCATCATATATTGATAGACTTAATTACAAAAAAACCTCATTCGTCTAGAAATTCAACTCAAATTCCGATCAAAAAAAGAAATTCAACTCAAATTCAGTTGAAAATTCAGTATCTTGTTTTATCAAAAAAAGAAAATTCAGTATCTTGCATATAATTCTACGAATCTGGTATATAATTCTATGGATATAGGTTCCATCCTTTAGAGTTTAGACATAAAACACATGGTTCTATGGACCCAACCTTGAAACATAAACAAATAAAAAAAAATCCATATTGTACATACCCACCCATATTGAACATTTGCTAAACATTATAAGCAGACAAAGTCTACGGGCAAGGATGCCGGTAAAGGTAAGATTGTCTACATCTGGATCTCCCCAGACCCCTCAAAAGCGGGACCCACATTAGAAGGTGTTGTTTGCTCGTGTTGTTTGTATAAGTAGACAAAGACTCAGAAGGCTAGAACACTTAAACTTTAGAGTCCTTGAAAACTGAACTAGAAATGTAATTGGATTCTGGGGTGAATCCCCTTCAACTCCTCAGAGTTGAGTTCTATAGGTTATCTACCAAACCTCGATCAGAAGATCTGCCATTCATTGTGCTTTGAAGAGGTTTTATCTCTTTCAAACACCTCATTGTTGTCATATTTCCCCAGTTTGTCAATCAAGGCTATCGACGACCCAGCACAAATGAAACGTACATTAACTTCTGCGAGACCACTGGCAGTTATTGTTGTAATCACAGGCTAACTCAATCAAGAATCACCTGTAAATTGTACAGCACTCACAACTCGTTACAAGAATACCAGCAGTGCTTTCAAACCAAAAACAGCTGGAGGTACCACAACATAAGGGATGTCCGGAAAGACACAGATTACATAAATCAAACTGGTCTCTTTCCAGAGGTTAACAAGGTATAAAGGCGTAGATCCTCACAAGTCAAAAGCTGTATTCTGTTCACATATTCAACAACACAACGTGTCAACCTGTCAAAAATACAATTTTCTCATCAATTCCAGCTTAAGCTATTCTAAATCCTGACAAAAATGGCAATCACCATAAGCAAAATTAAACCGAGCTTTACACACTCATTGAATCTAAACCGTCAGTAACAAAGGGAACATGGGTTAAATCTCCCTACGACGCATTACAAAATGCTACCTAAACTGCAAAAACTACTCAAATAATCAGAAAGAACGTAAGAATTATTTGGGTCGTTTATCAACATGTGTGGCTCCAGATGGCTTCTCCGAAATTGCACTGGCAGATGAGCTGCTACTAGCTGATTCATCGGCTTGAGCAAGTTTACGCAGACGCTCTTGAAGGGCTCGGACTCTGTCCTCAGTCTTTCGGAGCTTTCTCCATCTGTAGGCAAACCAAAGGCCAAATCCGCCATACACAACAGCGTATGATGCCCAC
Source organism: Carnegiea gigantea (assembly GCA_029747015.1). Lineage (NCBI taxonomy): Eukaryota > Viridiplantae > Streptophyta > Magnoliopsida > Caryophyllales > Cactaceae > Carnegiea > Carnegiea gigantea. The sequence goes on from JAKOGI010000041.1 coordinate 1,382,273, forward strand.
ACATAAGGGTATTTTTCTGCATGTTCCTTGAGCTCATGACACTTAGCTACAACTCTTTCTGCAAGGCCGACCGCTTGATTACCAGCACTAGTTTGTTGGTTCTGTTGGTTTTCTTCCGTTTTTTGCTCTGTAGCCATACTTATCAATTCCAGGCCCTTCTATACAGGCTCAAAAGAGTCATTCAGGAAATAAGTCAAGGCGAAGAACCACATGCTAGGATCTTCTACTTATTAATAAAGGCAAGCGACAAGGACAGAATGATAGTATGGAAAAGAGGCATACATCTGTTGGCTTAAGGGGAAAATTAGAAAAAAGCAACTGTGCCAATGTAGACATGCAACCCCTAGGCATGGGCAGAACTAGGGTACTTAATGACAACCATGGCAAACTTTCATGCTTCACCCAAGTCAAAATCCAGAAATCTAATACAATGATTTGGCCTTCAGATGAACACAAGACTCTCTAAAACAATACTTGATCCAAAATTTGAAGAAAGGGAGGTTCAGAGATTAGCTAAACATATGATGCCAAATTCGACGCTGGTTATGGAAACACAAATATCATGGCTAATATGAGAGGGTAGCCACCTTTCCGAAATATTTCTCCATTTCAAACTAAAAATCCTGGGTGCATCTGTGTTACTTTCATGATTTTTCCTCAAGTATAATTGACTTGATAATAGGCACTGATTGAAGATAAGCAGAATTAGAGTCCTTTGTTCAATTATCATGTACACACTACACCAGGTAAACCTTAACCAGTTTAAAGTCATAATCTTTCCACTTCCCTCAAACACATAGCAGGGACGTTACAGATCTAATTACCTGAAATTAACCGACTCAAAAAACAATTGAAGCAATGACTGAATAAAAAGCCAACCTACTCTCATGCATCAGACAGACACCAGCACACCCATGTACAAAATGGGGCAGTTACCAAAAGCCAAAACCTACTCATTTCACTAATTTTCTTTCAGTTTTGATATAATCAATTTCAGAGGCACATGATAACTGACAAGAACACTTATGCGATGCTATTTCTCAGCAATTGTCAATTATCTTCCCGATTTTAAAGCATCCTTGAATTTTTCAGGCATCCAAATCCACTTCAAAACAATTATCAGTTAATTGCCCACATGACTGGTGTGATACAAATGCCAAGCTAATCTGCTCTCCAAAATTAACATAGGTAATAAAACAAATTCATGTTTTAGTAGAATGAACCATTTAAGCTAATGACATTCAAAATCAAAGGTTATGGAAAGAACCTGAGATGAGCTCAGGGCCAGGCCAAAGAATTTTCCGTCAGGCGTAGGTTTACGGCACTCCTCGACAATTGCGATCACTACAATGGAGAAATGTAGAGTTAGGGATTTAGGGTTTGAAGCAACTTTCAAGGGATCAGGGAGATTGAAAGGTGCGAGTCTGAGGCGTGAGGGCCTAAGCATTAGGAACAAAATAAATAAATAAAAAGGACAGAGGAAAGGTTATTTTCAAAACAAAATAAAATAAAAAATTAATGTCTTGTATGTGGGTAAAAACTCAATAGCAAAATTTAGACTCAACACTTAGGGTGCGTTTGGTAGGGGTGAAAATCATTTTCTCGGAAAATGATTTTCTCATTTTACGGCGTTTGATAAAACAAGAAGGGTAAAATTGTTTTCAGGGGAAAATCATTTTCCCTACAATGAAGGAAAATATTTTCACTATGAATGGGGCGTAAATTGATTTTACATTTCTTTAGCGCTCATACGGTTTCATATTCTTTCTCTCTTCCGTACCTATTTCCTCGACATATAGTTCAAAGATTAAAACAGTAACATATAATTCGAAGATTAAGGCAACATATTAAAGATTAGCAAAACTATATCATCCTGATACGGATACCGATGCCGATGCTGGTGAATCTAACAACCATGATTTCATCGAAATCAAAAACGCGCTGCAATTTATCGTCGGGGTTAAGAAGATTGAGAAATTCACAAAGTTTTTCCTGTTCTTTATTTGGATTCCTACTTGAAGGTGAGAAATCAATAAGCATTGCTAGCATCAAATTGTTAGCGGTAAGTAAGATCAAAAAAATTGACAAATGTACATATTGTCACAACTTTGATCTGGATACAACACTATTGTAATATAATTCCCCAAGAACAAAACATAAATTCTCATTTTTCTAAATATCTTACTTATTTTTGTTTTTCACTAATGTGCCTCTTTTTAGTTTTTCTGTTCATTTTTTGCTAATCAAACTCATTTTTCAGAAACTTCATTTTCTCTTTTACCAAACACCTGAAAATATGAGTTGAAAATCATTTTACATGAAAAATCATTTTACATGGAAAATGGTTTTCTAGGAAAATGGTTTTCAACCCTATGATGCATATTCCCATATGCATCATTTTTATTTAAGGTCAACTTCCAAGAAGAAAAGTGTCAAACAAGAGCGTACATGGGAACTCTCATATTTTCTCTTATTATGTGAGTTCAAGGACTTTAGACACCATGAAGTAGTCAAGCAAGTGGCGAAAATCTGGATAAAACTCATATTCCTTTCGGAAGAATTGGTGCCCGATTCATCCCTGCGGAAGGTAATTTTTTTTGCTCATTTTTTGGACTAGCTCAAGTGGACCCACAACTTGAGGGGCCACATGGTTTTGAAGCTTAAGATGTCAGCTTTAAAATAAGCCCAATTTTATTTAATTTGGACGTCATTTGATTGGGCAAAGTAGCACTCAAAGGGAAGTTGTCCTGCTCCAGTCCAGTTCTGATATAGGTGTAATGTTCGGACCATAACTTTTGATCTACTTATCCAAATTGAGCAAATGAGCCCATTCTAGAAAATAGATTTCCAGGGCTTTCCAACAAGCCAGAATCACCTGATTTGGACGTGTGTGCTGAGAGTTATGCTCAGTTGAAGTGGAGGCTGCTGCAAGGATTAAATGCTGGGCAAATGAAGAGACTTTGGTTACATGACATCATGTGGATGATATCATGCACGACTTGGAGTGTTCTAGATGGATGTCTTCAGCTGATTGGAAGCCTAGAATATTCTTTGTAACCTCCCCCACCCCTTTATGTTGAGTCTTTTCCATTTTCCAAGCCTTTTCAGTTTTCTAGTTTTAATTGCTAGAAGTTTTTAATTCTTTTGGTTATCTTTGTTTAGCCTATAAATATGTGGGTTATGTAGTTGCATTTGGAATTCAGAGTTGTAAGCTTTTCCAAGAGTAGTACAAACACCTTGAGAGTAATTCTCATTTGTGTCCAAAAAAAAAATCCCTAGTTCTATATCTTGAATTTTGGCAAGTTCAAGTGGTGTTCTAGGTTCTCTTTTCTTTCCCAATTGGAGCGATTCCTTGGTGAAGACAAAAGGATTTGCCCAAGATCAAGCCCTTGAGTGGCTCCGCGAAGGATTATCTCAAGTGCAAGGTCTTGTTTATCCTTTGTTCTTTTTTGTTATTATTTTCATTCCATCTCAATCAACCTTCCATTTTCTCTTTACTTTGGTTCAATTCTTATTTGGGTTTATTTGAGTTTGATTTGGTTCACTTACCACCCATATATACATCAATTGGTATCAGAGCCAAGTTTTTAAAGTGACCCACATCACACCCAAATACATTAAAAAAAAAAAAAACCGTGAACATCCAGTGTCCACAGGCCCGAAATTTTGCACGGTGCCCCCGTGCCATACCACACAACCGTGCCATATTCATTTTCCAGAAATCTTCAAGTCGAGACGCAGCACGGTGCCCCCGTGCCTACCAGCACGACCGTGCCACCCTACTTTTCTGCATTTCCTCAAGTCGAAGCATAGCACGGCCTGCCCGTGCCCCCTTGCACGACCGTGCCACTTTCCCTGCTGCATATTCTTCCTTCAAAGCATCTCCAACATGTCTACAAAGTCCACAAGAAGCGACCAAGCACGTGTGGAAGAGTTAGAAGCTCAAGTCACTTATCTTCGAACTCAACTTGGGCAACTTTTGGAGGAAAAACGAAGGTGGGTTCATAGCCCCACTCCCTCTCATCCTCATGAACCGGTGGTCGAATCGGAAGAAGAAGTCCTTCAATCCCGAGCCAATTCTAGTGACGAAGAAGCCCCAAGGAGACGAAGGCAAGGAAGCAATATTGGTGGTGTCCGAATTGACATCCCCGAATTTGAAGGCCAACTTGACCCGGACTTATTTCTCGATTGGTTGCACACCATTGAGAGGATCTTTGAATATGAGGACATCCCGGAGGACAAGAAGGTAAAACTCGTAGCCCTTAAACTCCGCAAATATGCTTCAATCTGGTGGGCTAACCTTGGAGCGAAAAGAGCAAGAAATGGGAAAGGGAAAATTAGAACGTGGGCCAAAATGAAAGAAAAACTCAAGGCCAAGTTTCTTCCCTCACACTATGTGCAAGATAATTATCTGAAACTCCACCGCCTCAAGCAAGGATCCAAGAGTGTGGAAGAATACACTCGGGAGTTTGAACAACTCCTCCTCAAGTGTGATTTGAAAGAAGATGATGTACAAACATTGGTAAGATATTTGAGTGGTCTTGATGAATCAATTGCTCATGTAATTGAGTTGCAACCCTATTCATCCCTAGATGACTTGAGTTCTCTAGCCTATAAGGTAGAGCAATAAAAGAAGACTAAGGAAAAGAGCATCTTTTCTAAGACTCCTTCCCGTACTTTTTCTCAAGAACCACCTTACTTTCCCCCACAAATTCAAACCCCCTCACCCGCCAAAAGTGTCCCTCCCATCACCCCTCCACCTCCCACAAAAGTGCCCTCACGGCCAAAAGACCAAGTTCGGTGTTTCCGTTATCAAGGTATGGGACATTTTGCATCTGATTGTCCTAACAAGAGGATTGTTTCCCTGGCTGAGTACCAAGCTTCTTTTGAGGAGCATGAACATGAAGAAGAGGAAAGCCTGGAAGAAGTTGAAGAAGGCCCCGATGAAGGAGAGTTGCTTGTTATTCGCCGGGCCTTGAGTGGAATTGCCACCCAAAAGGACATGGAGCAAAGAGAATCCATTTTTCACCAGGTGTACCGTAGGAGACAAGGTTTGTTCCCTTATCATTGATGGAGGTAGTTGTGCTAACGTTACCTCAAAGACTATGGTGGACAAACTCAAGCTGCAAGTCTCTTCTCGTCCAAATCCCTACACCATACAATGGTTGAATCAAGGCAAAGGTTTGCAAATTACTCACCGTTGTCTTGTTTCCTTTTCAATTGGGAAAAACTATAAGGATGAAATATTGTGTGACATTCTTCCTATGGATGCAAGCCATATATTATTGGGTAGACCATGGATGTTTGATCGCCATGTAATTCATCATGGGCGCCTCAACACCTACTCCTTTATTAAGGATGAGAAGAAAATCACCTTGACCCCTATTCCATCGTGCCAAAGCCCCAAGCCACAAAAGGACCGACAAGCCTTAACCCTCATTCATCCTTCCCAAACCCTTGCCCCCAAAGAAGATTTCCCACTTCCGCCTCTTCTCCTCACCAGGTATGACCCGTTTTATCATCCTCCCCTCACCCTCTTCTATATCTCTCTAGAGGTGATGCCCTGTGACCTCCTTCCCCAAAAGCTCCCATATTGTGAGCGTGACCCCTTTCTTGAGAGGCTTGCTAACCCTTTGAGTTTGAGGACAAACTCAAAACCACCCGGGGAGTATGATGCATATTCCCATATGCATCATTTTTATTTAAGGTCAACTTCCAAGAAGAAAAGTGTCAAACAAGAGCGTGCATGGGAACTCTCATATTTTCTCTTATTATGTGAGTTCAAGGACTTTAGACACCATGAAGTAGTCAAGCAAGTGGCGAAAATCTGGATAAAACTCATATTCCTTCCGAAAGAATTGGTGCCCGATTCATCCTGCGGAAGGTAATTTTTTTTGCTCATTTTTTGGACTAGCTCAAGTGGACCCACAACTTGAGGGGCCACATGGTTTTGAAGCTTAAGATGTCAGCTTTAAAATAAGCCCAATTTTATTTAATTTGGACGTCATTTGATTGGGCAAAGTAGCACTCAAAGGGAAGTTGTCCTGCTCCAGTCCAGTTCTGATATAGGTGTAATGTTCGGACCATAACTTTTGATCTACTTATCCAAATTGAGCAAATGAGCCCATTCTGGAAAATAGATTTCCAGGGCTTTCCAACAAACCCAGAAGTACCTGATTTGGACGTGTGTGCTGAGAGTTATGCTCAGTTGAAGTGGAGGCTGCTGCAAGGATTAAATGCTGGGCAAATGAAGAGACTTTGGTTACATGACATCATGTGGATGACATCATGCACGACTTGGAGTGTTCTAGATGGATGTCTTCAGCTGATTGGAAGCCTAGAATATTCTTTGTAACCTCCCCCACCCCTTTATGTTGAGTCTTTTCCATTTTCCAAGCCTTTTCAATTTTCTAGTTTTAATTGCTAGGAGTTTTTAAGTCTTTTGGTTATCTTTGTTTAGCCTATAAATAGGTGGGTTATGTAGTTGCATTTGGAATTCAGAGTTGTAAGCTTTTCCAAGAGTAGTACAAACACCTTGAGAGTGATTCTCATTTGTGTCCAAAAAAAAATCCCTAGTTCTATATCTTGAATTTTGCAAGTTCAAGTGGTGTTCTAGGTTCTCTTTTCTTTCCCAATTGGAGCGATTCCTTGGTGAAGACAAGAGGATTTGCCCAAGATCAAGTCCTTGAGTGGCTCCGCGAAGGATTATCTCAAGTGCAAGGTCTTGTTTATCCTTTGTTCTTTTTTGTTATTATTTTCATTCCATCTCAATCAACCTTCCATTTTCTCTTTACTTTGGTTCAATTCTTATTTGGGTTTATTTGAGTTTGATTTGGTTCACTTACCACCCATATATACATCACCCTACCAAACACACCCTTAATAAAAATACCAGAGATGAAAACAGCAAGCACTCAAAATCCTTTGTTTTTTTCCTTTTTGCATCAATCATATCAGAATATACACTCCTGCTACCAGAAAATATGAACGCTAACTCCATGAATTCCCATACACATGACAAAACACACACACATAGAGGGGGTGGAGAGATAGAGATAGAGATAGAGAGAGAGGCGTACCACAAAACAGCAATACTACAAACAGCGGCGGCGGCAAAGGGGTGCTGATGAAAGTGGAACCACCGGAGAAGGGTGGAGGAGGAGGTTTTAGGGTTTCCGAAGGCCAAGTGGTGTATGTATTGGGTGGCAGACAGTGTCGGCAGTTGGTGGCTGGCAGCTGGCTGTCTGGTGGGGAGGCTTGAAGATTGGAAAGAAATTATGAATTGAGAGAAGAGGACTAGCGTTGCAAGAGGGTGGGTGAGGAGGAGAGAGACTGGGTGTGCACCCAAGCTTACAAACAAACCTTGGGAGGGCGGTCCCTAACTCCCTATGTGATATTGATATTTTCATAACTACGAAAAAAATTGAACAGATTCTACAAAATACTACCGTTTTTTTTAAGGGAAAGCAATTCATTAATTAATTAGTCAAACGATACTTACACAGTTTATTCGTAACAAATAAATACAAATTTTAATATAAAATACAACCAACATTTTAATAAAATTACTTTTACATGCCTTGATTGTTCGCAGTGGCGGATCTAGGGCTTTCAATCAAGGGTGTCCACCTACGAATATTCATTACTATGTGTAACATCAAATAAATTTTAAACAATACATGAAATATTATAATAATCTACTATGACAATTATACTCTACGGTTTTTCACTATTTCGAATCAATGTATGATAGAATCAGCTATGGATAGAAATTAATTGACATATTGCAACAGAAATTAAGCTCATTCAGTTAAAACAAGCAAGACATTAGTTTAAATGAAGAGGTGAGACAAGCACATAACAAGCAATGGGGCAACGGCCAGCCACCAAGCACTTAATCAATTAATAGAAAATCAAGCAGGAACCAACACATTAGTTCACTCAAGAGCCAATATTACCATGAAACCATCCATATTTTCATGCTTCCCTTTTCCATTTAAAATATGCACATGAATTAATCATGGAATTTCCAGTCAACTCAAAACAATTCCTTCCCCTCAAGACACCAACCCTACAAAATACATGGAGGAATCAAATTTAGGAGAAAATTTGGAATTCCAGGGACGTTCATCAAAAAATTAACAACTGTAAATGTACACAAAATTGATACTTGATTACACAATCTAATTTGTCCAGAATCAAACTGAACTTGGGCATGAAAAATTAACCACAAAAGGAGAAAATTTGGGAAAGAACAAGACATACCTAATTGATTGATGAGTCGAAGTAGAGGCTTGGCGTCGAACAATTTCACTAATCAATCTCTATCTATTAAACATAAGTTGAGAAAAAAGCAATCAGAAGTAATTCAAGCCCCAAAAAAAATGTAACTGTGAAAATCGTCAAATCAAAACCCTAACTCGATCTAAGTCTAACCTGTTGGTCGGTTGTCAGGTGGTGGACTGGTCGGGCTCGGCTGCGTCGATCGCCGGTGATGGCACTGCGGCGTCCGCCGTGGGGTTGAGAGCCGAGGAGTTGAAGTGGTACGTGGAGGGGGCGCGAGGCAGACAGACAGCGAGTAGAGTGAGAGCCGTGTTGTCTGGGCAGACTGGGCAAGTGGGAATTTATTTTAATTGAGTTTTTTTCTTAAAAATTGGAGCCTGGGATTTGGGAATTAAATTGGGCCGCGTTTAAGCTGCACAAGCGGTCCATTAAGTTAAGTCAATCTAGAGTTTTTTTTAAGGACTGTCCACCCATGATATGTCTAAAGCCTTCAAATGAGCTCATTATAGTTTTTTTTTTTTTTTTTCCTCCCCTGGGTTAAACACCCCCACGTTGGTCCTAGATGTGCCCCTTGATTGTTCATCTTTCCACGACCATTGTTTCAGTATAGAATCTGAAAAAGAGTTCCATCGATCTTTTGTAATATACTCTTGGAGATAGTCTTCCTGCTCTAGGGCAATCTTATGGGGCAAAAGATCCATAAACCGTTGTTTGACAAACAGATGTTAAATGTTAGTTGTTTGTATTCCAAATTAAAATCCACATATCCAAATTCAATATTCCAAAAAATTCCGCCACTAGGGGGTGTGGAAAAGTTATTTGTATGAGCTATTTGTATTAATTGTTTGAAAAAGTTGCTCGAATTAACTATTTGAATTAGTTGTTTATAGAGAAGATATTTAGTGAAAATAACTATTTTAAAAAAGATTTCTGATAAAATTTTTTTTATGCCCTAATCACTAAATATTTTTTAAGTAAAATTTTTTTTTATTTATTAGACATATTATCTTCTTTCTAAAAGAATTAAATTGATGTCATACGTAAAAACTGACTTCGTTGATAAAATCTTAATTTAGTACTAGTTGTACAAAACTTATATTCTTTTTAATTTTATTTTCTGTTTAACTTGTGTATGTTTATATGATGCTTACATCTTAAAATATTATTTTATTATTTGCTAGATATTTTATTATTATAAATTCATATTCATATATTCAAACGGTTTGATATTTGATTAGATTGAATTCAAATAAGATACAACATCAAATATTACTACAAAAGCTAATAAAATGCAGTGTAATTTTTCAAATTCTCAGGTAGTTATGCTATTTTTACAAAAAATTCTTCGCAAAAAGCGAATGAAAATAGTTTTTTCACAAAAAGTTCAAACAACTCTTTGACTAAATACCAATTCAACTATTTTAACCAGTTAAAACAGCTAAAATCGTCAAAAAAAAAAAAACTCTTTTTCTTTAAATAACTCATGCAATCAAACACCTCTTAGGTGAAATAACGATACGAAGACTCGGCATTGATTCCATTGGTTAGAAACAGAAGAGAGATTGATAGCTAAAAGGATTTTATACCAAATTATTAATAGCAGCAGCAGCATATGACACACGAGAAAAGGGGTGGGGCCCGTGTGTCATTCAATCTAGAATTCCACAATTTCAGCCACAGTTACTCGCGTGGGAAACGCGGAGGGGTGCCAGAGCGTTCCCACTCCCATTCCAATTTTTTTTTGTCCTTTTCTGATTTTTTTATTTGTTTTTATTTTTTAAAATAAAAAATATTATTTAGGTAGTTAAAAAAAAGGTTGTGTATTATAAGGTGGATTTATAAAAAATATTTAATTTATTTATCCTGAAATGAGTTCCATTGGCTGGGAAAAATGAAGGAACGCAAGTTCTAGAATTGTGGAACTTTTACTGACATGACATGCCAGAATTTTATAAACTCTGACTGGGAATACTCTAAACTAAAATCTTTCATATATCAACCTAAAAGGATCTTATACCTAATTATTATTGATAGGCAGCAACCCTATTTGTTGCAGAATGGTACAACTTTTTGGTTTGTCATGTGACTCTCTGCACTAGGAAGAGAATCTCATCAGAACAAAGCATATCAAACCGACCACCCACAACCTTAGTCGGGTCCTAGATGGGTGCTAGATTTGTGGACCGTTCATACGACCTTTCACCACCTCCACAACAGTCATTTCATGATCATGGGCATCTCACCTTGCCTTGCCTCTTTAAACCACCAAGATTACCTCATCAATGGATGGGTTATGCTAAGAGGGATGTTCAAGGCAAAGGCATTGGTTGCTATTAAGTTTTGTAATTAAATCTCATTTAACCTAAGGTACAGGGAGCGTTTGGTAACATGACTGTTTGAAAGAAAAAGAGCTTTTTGGAGAGACTTTAGCTTTTTTGACTAAGTCAGACAGCTAAAGAGGCATTTGGTAAACAGCTGTTTGAAAGAGCTGTTTTGTCCCAAGCAGCTCTTTTTCAAACAACTATTTCCATTAGCCTTTTGGAAATAACTGTTTGTAAAAATTACAATATTGCCTAAAAGTTTAACAAAATTACATACATGCTATTAATAAACTCTATTCTTAATTTCTTATCTTGCCTAAATCTTAGACAACTTTTATCTTTAATTTCTTTTACTCGACCTCCCCACTTTCATCTCCAACCTCCCTATTATCATTAATAAATCCTATTCCTAGTTTTCTTTTGGGTTGATGAAGATTAAATTATTTGAAATTCATACATATTTCAATTCATGACAAAAATATAGATGCAAATTCATATTAATTGCAATTTATAAAAAAAAATAAGCATCTCTAAAAATACCAAAGGTTATAAGATGTAGGCATTATATAAGTAAGCAAATACTGAAAACAAAAGAAAATAAGTAATGAACACAAATTATTTAAATTAATAAAAAATAAAGTTCCAAAGATGAAGCTAATTTGTACGTATGACATATATTAATTTTTTTAAAAACAAAATAAGATGATCAATACATAAAAACTTGTTCAATTGAAAAGTATTTTAGAGAAAGGGCACCAATGAAATTTTACCAAATACATTTTCTGAAAATAGTTAATTTTATCAAACACTTTTTCTAGAAACAGCTAATTCAAACAGTAATACAAACAGCTAACAACTAATTACCAAACAGAGTTACAATATATCAATCTATCTACTGGGATTGGTTGCTATTAAGTTTTGCTCACAGGAATAAGAGTGCCACTTCCTTCAATCCTTCATCTAAGTCTTCTCAAATCCTACAAAATCGAGACACACACTGAGAGCTATTATTGTGCCCGTACAACACACCAAAGAAATTTTCTTTTCCTGATTGGTTTATTCCCGGGGGGGGGGGGGGGGAGGGAGGAGATGTTTAACTCAACTTTGAACGACTAAATATAAACTCAGCGTGGACAATTAGACCAGGAGGAGGCCAAACGCTTGCGTACACTTCCTCTCGTCCCAGATCTTGCACCTTATCAAATCCCTCAAAACTCAAAAGCTATACAAAACGGAAAACTAACACCACCATAAACAAAAAGGAAAAACATTTGCTCTTGTCCTGCAAGACAGTTCACATATAAATTTATGGCTAATCAAAACTTGACGAGCGGCTCCATCTCCCTCTCAGGTAGTCTTCCAAGGAGATATTTTGCTCGGTACTACAAACAGAGACCAAATCATCTTCTACTATATCGAGTAATGCCACGTTTAGGTGGGATTGAATATCAACAGGGGAGGTCTCACCATCCAAGACATCAAAATCTACAGGGTAACTATTTACTTGCTGTTTCGCCCAGTTGGTTACTTCACCATCCCCTTGAAGCAACTTCAGGATCTAGGTATCATAACACAATGTTTAGCTTTTGCAAGCATATAGAAGGGCAACATCATGACCGAAAGGAAGAAGTGGGAACTGAAAGAAAGACAATTCATGACTCACATTGCCCATCCTAGGTCGAGTTCGTGGATCACGTCTTATGCAAAGGGTTGCAGCTAAGACCATTCTTTCAACTTGCTCGTTGCTAAAGTCACCGCTGATGTCAGGATCTAGCAACTGAGACGTCTTCCCATCTTTTAATACTGAGTTTGCCTGGATGAAAAAAGATTTTTGAGTGCTCAGTAGAAGTGCACAAACAATACGAAGATGCAGAAAGTCATCAAGCAGTATTGGTAAAGACATACCCAAATCACCAGGCTCTCTTTTCCCTTTGGATTCGCATTGTCGATTGGTTTTCTTCCGGAAAGAAGCTCAAGAAGGACAACACCAAATGCATAGACATCCATCTTGTCAGTCACCTTTCCATGCATGAAGTACTCTGGGGCCAGGTACCTGCCGAGAGATTGTTCTTAGGAACATTCTACAGATGCAAATTTGACAACCAAGACAAGGTTGGCTTTCTCCCTTTTTGGGGAGAGGAGCACCAGGGTGGGGAAAAAAGAAGCTACATACCCAAAGGTTCCCGCAACATCTGAGAAAACCAAGTGAGATGATGCACTTGATGCCCATGTAGCAAGTCCGAAATCTGCTAGCTGGAGCACCAAAGCAAATTCAGTGTTAGCAGTTGCAAAGAGAAAATGCAGGATCCAACACAGAGATAAACAAACGGAGTTTGCTTTTTGCGGGCACCTGAGGCTCAAATTCATCAGAAAGAAGAATATTTGAAGATTTAACATCCCGATGAATCACAGACTGAGGCTCTCTGTTGTGTAGATAGTCCAATGCCTCTGCCACACCCACCGCCACCTTGAGCCTCTCGTTCCAGCCAAATGCTTTCACATCTTTTCTATTACCTGATGGATAACAGATGAGTTAGCAAGTAAGAACACCTGTCAACTAGATCAACATAAATACAGAAATAATACAAAACGTGCCAGCATACCATGAAGGTTCTCCTCTAAGCTGCCTCCGGGTTGAAAATCATAGACTAGTACTAGATTCTCGTCCTCAAAACAGTATCCAAAGAGGGAAATTATGTTTTTGTGACTGATTGCTGTAATGATCTCAATTTCTGCAATGAATTCTTGAAACACATCCTCTGACAGCTTCAAGATTTTCACTGCCAGCTCCTTCCCATCTGGAAGACATCCTTGGTAGACCTGGCTACTGCCACCTTTTCCAATCATTTTCTCTGTGAAGAAGAACCAGAAGTGTAAAAAAAAATAAATTACCCAACTCTTTTAATCATTTGACAAGGAAAAAGAAAACAAACCAGGCATAAAATTAGATGTAGCAGATGAGAGCTCCTGGTATGTAAACAGTCTGCAGGTGGATGAATATTTCTCGTGAAGGCCTTCCAATTCTTTCGGTAAGCATGTTGACCAAACAGGGGAGGAAGGGACAGAGGCCACTCTGTCACCAACTGGCACAATCGCACCATGGTCTCCACTGAGTTCAGTCAATTGATCATCTGTTACGGCATTGCTACCTCTTTTCCCGTCAGGATGAACTGCCATTGAAGAATGCCGGGCAGGCAATTTCAATACCCTGCGAACTACTGATGCTTTCCGGCTTGGAGCCTTACTTGGATCTGAATGCCTGTGTAAAAGCACCCGACGAAGCAATTGCCACCCGGATCTCATCTCACGTGGTTCTTGATCTGTGATTGACTCTGCCTCTGAAAAGGACTCCCGTGCCTGATATGGCACTAAAGCCAATGAATCCTCCTCCCGACTATTGGCGTGGGACTCTTCTACCATCTTGTGACAAGGATAATCTGCCCAAGACGAGACAGGTACGCAACCAAGATATCTCTTTATCAAGGTACTCCTTCTATGCCCAGAACTGGGTTTTTTAAAACCATCACAAATTTCCTGATTAGACTCGCGGGTTTTGATGGACGATCTCTCATCATCTAGGACACCGATATTGTCACCCTCAGCGCCAGAAATCAGATTGCAACTCCTCTTACAATTTCCTGCACCTTAACATACCAAAATCAGCCAAACCTCTGAGCTACTGACCATTCTAATTCCCGGAGAACAGCAGCTAATTATCCAGATCGAAGAACAATTACCAGTAGCAGAAGAATTAGCTTCTCTATGGAAGACAATTTTGCCATTATCAACAGCAAAAACTGAGAACTCACTGGACAGTTTCTTGGCACAATACTTGGCGACCGAAATGGGAGATCTAATGGTGTGGTGGGCCTTACAAGTTCCTAAGATCAATGTTGCATTGTCATATGCTTTGGCTTCTCGAACCAAAATCCTCCTCAAAGATGACCCTCTACACACCTTTAGCTTTAGATCAACCTGTGTAATTTGGGCATAACTTTAATCAAAATCCAGTTCCATATACACAGAAACAAGGCATTTTTATCTTAATTCCCAAGGTGTAGAGATTCAAGTAAAGGGAAACTGACATCCCCACGCAATCACTCTGCCAGAAACTCCTCAATGTACCAAGAATTCTACATCCAAAAGTGCACTACCTCACAAAATTTCAGGGGGTCAAATTATGGCAGAAGTATTATTCTCTCCCCTCTTCTATCAAAAGGGCCAATTATACTGACCCAAATCATGATTTAAAATTCAACATAACTGATAATAACCGATGTTGAAATAACTACGAGCAACCTTTTTTGTCAACCAAACAAAGAGAAAAATCAATATATAGTGAGAAGAACATGATTTGACCTCGCAATTAATTGGGTATGCGAATAAATTCAAGAAATTAACAATTTCGCACCGTTTCACACTCCATCTCACTATTTCTCCAAAAAATTTAAAGTTCCGAAATAACCCACATAATTAATGCCTTCGTCATGTAATCAGCTACTATGCACTGACTTTTTTTGCCCAGATGAGATGACCCATCATTTGTTCATAACGTAATTAATTACGGAAGGAAGGAGGGCGAACCTGCTTCAAGTGGCAGAAGCCTTCGTAAACAGCAAGCACAGAATCAAATGTTTTCACGAGCGAGAGAAGCGTCGATTGTTCTTCTGCAACAAACAACAAATCCAATCCTCAAACAAATCAATCAAAACGAAATTACGAAAACTAAGATTTCCATTGCCCAGAACCAGAAATCACAATGTCGGGAAACCCCACAAAAAATTTAGGGGGGAAGAGAGAGAGAGACCAGTGGAGGAGTGGAGAACGTGGAGAGCGACGACACGATCTCCAGGCTGAGCGACCTTGACAAGAGCCCAAGTGAGAAGCTCTCTGCTCTGCTGGTCCAACCTGACGCCGACCACCACCGTCCTTCCGGCGCAATTCTCGCCGGCATTCTCACCGGTATGTCCGTCGCCGGCGACCTCCAGACCGCCATTGCTGTCGCTCCTCTTGTTGCTCTTCCTCACCAATTTCATCCGGATCTCTGTCTTGCTTTGCTTTCTTTCAAAAAGACGAGATGGGATGAAATCCAAAGTTGTGGACAGATTAAGAGAGCTTAATAAGGGAATTACCCAGAAAATGCATAAGATGAAGAGGGTTCTTCCCTTTTTTGGAGCTTTGTTTTCTCTCTCTGTTTCTTTCTCTCTCTTTTTCTCTCTCTTTTGTTGCATACGCTAACACAACATGCGTTCGCCCTTGTACTGGGCTGTGGGGTGTGGGAGAAACCGGAATATGGCCTGCGTTTGTGTTTTTTAATCGTGGGAAGGACTGAGGAGAGAGAATCTTGATCAATTTTCTCTCTCTCGGATGGGCAAAGCAAAAATAATATTTTCTTCTTCCGTGCTATCTATATTTACATAGAGTGTAAATTTTTTTAAAAAAATATACTAATGAGAAAACAAAATAATAGTTGCATTGTTGAAATAGGGGAAAAAATAATTTTACATGGATAAAGTAACGTACTTCTAAATATTTTATCTTATGAAAACATGACCTACTCTAGTACTCATTATACATATAGATTATAGATATTATTTGTTCAAAATTCTTGAGAAACAACATGTATAAATTGAACTATTAAAATTAATTAGATATATAAATGATGCAATTAGACCTAATTAGCTGGTCGAGGACAGAGGACTCGACCTGGTTTAAAAAATGAGGGCTTAAACAACTTTTTTTAAAAAAATAAAAATTCCAACCTTTAAATTAAGGGTACTCAAATGTGATGAGACTATAAATTAGGCAAAGATTTCAACCCTTGAACCTAGACTATTGAACCTCAATTTTAAAAAAAAAAATTCAAAACAAAAAACCTACATTGACCATCTAAGCCGACCCCAAATCCTCAACCTCTTCTCCTTCTCTCCCATATTTTGAAGAATTATAGATTTGACCTTGTTAAGGGTTTTGTTACTATAGAAATCCATTATGTAAATGCTATGATAATTATCTAAGAACTTTCAAGTTTTGGAAATTCTGTGGGTGAGTTGTTTAGGAATATCAGAACATGCCGACCTCCATGATGGTCGATTAGTTATAGGGTCAAGAAAGCTCTACATAGTGACCTCATAATCTGACCTCAACCTGTCCTAGCCTGCAATTTTTTGGAGGGCGTTAGAGAAATGCGTAAAGATCAATGTAAGTAAAGTGGAACCTAAATCTCTAGTATTAATAATTTTTAAAAACATGTACAACATTTTTTCATCTTATTTTTTACCCTATGACAACGCTATCTATCGTCCTAATAATACTATTTGGATGAGTAAAGTCCTCCAACACCTCTTCCTCCCCCTCTTCGATAATTATTCTTAGGTAGTTTTACTTATTCAATGAAATTGCATTAAAGAGGCCAAGATCATCTCCGATGCACTTTCAAATACGTATCGATATGATATAGAATATTGAGATGCATGCCCCTCAAATCTTCTCTCATTTAATTTAATTTGTTCACTGAGTAATAAAGGAATATAAAGGGATTCCCATCAAAGTTGGAAAAGTCTGATCCGACACGATATGAATCGACCAGAAGTTATTGAGAGAAACTCAAACCCAATCCGAACAAAACCGATTCGACCCGAAGACGACACGATATGACCCTTTAGCATGAAAACATTTAATATTAAGCGAATCTCAGCTATTTTCAAATCTTCTTGCATTTGTATGTCTCTAAATGCAAATTTAAAAGGTTTTAATTTTTTTTTTGGGTGATGTAGGCATCACAAATTTATTTTGAACATATATTAAATTGCGGTCTTTTCTATTCTATTTAATTTCGGTTGCAAATGTATATAGATATTAATGATAAGATTTAGCCTTGATTAGCAAGAATATTGGAATTCGTACTTGTGACTGTATTCATTAATGGTTAACCTGTCAATTATTAATTATGATTATCTTTTAATTAAACATAATAATAAATGAGAAAGATTAGCAATTAATTTAGATGTTTACATGTACTACAGCAGATGATACAGAGAATTAAGAGGGAAAACAAAGCAATATTTAATATTACCAATTTTTTTTCCTTTCAAGTTCGTTGTTTATCAGAATTTATTGATTTTACGTAAAGATGTTGACATAAGAATCAAAATTTATTCTTTATTTTGAAGATAAGTAAACTAAAAATATCTAGTTTAGTGAATAAGATGGGCCGAATTTTCAGCTTCATCATGACAAGAAGTTTAGATGTGAGTTAGTTATAGAATCCCATTTGCATTGACATGCTCCACTCTCATAAGAATAATCCTTAAGGGGACTCTCAAATCTATGTCCGTCATGTAAAACTTTTATTGGGGAGGAGGTTTCATGTGTCACAACAGACAAACTTTCAAAGGATATTTTTAATGAGAATAAGAAAAGAATCCTTGCAAAATTTTCACCTTGATAAACTCGTGAGATGGTGATATGGCAATAATTCTTCCTAATTAAAGCTAATATCATTAGAATAGCACATAAACTTTTGCTAAAATCATTTGAGTTATTATATCTTTATGTACGCCATAGAAAAGGTCTAATATCATTTGCAAAAAAAAAAAAGAAAAGAAAAGGCCTAATATTTGATTGTCTGGTTGCGAAATGTTTCACCTCCCTTGTTTAAAAAAATAATATTGTAACAGTAATATTTCCCTCATATAAATTACAAAATAAGTGTCAACAACATAATACAAAAGTCACATTAATTCTAAACGATCGGTGTGTGATATTTATAAATTATATATCATTAACATTTATAAAATATACAAGATATTTGTCTATGAAATATAAATTTTGTAATAGCAAAATCTATCTCACAAATTATTCCCCAAAGGGGGTGGGGGACACCCACACACAACACTATGAATTATGTACCCTATTACCAAAAAATTTTGTTGGTAAAGAAAAAGAGCATGGGATGATGGGATCCCAACCCTTTTTCCTAATTGTTTTTTGTTTTTTTGGTTGGATGGTACCATTATGTTATACCTAGGTAGAAGATAAAAAGTATATTTATTGTAAAAGGTAAAGTCTATGGGGATACCATCCTTTTCTTGTGGTCAAAGTGATTATCCCTATTGTTGAGCCTTTAATTATTTTTTGATTGACCATTTTCCCATATGCCTCAAATATTCTAGCTAGGAACCATATAAGAGGCTCAAAAATATGCATCATCATGCTTTTAATTTCATTTATTCTTTATTCTAAGGCATCATGAACCATCCTTTTAGTAAAAATATGCTTTTGGTACGGTCATGATTAATTACTGTCACATAATTATTTACTAATCTAACCATAACCCCCATGCATGCACACTAAAACATCATTCATTGGATAGAGAAACATCCATGGGAAAAAGATGGTTGTCACATTTAAAGTGGACATTCCTTTCTTTTCATTTATACCTGCCAGCCTTTTTTCCATCAAAGTTGGGGCAGTTGGTGAATTTTTAGTAAAGTGGTCATTAGGGAATTGTGAAGTTTGTTTTTTTTTTAAAAAAAAAAAAAACTTATCTATCAAGCATTACCATAGGATAATTAATTATCAATTGGTTCAATCATATAAAGATTTTTGTGCATCATAATTAGAGATACTTTGCATGTACATTAATATATGATGCTATGATTAGAATAGATGTATATAAAAATAAATAGATGCAGTTCTATGAAATAAGAATATAGCACTGGTTGATGTTAGACCTTCATTGTTACTAATGATTTTATAAAAATTTTTAAAAAAATTTCGTTAGCAGAGCACTGTTATTTTTGAGGTTTCATCAACTTAATGATCAGTTTCTCAAAAACTAAAGGTAGTAAATGCAACGTTCTAATCCCATCTCGGGTTGTGGATAATTAGCAAGAATGGCTTTAAGGATCATCTATTGGTCTTACAAATAACCACAAATCTTTCCAATGTAAAAAAAAAAAAAAAAAAAGGGCAGTCTGGTGCACAAGCATCTTGCGTTCACGCAGGGTCTGAGGAAAAGCCCTATTCCAAGGGGTGAATTATAGGCAGCCTAATCTGACTTTATCAGTGGCTAATTCCAAGGCTCGAACCCGTAGACTTTTACCATTGCTCGAAGGCTCTCCTTCGAATCTTTCCAATGTACTTGATTCTTAATCAGACGGTACTTGGAAAAACATCCCAAGAGGTTGCCCATTCTAAATTCCTCCAAAACAACCAAACTTAACTATGGAATTCTTCAGATTAGGATTCCCAAAAAAAAAAGGTACACCCATTGATAATATGAATAATAGTGTAAAATCCTTTTCACTGAATCTGGCACATTATACTTACATTACATTACCAATTTCTTGAAATAGGGGACCAATTTATGAAGTGCACATACATCAACCACATATTAATAATGGCCAAAAAAAATTATGATTGACAACTTTTTTTAATAAAAAGGCATTTTTTTAGTCATGTGAATAATTACTACAAGAGAGACTTTTTTTCCTTTTGGGGAATGGTAAGAACTTAGGATAAAAAAGGATAACGATTAGATTTACATAAACTTCAAAATAAGAATATCATTGGTTATATAACATCTTTATAGCTCCATCAAAAAAAAAAAAAAAAAGCAACCAGCAATTTAATTGAACGTGCAAACGCACCAATAGTCAATGCAGACAGGATCTATTATTGCATGCATGAACTTTCAAAAAAAGTACTAAAAAACAAATCTTTTTTGAAAAAAGAGTTCACATTTGCATGCAAAATGCAAGCATTCTTCGTTTGTTGACGGTGTGGCCGCCCAAATGTAACGCATGGAGCGTCTGTTTTTTTTTTTTGGAGGTGAGATTTTTACTATTTATTTTGACTAAGTAATAATGTATTCTTATGGACAATTATCTGAGCTAATCATCAAGAGTCAGAATTATGTAATCTAATTGTTACGTATTGGCATTGAGTTGGTGTCTGTACATGACTCATTCACTTAAAAGGATAGGAATATTTAAGAGGTGGAGAGGCGAGAAAGTACTAAAGGACATGGCTGTTTGGAAGATTAGGGGAGCTAACTCAGACATAAAGAGGAGGATAATTAGAACAGGGTGGACATGAAAAGAGACCAGGAAGAAGTTGATCAGAACGAATAAGACATCTCACTCAAGCAGTGGTATTTCAGATGGCTGTCATTGAGTCGCTAAAGCACCTATCCACAATGAAAAGTTTCCTAGGTCACCGGTGATGGTCTGTAGCAGGGGTAATATCACAGGAAGTCCTAAGGAAAACAGAAGAGTCAAAAAAGCAAGACAAACCAAACAGTAGCAATTCTCAGTATTGAAAACTAATTTCCTAAATTAGTAGTTGATCAAAATGGAAGCTGATGGATGCTTGGGAGGCGCAGGGTGATGATGATCGAGACCAAACTTTGTGATGGATTTAATTTCATCCGAAATATGAATTCATTTGGAGGAACCAAAGCAAGTTTTTGAGACATTCTTTGAGGATTTTTGTCAAACAGGTGGCGGTGCTCACTGGCGTGAGACATTGGTCATCAAATAAAGGGACTACTTTGGTAGAAAAGAAGAAGACGAAAGGGATGAATATTGGAAGAAGACTTCGGTAGAAGCTTCGTCATATATAAAGACAAAAAGCTCAATTGCCATGGTAGAGTCTTGTATTTAGACTACTTCTCTTTGCCTGTACATGTTAGCTGTGTGAGGCTTGAGTTGTCATCATCAGATGGAGGAAGCAGGCACGTTTAAAGGCTGTGATTAATGAATATGCTTGTGCAATTGTCATGTCTTTGTTGGACCCATGCACTTTTGGTCCGCTCCCTAGAGTAGCTGGTTCCCATTGGTGGTAACATTTGCAGAAGGGCAGAGGTAGAGGGGTAGGAGTGTTCTAAGCAAAAACAATGGCTAGCCATTTTTTGACTCACTAGTTGGATCTTATCCTTATCACATCAGCCCTCTTTCTAATTTTTTACCTCACAATCCTTACTATCTGCAATGGCAGACTCACCACTTTCCCTCACCAAATAAAATAATACCCATTAATCCACTATATAATATACAACTTTATTTTTAAATAAAAAAAAGAAAAACTAATAAAAACATTTTAAAAAATAAAATAAACTTCACGAGTTGGCTTGCACAAGAGAGCCTCCCCGCGAGGTACACATCACGAGGCCTTCAGTGCAGATACTCGCCTCCCTCGCTTCCCTTCTTTCTCCTCATATCTGCCTTGCAAGGAGACCATTACAAATGGTCTAAGTTGATGATATTTAGTTGTTAGATTATTGTGTTTTTGTTTGTAGTTTTCTTATTCTTACTTGTACCCAATTTAGTCCTTTGGCTTGGAAATAATCGGAAAAAAAAGTGCAAAAGGAATTCAATCTCTGGAGGCCTCAAAGTTATCAAGTAGAATGCGCGCTCCCCACTTGATTATGTTAAATGTTTAATTGTTTACTGGACAAAATTGGACAATTAATTGTTCTATGATCAATTAATAGTCATATGAACGGTTGATTTAGTTGTAGTAGTTTAATGTATTAATAGATATATATTTGTTTAATAATTTAGTACCAACATAGGAAGAAACAAGCATTAACCCTTAGTTCCTTTAAATAAAATCTCGAATTTAATGTAATTAAGAAACGTGTGATGGAAGAGTTAGACCGAAGTAAAAACAATTTTAACAGAAGAAAATATAATTAGGCAATTAGTATTAACACTTGGGATTACTCCCTTTTTAGTTTTGAGTAGACTCTTAAGCTATTGATATAACGCTCTAATGAGTTTACTTGCTCAGAGTTTCAACATGTTCTTGCTCAAAGTCTCAAAGAGCTCGGTTTAATTTGTGGGTTTTATTGGTCAGATTACCAACCTCATCCATATAATAATGGAAGTTGGATAGTATGATGAATTTTTTTTAAAATAAATAAATAAATAAAATGGATGACATAGTCATTAATGACCATGAGTTATGATCAAATTCAGGATAAGGATGACTAGTATGTATTGTTTGAGCCTAAATAATTAAGTTTAATTGTTAATCCTAGGCAACGTATTGAATCAAGTTGAACTAAATATGATCCAACTCGTTAATTGGTTCAACAATATTTTTTAAATTGGATTAT